>BJKM01000076.1:1052500-1645996 GCA_015082035.1 Chaenogobius annularis | reverse complement strand
GTCCTCAGAGTCCGAGATGGTTCATATGGCACTAACATGTCCGAGATGTACTTTGGTGCTAGGCCATGGAGAGACTTGTATACAAGCAGAGCTGCTTTGAAGTCTATTCTCTGAGCCACAGGGAGCCAGTGCAGAGACCTGAGCACAGGACTAATGTGATCGTACTTCCTGGTTCTAGTCAGGACCCGAGCAGCGGCGTTCTGGATGTACTGCAGCTGTTTTACAGCTCGTTTGGAGAGGCCAGTGAGCAGGCCGTTACAGTAGTCTAATCTACTAGAGACAAACGCATGGATAAGTCTCTCCAGGTCTGGTTTAGACACTATACTTTTGATTTTGGCAATGTTTTTTAGATGGTAAAAAGCTGCTGATGTGATTGATCTGACGTGGCTGTTAAAATTCAAATCTGAGTCCATTATTACCCCCAGATTTCTAACTTGATGTGTAGGTTTTAGAGCGAGACTCTGGAAGAACATAGTTAGCAGTTACATAGTTCACCTTTAAGAACCGCGTTTGTGAGTCTGACCTACTACTAACTACAGTAAAAAATAAATACTTACAAACTGAAAAAATAAATACAAAAAAAAGAGCATTTAAATACCATCCTGTCAAACAAGTGATTCTTGCCCAATAATTACCAAAAATGAGCTGTTTTCAGTTTCTTCCTCCTCGAAAACTGAATGACAAATAAATACATTCCCTCTACCCGAGTCCCTTTACTTCCTCCCCCCATCACTGACACCCGCTCTCCCTCCACCTCCCCCCAACAGCACCCCAGCGCCCGAGCAGAGCGGCGCTGACAGCCGGCACATCCGCTCTGCCTCTGCTGCATGGCTAATGGACTTAATTTATGTTGGAAAGGTCGAGTCAGGGAAGATTATGGCCTAGTCTAGTGCTGAACGCCTGACCTTATCCCAGCTAATGTGCCAGTGAGATCTGTGTTGTCACCGGGGCCCGTCCAGGGAGTCGGACGTGGGCGTGTGAAATGAGCCCGGAGGTGAGGAGTTCAAAAGATTCTTGCCACATTTGTACACACTGGTGACCCCGGCGCGTATCGGGGGGCACATGCTATCACAGAACAAAACGGCTACACTGGAAGTCATTATTAGAGCAGGGGCCGGTCGTGTAGGGAGAGTGGAATGCAGGCCAGATCGTTGACAAGAGACGGAGGGAATGTGTGGGAATTGTCTGCTATAACATTGTTTTCCTCATCAAAAATATATGTAGCGTTTTATTTTTGCTTGATTTACACATTCCTGTTCACATAATAATCTTCTGTGGCCCATAAAATACTAGGTTTTAAGTTTCCCAGATCAGTGAGGTCAAAAGTAGAAATCCGCCTCTTGCTGTTTTTAAGTCCATCGATCATGCGCAGATTCGCTCTGAGCATTTCTGTCCTCACTTTGTGTTGCGTACAGCTGCATACTCGTATTAACGTGTGGGGGCAAGCCAGCTTTTGTTTTGTCTTCACAATAAGTCACAATCCTGAGGGAATGCCTGGACAGAAAGTCTAGGCATTCCCGAGCCCTATACAATGTACGATCACTAATTAAAAAAATAAAAATCTATAAGCACTATAATTCTTGGGACTTCCACTGCAAAACTATAATTGATACTGGTATTCATTTCAACCTTAAAATGTGTTAAATCAGGTCTTATGTTGATTATTCCGTTTAATGTGGGACCCACCTAATTTCACAAAGATATACATAAAATACAAATATATACAAATATATTTATGAAATACAGTGTGAATTATATCTTCAAATCATCTTGAGGTTTATGCCTCATTTCCAGGGGATGCCGACCCCCACTTTGGGAACCACTGCGGGGCTATGCTGTTAGCATGTGGAATTAAATATCAGATTAAGGTGGACATTTTTCCCATCTCCAGATCTTTAAGAAGGCTTGCTCAGGAGTATCTATAAAGAGGATTATCCTTTTGTGCATGTTAGGAAATATGTCAAATCATCAAGTATAAGAGGAGATTTTGCCAACAAGGGAAATGTAAATCCCCACTGTCTAAACATCTACATTTGAAAGTATTCCATTGACATTCTAGCCACAATCCCTTACCCCATTAGCAAGCTGGCCACGCTTCATTTTCCAATTTCATTTAAAATGGAAACAGGATGGCGTATGAACTGAAATATATGGCTGAGAAGATTCTGAGAGAAAAAAAAGAAAAAAAAAGACTCCCTCAGCGCTGAGGGTCTGTTCACAGGCACAAATAATGTAGTCACACCAATTGTAGTGCGGCCCCCGCTCCCCCCTCTCCCCCTCTCCCCCCATGTGTGCCTGGTGTGATTCATGTGTCACAAAAGCTCCACGCCATTTCCACTGCATCAGCACGAGACACCGCTCTGAGTTGGCGACAGTGCACTTATCACTCGAGAACCAAAGGAAAAGACTTACCGTATTTTGCATTAATTGATAGCACTTTATTTTACACCCCCCCCCCAAAAAAGAGAGAGACATATGTAGTATAAGGGCATTTAATTATTACACATGTATATTTTTTCTTTTACGAGAAAAAAATAACATGCTATAATTTAATTTGAGTTCTCTAGAGGATTTTAAAGACAATTTTAAGACGAGACACAAAGTTTGCAGATCACAGACATGAGGACATTTTGCAACATCTGTTTGTGTCACTTACGTACCACAACGTACCACACATTTGCCGATTTAGGCAAAGATTTGTTACAAGCGGAGGAGAGTTTCACGTGATTGAACAGGCCGTAATGAAAACAGATAGACGAGGATACGAGTCGAGCAGGAGCTTCTTTTCCCTGCGCTCTTATTTAGAGTGAAAAATAAAATAAAAAGAAGAAACCTGGGTCGATTAAACCTCCTTATATTGGACACGGGAGAGCGCTGTATTCACTGGAGCTGTTACAATCCTGCTGTGTCCTTGGGCAAGACACTTTACCCAGAGAATGAATACGGGACAACGGCTGGAAATGAGCCCATGGCAACGATCCGGCATGCGCGCTGTCCCCACCAAATAAACTGATAATAATAATAATAATAGTCACTGTAGCGCTGATGAAGAATGACAAAGTTTTCCCGAACTCCTTGTTGGTTCCGTTTAAGAATCGTCCCTAGGCAACGGAGCCTGGCACCATCTGGCTGCTCTGATTTTGCTGAATGACAAAAAGGATCGTGATATCTCCTTATATGTAACCCATATGAAACTAAAAAGCAAAGAACAAATGTTGACGTAAGTGCAATAGAAAATAATGTTAACAACATTGTGTTATATTGTTTATGCAGCTTTTTGAAATAAGAATAGAAGGTGAGAACCTGGTAAAAAGCTTAAAATATAAAAACACAATACCTCGACTTTTAATGTATTTGGTTTTAACATGTTTTTTATGTATTATTTCAGTATGAAATATGGTGTTGTTATTTGTTTTCTTGATAACTATCTTGATATTATTCTTTTAAAATATATATTTTTTATTTAGATATTCATCCTGCATCTCGCATCAGGTCGTAATATTGTTCCTCTTCCCGGTGAGAGTCTGAATAGAAAATCTCTCTTTCTGATCCTTCTGCTCCTTCTGCTCCTTCTGCTCCTTTGCCTTCTCGCGCTGGCTGTGACAAAGCAATCCAGCATTTCTCTCCCCACCACCGCCGAGACTCTCTTTGCTACTCAGAATTGTGATTTTGAAGAAAGAAAAAAAATGAAAAAAAATAAAAATAAAAAAAATAGGGTCAGAGTGTGCCTGACAAAGCCGTCATACAAATGCACACTGCCAAATTTGTGGCGCCGGTCGGAGTAATGTGGAAGGAATTGTGATTTGTTGCCTGGAAGAAATCCAATCCTCAGTCCTCCGCTGTAAAGCTACAAATAATGCTGGAACACTTCATGCAGTCTATTCTAACTGCTGTTTATTCTGTCTGTGTCTCAGCGAATATTTGTTTTAATAACATGTTTTTTTTAGGTGAAAATGAGTGGGTGCGAATAACAATGACAGACAATATCATCATTTCCCTTTCTGTTCCCAAAACTATTCATTAAGGGAACAATTCTTTCAGAGCCAAACTGCAGTATGGCAAAGTGGCCCCTAATCCAACTGACAACAGGGAGGGGCCATGAACAATACAGTTTTTAGACCAGTGTTTCCCAGACCGCTTTAGTCTCAAGTGCACACTCTGCTTTGTCTCGCACTCCGATGGACTCGTCAAATTCATTTTAAGAGTATATTGTAAAAGATTACCATATTGTCTTATTTCTAAAACGTTGATCTCCATAATCGTCCAAAACATTCTTAAAGATGCAAATATGTAATTTAAAAGTGATTTAATTTTTGTTTTAATCTTACAAAGTATGTGGGTGCTCAAAAGCAAAACTTTTTTTTTTCTTTCTTTTTTTAATAGATATGAATTATGGAACATACTATATTGCAATTTCAAATGAACTGAGTATAAAATAATGATGCACTGGTGTGAGAATAGATTATAACTGTAGCAGACAAAAGCATACAGTAATCATTTTTACAGTGCAGCCTTCACTATTTCATTATGGTAATTGTAAACCCATTAGAGGTTTCGGGGATTCCCAACTTTAGCTAAATTTGGTTCCTCAAGCTCTCTTGGGGGATCACAAAGGGGATTCCAAAGAAGAGGTCCAAACTAAACAGCTTGAATATGATATGATGTTAGGTAGGTGAAGGATGCTGTGGTCGCCAGCTCATCCAAATGTAGAAAAAGTTGAGAACCACTGGTCTTATACCCTGCACTTACACCAGCAGCTTGCGTCACATGACCGGATGTCCATGCCGCGCCCTCCCGCTCCTCCCCACACTAATTGCCTGCATGGCACGTGTCGGCACAGAGCCCGAACAACCGGCGCTGCTAACGAGACGACACTCGCTACTCCGCACAGAGGTCTCAGGCCGGCCCCGTTGTCATAACGGCAATTACCACCTGCCACGCTCCTGCCGAGACAGCTGGCAGTCTCCGACGCCCCCTCCCCCTTCCCTCCTTCTCTTCCTTCTCTTCCTTCTCTTCCTTCTCTCCCTTCTCTCCCTTCTCTCCTCTCCCTCGCACATGCAAATCGGAGGAAGCTCGCGGGCCATGTAGTCATGTAGCCGCAGCCGCCCGCGCCTGTTTACATCTCATTTGCGGTGATCGGCGGTGTGGGGGGGTTTGTAGTGAGGCAAGTGGGCATATGGGCTGTGAGTGAGGGCCTCTTTGGGAGCAGTGCTGGTGACACTGTGGAGAAATATGCTCCTAAATCCGATTGTCCCAAACATTTTTCCAGTTGCGTACCCCTTTTGAGATTGTTGATGACCACACCCGTCATTAAAGTGGATATATTGTGCCATACGTTTCCAAATACAAAGCAAATACCAGAGGTCACCAAGAACAACCCTGTCCTATTCCTTTTTCTAGTCAATGGGTCTGTCAGCTGTCCATTAATCCTAGTTCTTGATATTGAATTATTATTAAGAACATTAATCTTATGTAATATTTATTCATCTGTTTGAAATGGCTTGAATGCACTTGTCTGTTTGTATAGTTGGTATACATATTTCTTTCCTAAACTTGAGCAATTTGGGAACCACTAAGTCTCAGCAGAGGTGGTAGAGTAGACACAAAAGCAACAGTACTGTTACTTTAAAATGATATCTTAAAGTCTATATGGCAGGTTCTCTTATGCCATTGAAAACACTTTTTACATTTAACTGACACACCCTTTTCTGACAGTTTAAAGAATCATTCAACAAAATGAAGGTATAAAATGGGATTATTGTTTGTCAAATCATAATTGTTGTGTAATTTATATGGATTTTGCCTCTTGTTTTCAGTAAGGTTGCTATGTAACAAAAAGGGTTAAACTGGGTAAAAAATAGGCAAAAGGTGAAGTCAGATCTGAAATATAATTGTGTTCACTACATTTTGGTGAACTGTGTAGTCTAACCTGTCATATAGACTTTCACTGCTCCTATCTAATCATGGGACTGTTAATGAGTCCATATGTAAATCATTGTGTAAACAATCACTGACGGAACAAATGAATGAATGAATGATTATTACTCAACTGAAAGTAGAGGTCCAAGAAGAAAAAACAAATATTTGGGTGAACTTCTCAAGTAAGACTATAGTGGAATTGGAAGGACAAAACAGCGAATTATTCAAATTTACTTCAATTTAGACAATTGTTTCGTGCATGGCTGATTCAGATATGATTTTTTTTTTCTCCTTTTTGAGTCTGCCCTTCAAAATATACCAGATTGTGTCCATTATTTATTTAATGTTTTGCTGATTTTGTACATTACCTTCAAATTATAAATCTGACGATACATCCTGACAGTTACTCTTAAAGTTACTTCTGCTTGAGTAGTTTCACCAAATACTTTTTTTCTCACTTAATCATGTGCTATTACTTATTAGTAATAATATCTTGCACCACTTCTTTTTGTAATATTACTTCTACTTGAGTAATATTACGTTGAAGTGACTCTTACTTGAGTACAGTTTTCTCTGTACCCGTCACATTCGTGCCAGCGTGTTCTTACTCGCTGCCGTTTCAGGCCAGTGCCATTTCCGCAGCTTTAGGGATAACGGGCGGCTGCTGCGAGGAAAATGGAAAATGGAGTTTGGCTGAAATGAGTTTAGCCTGGGACACAGGAGCATTTCAGCACCATGGACAGTTCACAGATTCAGAGGAGACGGACACGAGGCAGTGAAAAGGAGGAATAACAGGAGATGGCCCTTGCCTTAGTAGTAGACTATAGGGTTCCACAATGTGAGTATTGCGATAATGGTGTTATTGTGATATTTAAAGGTGCACTATATAACTTTACTGCTTTAGGGTCCGCCACCTGTTCCTCTTTTATACGTTATTGCCTGGAATGTTTCATGGTATTAAACCTTTGTTCAGTGGGGTTTTTTCAAATGTATCAGAAGGGTTGCCTTTCCACAAATATGACCTGAAACATGTAGCCTGGTTGCATTGCCTGCTTGTCTCCACGGAGATAGATACGTTTTCTGTCATTTTGAGGAACATTCCAGGCAAAGCAACGAAATGTTAATGGAGACAATCAGTCCGAATGTACCTTTGGACACAGTAAGTTCAGTTCAATTACATAAAAAAGAACTCTTTCAAAACCAAAATTTCTTAGAGAATAATCCAGAGCTAAAGGACTACTTGAGACAAATATGCACATCGTTGATCTCAGGGTGTCAATAAAATGATAGCAGAATAGTCAAAGCAGCACTTAATGAGGAACATTAAAGAAGTCCTTGGCGAAAACTTCTCTTTTTATATTCTATCATACTTTTCAAGATACTGCATGATTTACAAAAACCTGTGTTTATTCTCACCAAAAATAAAGGGCTGTTTGCTCTATATATATATATATATATATATATATATATATATATATATATATATATATATATATATATATATATATATATATATATATATATATATATATATATATATATTTTTTAAATAAAAACAACAGGCTAAAACAAACATCATCAAACGTCATTTGTTAACAAGAAAACTGTGTGTCACTGTTTTAAGACTGACAGGAATGCGCACAATTACTCAAAACATGTGCAAATGAAACAAAAGAACAGTTCCAGGTATACTTGTTCAATTCAATTCAAGAGCAGGTGCCTTGTTTAGGCTTTGCAAAAAAAAAATCGAACAATGAAACAGTCATTGGTCAATAATATGGAAGCAGCTATGCCATCGTTCGCAGAAATGAAGTAAATGGATAACTGTCCCAGAGCATCACATGCCCCTTCTTCTCGGTGAGGAATAAGTACAAAAAACCCAGTGGGAAAAAGTATAAACCTGGAGGAGAACCGCAGTGAAGGCGAGATCCTGCTCCCACGGACGGACAGGCTGCAGAAGGTCCAGAACTGATGCGCTTCCATTTGCAGAAAGAGACTATAGAGCCAGAAACACTAAAGACAGCAGCATAGAGGCTCATCTAGTCTATTTTTTTTAACGACTTCATCACAAACATCAGCGTTGCACAATATACGAACACACGTGGTCAAACAATAGCCGTTTGAAATGCAATGCTATTTATGAGGTAACGAACAGACCAATCAGAAAACGGTATAATCATAGGTGAACGCTTGGGCTAGAGGACAAAACAAAGGTACTAACTCTCCGGAGACTTCTCAGGATGCACTCTGGCCCCCACCTTTCGTAACTAATTGTGCACGCGTCACTTCGGATGAGCCACGTGCGCACACTGCTCCACGGCGACAGAGAATGCCTCCCACCGGCCAGACCCCGGCCAATCTGTGGAGTGGCCTTCAGCGATGCCACCGGCAATCTTCCCCCTTAAAGGGCAGAGGAGTGGGTCCGGGTAGATAAGGAAGCGCCTGGGGAGTGGGAGGGCAGGATGAGGGGTGGAAAGGGGGGAGACTCGGAGCCCTATACTACCTGGCTTCAACAAAGTGCCGCTGCTCCCGAGTTGACAGCTAAGGTCGGACAAAAGACCCGGCACTAAAGCCCTCCGGCATTCTCCACAGCGCGCTGTTCGTCAAAGAAAAAAAAAAGAAAGGTGGAATAAACAGAAACATGAATGAAAAAAGAGAGTGGAGTCCAAATAAGTCAAGGCTGGGGAGGTAAATATGGAGAGAGAGAAAGAGTGACGGGAACGCTGTGAGGTATAGGGTCAGCAAAAAGGTCCCGTATTATGGACAACCAGACTCCTTAGCCTTGGTTTGTCTGGTGTTATAACTGTAAAATGTCTATAAAATAAAAATGTAAATGGAGAAAAGCAAATCAACTCTTATGCAAAACTGCATTGTGGCTCATGGAAGGCACATAGCATTTTAAATAAGGTAAAAGACAATAGCTGTTAACAACAACAAAAAAGTGAGTTTCTGTTCGTACATGTCTTTGAAGTATTTATATATTTTTTTTTACTTTTGTTAGTTTCATTTGTGTTCTGTGTTTGGTTTAATACAATGGAAATAAGTATTATTTTATAATAATACAAAAAGAAAAAAGCAATTCGAAAGGAGAAGGAGACTTTAAAGGACTCGAACAGAGGACATGGCCAATTTTAAATTTAGGACTCGAACTCATGATTCAAACCATCTGTTTCATGTTGCACCTTATCATCTTATGGAACCATTTTTTTATGGCCAACTTCCTTGGTACTTTGGTTTATTTTGATTTGATGATTTAGTGTATTATTTTTTCTTTTTTTTTTAAATTTACATTGTCTGTATATATTTAGTCAAAGTATTTAGTATACATTTATTTTTATCTTCTTTAGTTAAACAATTTTTTAATTCAAACCTTTTAAACATATTTTGCTATTATATTTGTTGTTTCATGTTGCACCTTATCATCTTATAAGAAAGTTCTTGGTTTGTGAATCTTGTTTTTATTCACTGACAATGGCAATAAACCTTTTTTTTTCTGATTTAATCGGATAATTACACCTCTTGGTCTTTTTAGCGTGCGTCCAAAAGTCCTGACGTAGTCCAGGTTTAGATTAGGGGTTAGTCTTTGTTTACCTAAACCTGGACTTGGTCAGGACTAAACAAGGACCCAGACAAAATTTACAAAAAAGAAATAAAAACAGTACCCGCAAATAAGAACTGTGTTTTATTTTTAGTCTGGAACAGTTTTCAATTCGGTCTTTTCCCTAAGCCAAAAATCTAGCGGCCGGAGCAGTGCACAAACACTGGGTACACACCAGGTGCAGTCTGGCGGCATCTGCATAGTGCCTGTCAAAGAGTGCATGAAATGACAACAGCAGCCAGCCTCAAATAAGCCCCGAATGGGAGAAATAGCTTTGGCTTTTTTTCATAGACAGAAAGAAGGGAGAGATGAAGGAAGACAAAACAAGCGCACCCGAGAGTCGCGAACTGTTTTGGTAATGGCTGACTCCATTAGCCGCCATATGGGGACTGAGCGGGTGAGTTTGATGAAAGCGCAATGCCCCTAAATGAGTTTCTGTGAAGGCACCAATGCATTCTGCTTTTTCAGTATTTTAGAATTTAGATTTTATTTATTTTTCTAAATGCGTCCGTGTATACCTTCTTTTCACAGCTGGACGAACAAGTAAATAGAGTTAGCAGTTGCACAGTTACCTTGAATTTGAATTGCCTATTCTTTTTTGTTCTCAAACAGTTTGAGTTTTAAGTGAAAAGTGGAAAATAAGAGCTTTTATAACTACAAAAATTAAGACAGCTTAAAAAAACAACAACTTCAGGATGCAGTATCAATTGCTATAAAATATGAATGTACCCATAATTTAGAACTCAGCGTACAGAGTTAAAGGGCTTGTTCTCAATTTTGCACCATGAGCGAAAGACATGATTCAGAATGAACTGCACAGCACAGCACAGCACAGCACAGCACGTTTAATATTACCTAGTCCGACAAGCTACACCAGCAATTTCATACGCGCATCCAGCGGGTGTAATTACCCGACGCAACCCTCAAATTAGGTTGGAGTTTTCATTTTTCAGCCCCAATTGAGCATTTTTCAGCAAATTGAACACGGGAAAGAGGCATTTAGTGTCAAAATAAACTTTTTTTTTAATAAAGGTAAACTTTACCGTCAAATTAGATGAATTCAACATATTTAATGACGTCAAACATACATTTAACAAGGACAACTTAAGAAAGGAGAAGCGTGCAATAGCCAAAACTTATCTAGTAAGTAGCCTAATTAATACAAACATGGTGAAAAGCATAGTCCCTCTTATCAACTTTTGCATCGTTTTAAAACTGCAAAATTATGCTTTTAAATATACTGTATATGCAACTTTGCCTATAGGTTAGGTGTCGCTGTAGCTCCAGGTGTAAATTCAGGGTTGCGAATTCAGGGTTGCGAATTGCATTCAGGGTTGCGAATCAGGTGCAGGTTCCTCAACAATTCCAAAGTCCTTTTAAATCAACGTGTGGTCGAACAAAATACGTTCCGAACCTGTCCCATATAGCGTACACGAGGCTATATGGTTGTCATCCAGCAACGTCTTGGAAACATTTGTCTGTCCTGGCAGGTTCTTTTTTTCTTTAAATAAGGCACTATATAAAAATATGACTAACTGTCACTGAACAACTGGTTTGACATCACAAAGGCTCACAACACCATTCTAACTGTAGCTATTAGATTCCAAAATATGACGATACGGAGAGCTTACTTTGAGATATCTAAGTGAACGCACATTGTCACCGCTGAGCTAAGGGGAAAGCTGCGTGTTAATTGTTTAGTTAACACAATTTTATGATGTTAAACTGACTGCCAAGCTGCCTGCCCTTTTTACGTCAACATATCCTTCAGTGGCTTGTCCAGATGTTGGTCTGCAGTGACAGCTTGGAGACAATTCTTGTATGACTGAACCATATGCTTAAATATACTACAGCATATGCTTTTATAGGCAAATAAGCCGAGTGACAAAGCAGGGAGCCCAATCGCAAAACATCCGCTGTTACTGTATGGACCATTAAGTAAGACGCAATTGAATTTATGTTCTGTTAGTTATTAGTTATCATTTACTTCATTCCGAAATGATTGAGTGTTCTATGCTGTCTTAATTTTCTCCAATGGGCTGGAGTTTGGATATTCTCTCTTTGTCTCTTTGTGGGTTTTCTCTGTGTGTTTTATTTTAACCTAAAAGATGCACAAATCATCCGGCTAGGTACTCCATAAACACTGTTCAAGTGAAAAGTCCCAGGCCAAACAATGTTTTAAGGACACATATTATACAATTTATAATATTTTCAATTTTTTTAAAGCTTTTAACCATGTTTCATTGTTGTCCCCTCATCAAAAACCATCTCCGGACTCGTTCTGCGGTCAAATTGTGTTCCCAATGAACGCGTTGCACAGCACAGCATTCATACTGTCTTTTGCCGTAACTTAACTTTACTGCACAGAAGCAGTATGGTAACTAAAAGTGTAACAATTATAACTACATGCGACATAGACCCTTCCAGTGTAAACAAGACGCTGCATTCCATTAGCCTGATACCATTTCAGGAGATGGCGCTAATGGATTTTTAATGGGCGAGTTAGCGTTAGCCTCCAAACATCGCAAACTCTGAAAATCCAGGTCCGTTTATGCAACTGACAACCACTCGATCTCACATGAGTAAAAAAATACCACATGTTGCACCGTTGTGTGTAGATTGTTAGCACTAGCGATTAGTGCCGAAATTAGCGTACATGCTAACAACCTCGTAATAAACATTTCTTTACTCTAACGTTGTTCTGGACAATAATGGACAACACATGGCAGACCACAACAGTTTGTCAATGAAATGTACATTTTGTCTCACCAAGTGCCACAAGTCCCACTGTAATAAGTGAACTTTAGAAATGCGGTGGAATTTAAATATTGATACTTGCAGTATTACATATTTCTAAATGTGATGATTTTTTTTTTTTTTAAACTACCATGTGTCTGTGCTGTCTACAAACAACAAAAAATGTGATAGAATGTTCGGGCAAGCTCCCGGCTGCATCTGCATCTATTCTAAACACATTTCTCCTGGAACAGTCTATAGTTATTTATTTTTTTTAATGATAAAAAGTGGACACATCTACTCATCATCCTTTTACTGTATTATGTGGTAATAAAATTGTATAAGATTCACAAAGCAGTATGAAGCATGTGATTTACCCGAAAACACGATTAGCATTTTTTTCTTTCTTTTTCTTTTTCTCTGCACAATGCTTTATCCTTGCTACCAAGCTATCACTGCGTAGTAAAGTAAATTGCGCCCTACATAGGTAAACGTACGTAGCTAAGTATCTTTTTAATCCTAATCCAATTTCACACTCTGATCCTTCAACATGCACATAAACCAAAACTGCCCGGCTAAAACCCTCCAATCAAATACAGCTAACAACCAGGCAGCTCACCTTGCCCTCAAACGTCAAAAGCACCGTGATTGAAATACGCCCGCCCCGGAATGGACCGCTGCTGCCTCGCCTGGATTCATGACAGTGGATGAAGGACAGCTATTTGCAGTGGGAGAGGAGAAGCTCTTGTGTTACATCTCCAAGTGTCAGTTTGTCCCGGGATGCGGAGGAGATCGGCCTACACTCGGCGTTGTCGGCAGGAATGAGGCGATATCGACTGACGGACAGGGAAAATAACAGTGCATGGTTGTAACTGGAAGAGCTAACGTTTCAGAAGAGCGGTGCAGGAATCATGTCGTTGATATAATATGAAGTCTCGAATGCCAGTTGCCCTTGTATCTGCTGTGTTTATTAATACTCGGGCTATGTCAGAAATCGCTCCCTAGTCTCCCAAGCCAATCAATCACTATGTAGGGCTTAACATAATACCCCACTAATACAGTGTATTGTATTGTGCTACACAGTGAAGCGCAATATTATCGTTACGTTTAAAAAGTTGTTCAATAATTGCTAATATCTTTTTTTTTTTTTTTTTTTTTGGTATCTACGTTTTTTTGCTTTTTCGGATCCTTGCGGTTTTTATTTTGTGTTTTGTTTTTTGGGGGGTTGGGTTGTTGTATGTTTCGTGAAAAATTTATGTAAAAAATAATAATACATATTTAAATTATAAAACAAAAAAATTATAATAATGCTTTACTGTGATGACTGTGTATCAAAAAAACACAAAAGAATATGATAACAAATGATTGCATTGAATATAAAATCAATCTAAAAATGTTTGTGCGTCTTCAGCTTGCAAGTAGACGCAAAATAAGGTTAAAGCAATAGCTGTGTATATAAAGCATATATTTACTTTTCATATTACTTCAAGCAGAGTTTGAAAGAGAATAATGATGCCCAATGTTAAATTGTTGTGTGCATTTTAGTACAAAACCCATTGGGATCACGATATTTGCCATAGTATTACCTATAAGGATCCTGTATGAGGTGTTTTTTCTGCTCCGCCCTGATGAAACAGGTGCACGTCTTTGTGCATGCATTGCCATGATCCATCATCCCAAATAAAAGTCCAAAGCGAAGATGATTTCTCCCCAATTTACCAATGCTGGTTAACCTGATGTTAAAACTTTTCATGGGTCCTCTCTCCAAACACCCAGCATCATGATCACTTTTTATACGTGGATGTACTGTCACCCTTAGGAGCAGAGGCACGCACACATTTGCACTTGCACTCTTTTTTACGTGTAAGTTTTGTGGAAAAATTAATATGCAAACCTTTCTATTGAAAATCAGGTGCAACACGCCCACAAATAGCACGTGCTATTTTTCAGTTTATAATCCCGTGTATTCAACAAAGTGCAATTTAAAATCAGTGCTTTTTTCTTCAGAACTATTCATTGAGATATCAAAACTTCATGACTGCGAAAATCCGCACCTTTGCTTGTCTGTAAACTCTGCTACCATCTGCTTTCCTAACTGACATTTCCACTCCCAAGCTAGATCTGTGGGGAGGGAAAATGAATGAAAAAGATTGTCTCGCATAATACTTGTGGTCTCAAAAAGGGGTTGGAAAAATCTTTCAATTATGAAGCATTCATGACAGCTGCAGATATATTTGTCTTGACAAACAATCGCCTATACACCGCTTTCATCTACGGCAAGAAAACTTTCTCTCAAACCTTCCCTTTCAACTTTGCATTCATAACACTACTTAAATTGTTCCAAAGTTTAGGTAGAATCATATATTATCTGAGTGCATTCTCAAAGTTCACTATTTCAACATCTGTTCAATTGTGCAAAAGGGAATCATTAAGATAAATGGCCTCAATAGAGATTTTCAATGTGGGAATTTTAAGCTTGTTTGGCGCTTCAGTAGCTGTCAACTCTACAAATCAAGCATTGTTAGCAAGCTGCTGTCAATTTGGGGAAAAAAGTTATTGTTTGTCACATTTCGCAACTTAGGCATCACAAAATATTCAGTTTTTCTTCTTTTCTTTTTTTAATTAGCAATACAGCTAGTTGTGCGTTTGGTATTAATGGCTTGTGTTTGAAGCAGACAAAAAATAGCGTACCCTAAAATTAGCATGTTCATTTCAATGCTGCTAACAAGAATGTAAAATAGAAATCTTTCTTTAATATAAAGCTCTCCAAGGCTTAAGTAACATGCACTATTTTTGACTTCCTACCTAGCCATCAACCAAAACGTTAACGTTGAATATGTTGCTAGCATGTAATTATGTGCGGGTTGTGTTTTGATGGGCTGTCATCCCAAATGGCCCATAGTTAGCATGTGGTCCTGTCGATCCGAACTGTAAAGTAGTGAAAGAGTTGAGATAAACTTTGGTGACTTAGCAAGAATAAAACTAAAGCAATGATACTGCTAGGCTAATGTAGCATGTCTAATGGGAATCCGTTTACCCTGTTGATGTTTTTATTGTGAAAATGAGGGCGCTTCTATGTATTGTAAATTGTTCATAAATTGTTAATAAAATAAAACTGTTTCGTATTTAGAATATTTGGCCAGTTTAATTTGTAGGAAATTATAGTCAGTGTAATTTTGCACATTATGGAGGTCCCGGATTCTATTTCTAGATTATGTGAGGCATTCTTTGAATTGAGTTTGCATCTTTTTCCAAGATTTCCACCTTAAATGTATGGACAGGTGTAATCCCGTATTCTCCGTATTCTCACTAGCTGAGTATCTGAGACTGAGCACTCTCAATACTCCGCCCATTCCAGGAAGCACCAACCAATCAAAGTGCTGGACTCTGCTGCTCTCAGATTTTGTGATTTTTTTTTTTGCTTTCGTTCACCTGTTTCAATAGACTTGTTAGAGTATAATTTAGAATGTGTTACTGATTTAAAAAGTGGATAATGTGCAATAACGTCTTAATGATCTACATTAATTAATACCTGGATATATTATGGCTCAATTTGCCTTCACTACACAAGTTAACTTTCATGCTAGCTGCATTTATTTTTAGCTTGATACAAACTGCTTCACGCTTCAGTGTGTCAGCAAATGCAGTCCTGCTGGTGCTTCTGTCAAACATTGATACAAGATCCATATAGCTCCTATACCACCGTTTTGCACTGCCAGTTTTGCATCTTATTTTAGCACAGTCTATACTTTTTTGCTATTATTGTTATTGTTGCTATCATTATACATTATTTTATGTTGCACTTTAACGCTGTGAATGGCGTGACAATTATTTTTGATCCAATACCAAGTAATATCGAGATATTGATGCAATACCGATACCAGTGAGTTTTTTATTAAATGACATTGAAACTCCTGCTTTAAACAATTTCATCTTGGCATATAGAGGCTATTAATAATTTTGCTCCACCCCATCTTGAATTAATCAAAAAAATTAATGTATGTGCAGATAAACTAAGCTATGAACAATTAATTCATTTTCTTTTTTTTTTTTTTACACAACTTTTGTGAGAATTTATATTTGTGTGAGAGAATCAAAAGATTTCTCTTTTACATAAAAAGGCATACAGAATAAAAACCACAGAAAGAGAGCATACACAAATATTATTTTTGTCCTAAAAATGGCATAGTCGTCTCATTTGGTCAAAAATCAAATTTTTCCATTCACAAATTTGGGATGCATGTACTTTTCACCATTTTTGAATGCCAATTACAATGTCGGTCTAGTTTTTGATTGTTGGTTCAGTTTGTTCCATAATTTTTATTTTATGATGACCTTTTTCTCCACTGCCACGTATTGAGTGAGTATGCTCCAAAGGTATCCATTTATTGTGTCCGTGGCTGGAGTTTGAGGCCCAGATACAGAGCTCCAAATTCCAGATACATGATAGATTTTGCCAGAAGCAAAAGATTTCAACTACCTTGCCATTGTTAATATGTTGATATTTTGGTATTGAGTCACACATCACTAATCAAAATCGAGTTGTATTGTGACAACACTCTTTTGTATATACACATGGCTAATCCACAGACAGGTATTACAGGAAATACCAAAGCGTCCAGATTCGTTACTACACATTGAATAAGTATTTGTTACCATTGCAGTTGACAAATATGATTTGGTTTCACAACTGTCGATGAATTTATTCGTTATTAACCGCTGTGGAGGCATGGTGCCGATAATTGCTGTGAAATATGTGGCTAGACAACACACAGGAGAGGAAATAGTGGATGATAGGAGTGTCTAAGGGCTCTAGTGACACTTGATAGGTTCCTAGCTCCTTCACTACGCCTCACGAGTCAGATTAGTTTTTGCAGACCTCCTCAGGCGATCAATCCCAGTTCGGGCCACATCCCCACATATAGTTGTTCCATTATGGGTGTTGCGGTGCGCTGGGTAAAAGTTATGTGTTGGTGGAGTATAATGGGGGGGGGAAGTCAGTCTAGCTGATCTTTTTTCCATGGTTTAAGATAGTAAAAGTCATAACCAAACCATGGTATTGCAAACCAGATAGATAGTTTGAAGCATTGTGGATAAAAGGTGCAGGTTGATGCCGGAAATGGGTGTATAATCTCATTGACGCAAAGAATTAGGACGTTAGAATTTGTTTAAAAAATAATAATAATCATAATCATAAGCATAATCATAATAATCCTAACCCTAATTAAAAAAAATTCAATAAAAAACACAATGAAAAAATAAATAAATACAAATAAATCAATTTAAAGTGAAGTAAAAGTAAATAAGTTTGATTTGATCACCCGGAGAGTTAGGAGTTTATTAGGGTTTCAATTTTATCTTCACCATTGCTATTAAAGATCATTTTAAAAATAGATACATGCCATGAGAAATATTGGAGGCTTGCAAACCTCTTTGTTACATCAGTTTTTTTCAAAATCCCAATTATTTTTGTGCAATAAAAATATTATTCCGTCCACCTTTGAGCGCATCCACTGAACTTTATTTTCATTCGTAATATCTGTAGATGTAGATGTTAATGGGAAAGAGTTGATAAATAGTACTTCTTTATAATAACTATACCTAAATTTGCCTTAACAGAGCATGAACTAAGACTCAATTAATAATGAACACACAGTTTATTAAGCAAGGGTTAGAAATTAGGGTTAGGGTATTAGTTAAGTATTTACTAAATAAATCTTAATAAACAATTGTTTCACTATGAATCTGTTTTTAACAATTTTACTCTGCATTTAACTCAAATGTGCTTTATAACTGTATGCACTGTATACTCTTAACCCCTGTAAACATGTGTATACATTACAAAAGGCACTAAGTCTCATTGCACATTTTTAACAGACAAGACAAGCTTCACAGGGCCATTTTACCCTCCCACTGCCTAGGACTGATGCTCTAAAAAGAACTGCCAGTGCTGTGGAACAGGCTCCCAGTAGCTTTAACGATTCAGGTCAATAAACTGTTTTAAGAGGATGTTAAAAAGACACATTCAAAATGGTATAAGTAAGTTGTGATGTGCTGCCGGTGGTCGAGTGGTTAAGGAGCAGCACATGTATGCCAGGCTCCACGTGCAGCCGGCCGCAGTGGCGTGAGTGCCGCAGTTTCGACTATTTACTGTCCTCCCTTCTCTCTCATTCCCCATTTCATGCTCATCTGTCCTCCAATAAAGCCTACAGGGCCAAAAATCCTAAAAAACAAACAAATTGTACCCTATAGTACCCTACGGTCTGTCTATACAACGATGTGGCTAATTTATAGATTTTTATGGGCTAATGGCCTCTAGGGGCGCTCTAGCTGGAAGCTCTCTCTGTTGCTCACTGGCTAAGCGCAGGAGCAGAGCCAGATGTGGAGACAGGTAAATCAGCTCACACAGAGAAAACACAGACAGAGGGGACAATATGTATGTTTGTTAAGCTTCAAAATGCTGTATTTTATTACAATCCGACTCATAAATACTGAGAAATTGATATAACGAGGAACTGAATTTATACGTCTAAATGCAAAGATACACTTGCCATACGGTGGTCTGCATTTTATAACCCGCCCCAACCTGCCCCGCAATGAAATGAGAATTTCTTGGCCCGCCCCAACCCGACCCATGGGTCGTACACTACTGTGTACCATATCTCTGTGTAAATATCTCATGTTACAATGTGGACACCTGTTCCATTGTTTATACTTTATTAAGTTGTAGTGATTAATAAGGTGTGCCAATGAACAATTGTGGAAGACGCATTCAATTTTGTTGCTTATGTGAAAGTACAGATATGTGTGCAAAAAAAGATTGTATTCTTGCTTTCTTTTTCTTTTATTTTTATGACCTTTATTTAGTCCCACTGAGATGTAGCAAGTAAAAGTAAACATAGCACATTCGAAAATCTACTGCTGTTTTGGTAAAGAATAGTGCAGATTGTTGGTCCGCTAAGGTCAACTTGAATCATTTTCTTCATTTTTGTAGTAAATTTTTTACATATTTTTGTTTTGCAAGCACCATGAACGTGTTAAGATAGCGCCTCAAACTGTCTACTTTTCAGTGCAGTTCAAAAATGTCGTGGAGTAGATAGCTGTTTTCAAATGTATTGAAGTAAAAGTAAAAAGTATCCACTGTAAAAACATCTTGAGTAAAGTACAGATACCTAAAATTGTTAAAAACGTAAGTACTTCAACTTTTGTCGTTTGTCCCTTTCCACCACTGCCGATTACATCTGTATTTTCTTTTTCTAGGATACACCACGCTTCAAAAAGTAGCTCAAATATTTTCTATCTTGTACATAGTTTTTGAAAGTTCCGCGGCCTGGAAAAATAATGAAATGGTTTTTTTTTGAGAATTCAATATCTTCCCTCCGTCTGTCTCCTCTCTCCCTGTAAGTAGCGTAAACCTCCCGCTTTACCGCAATAACAGCCAGTTTGATGGGGCTCAACACAGAAAGTCCACAGAACAGCGCGGGGCTTTTTACAAAAACTAACTCCGCATTCCAATTCACAAGCGCGCAAGCTTTCAGAAATCAAATTCATTTCCCGATCGCAGCCATTTGCCTTTCTTTCGTTCGGCAAAAAAATAAAAAAGTGTTTTAAAAAAATAAAAAAAACTCCTCAAGTGTTCGGCGCCCCAGGCTGTGCTCATAAGCCTTTTGTTCGCAACGCAAAGAGATCAATGCAGGAATCAAAGTTATTCCAAGATACATTTTTTCCCCTTTTCTTCTTCTTCTTTGTGAGAGACTTTATTTATTTTTTTTCCAGCAGCAGAGAGAGAGAGAGAACCCCCGGAGACGGGAAGCAAGGACAATTTTCCACATTGTGTCGCTTTTATTCCCAATCCCAAACCCCCCGTTATCTATCAAGGATTGTACAGTAGCAAACAATTTCATTTTTCACTCGAAGCCTGGGGAGTTGATTCCACTGCTATTTGTTTTATAATGTACTCATCTTCTTTTATCATTGCGCAAAGATTGTAAAAGAAAAGGGTGTTATTATTTTTGTGGCAGTTTAAGGACAGATTCTCTCCCTTCCTTCTCCGATAGAAGGGTTTAAAGATATTTTTTTTTAAAAGATGTGTAGAATTTGAAAATAATTTAAGAAGAGATATTTAGGAAACTTAAATACACTTTTAGACTTGTTGTTGTTGTTGGTAGTGATAGAAGTAGCAGTCATAGTAGTTGAAAAGTAGCAATTGTATAGTCAGTGTTTTATAAAATAGTTCTTAGGTAATTTAGCACAATATAAAAAGACATAAATTAATTAATATGTGCAAGCCCTGCAAAGTTATCATTCACAACATGCATTTTTCTTTTTTAAGTTTAAACAATGTTTTTGTTTTTTGTCTACTACTTTCTCTCTGGTCTGGTTTTGTTGTATTAAATTACTGATAAAAAGCAAAAAATATATTTAAAAAAAAAAAAATTATAACCTAAAACACATAACAGACAGAATATAAAAAAGACAAAAAGACATCTACTAAAAAAGATACACGATCACGAAAAAGATGAATTAAACAAAAGTCCCAGTTGGTCCACAGTTGGTTAAATTTGTCCATTTCCAAATTAAATCCATATGTTCCATACAACACGCATGATTTATTTACTTTTATTTTCGGTTTGATTTTGTGTCTTTAGATGTTCTGTGCGACTTGTTTTTAAAGGTGGGTTTTTGCTCTCCTGGACGTGTGCTCTGTGTTCAAAAGATGCCTACACTTTGGGCGAATTTTTGACAGATCCGGCAGTACTTAAGGAATTCTTTGATATCTATTCAAGCATGAGGTTATGAGAAAAAAAAAATGAAGCTAAATAATGCTTTTATTTTTATATATATATATAATATATATATATATATATATATATATATATAATTATTATTCAAAATCTAGTTTAGTTTTAACATATTAATATATACCGTATATATAATTTTTTTTAAATTATGATTTTAAAAATCTTAAATTTGTGAAAAAACGTAGCAAGAAATTTAAAACCAGGCTCTATTCAGTTTTATACTATACGTAATATGGACTAATATATGTCCATTTTTTTTTTTTTTACATATAAACAATAAAACATAAAAAAAGTTCAAAATTGATATCTCTTAATAATAAGCGTCTTTAACGATGCCTGTAATGCTTGGCCTGGAGCCTTACATTTTTCGTGTATTGCAGTAATATTTGAACAATACATGTACTTTGAGCCTCCTCTACCACCTTTGCACATTTATTCCAAGCGCAATAACATTCAGCAAAACCACTTGCTTTAGCACAGCTTTAGTGATTTAGATTTCCAACGCCGGGTCCTCCTCCTGAGACCCGAAAGCAAGGACAATGTTCTGTGTCATTTTGCCCCTCTCTTTCTGTTATCTATCACGCCTTGTACAGTAGCAAACAATTCCATTTCTCACCAGAACCCTGGGGAGAAGAGTCCACAGCATTTTTGCAACTATATTTCTTTTTTCTTCTTTATCATTTTATTGTGAGATTAGGGGCAACCTGGCTGTTCGCCGTTTCCTCCGACTTAGGTCAAAATCCACGCGAGCGGCACTCCACAGCTCACCGCATATGCATACCAATAGCTCCAAGTGTTATAATCCCTTTAGGCACACTAGATTATTATAAAAAAGCAGTTTGTTTCCGTACTTGGATGTTGACTTTCCGCCTACAGCTTTTGTCACAGCAGATGTTTTTTCCGAGTTCGCGAGCAAACGCAGCCAGCCAGCGCGCGTCCTGGTTTTAACCCGACGCCGAATGCTTTTAACAGACTCTTAGGCGCGCAATGCGGGATCACTCCACACGGATTTATGACGGGTAATGCACTTTATGAATGCTTGTGAAAACTGCTTTTATAACGGCGTGGCTTTTTCGCGCAGCTGTATTCTCAACGAGCGGGATCAAATGGCGGCGGTTGCGCATGAATAAAGCATGCGCGCAAAAAAACACCAGTGATTCTGTGCACAATGTTTTATTGGATGGTAAAACGTAGTTTGCCCAATTTTCAAATTTAGTTTCAAGGTTTGACCGTTTTTTTCACCAGTTAAAGTGATTCTAATTCAATTTCCTAGCAACCGTGCCGTAAACAAAGGCCAACTCTTTTATTATTCACGTATGACAACACCTTTGTTTTGCTGAGTGAATGTTTAAACTTCTTGAAATATGTGTCTTTTTGTCATTTCACCTTTCAATTTCAATTTAATTTTGTGTTTTGATGACTTGGATAAAGGGATTCATTTTTAGAACGCTGCACTTCTTCCTCTAAGTTTTCCAATTAAAATGTGTTTTAAAGGTTTCTTGGCCCGTAGGCTTTATTTGACAGGACAGCACATTTAGATTAGATGAACACAATATCTACTACAACTACCACTGTATATAGTTCATAATAACTCCACTTTTAAATAGCCTTAATAAAGCATGAACAGAGACTAAATTCAGACTAATTAATGAATATGCTCTTTTTACATGATGAAGAACACACATGTTGATTTTTAAATGGCTTATTAACATTTATGGTGTTATTAACCATCTACAAATGTTAGGAAATGCCTTATATGTACTTATAAACAAATAACAAGTGCATATTAACGCCTTATAAATAGTTTACAAGGGAACCTTATTTTAAAGCATTACCAGTCTTTGTTCATGCTTTTCTTTCTCTTTTTTTTATGTTTAAATGTATGAAAGAAAATAGAAAAACACAGAACATAAATTCTGACACAGAGAGCAAAATGAACAAAGCATTGAATGGTTCTCTGACATAAACGCCCCACCTAGTTCAATGTTTGTCAAATTTGTCCATTTTCAAATGAAATCCCAGTGTCCATTTTTCCATTTGTCTCATGTCCATCGCTGTGTCAGTCCAGTCATTCATTGGACCATTTCGTGTCACCACTTTCTGCGCTATGGCTTTTTTGCTCTTTCCATTTTAAAGGTAAGAAAAAATACTACCACTAGTATTATTATAACAAAAATAAAATACGTGATTATTTATAAAATTCATATTTTAAATGTACCAATTAAAATGACACAAGACTAACACTCCTTTTTCTTATAATTACAGTGTTCTGGTCACTATAGTGAGTAAACTATAACTGTTATTCCTTAGTCCTGACAATTAGCAAAGCAACTTTTACAACCTCACTTTTCACATCTGCTGACCGCCTTAATTTGCCACTCATATTGTTCTATTGACGCTTTAAGATTACACTTTCTTTCGTGAGAAATTGCTTCCATGCAAACTAATTGGACCAACGGCAAGTCTTGCATCTATTAACTGTGAACACAAATAGCCTTACATTCACTAATGCTTCTAATATGCTCTTGTAGCCATTCTTAATGTCCCTATATTTGGGTCCTCCACCTGTACGATGTAACATTCAAAACTCTCTTTCTTCACTCAGGGACCTCTTAAGGCTTCACAAACAAATGCATTTAATTTAAACAATCTGCTGCAGCAATGGAATTCTAGACGGTCTACTTAGGAAGACTAATTGTTCTTCTTTATTGTCTTGTAAATCGAAATATTCTCGTTGTTGTGTTAGTGTATATCCTATGGCAAACTGCAGCCCGTTCTCCAGTGGCCCCTGCAGAAGCGTGGCCCCGGTAGATAAAGTGGTTCAAACCCTGCATGCTGAAAAGGTATTCTCAGTATTTTTTATGACTTCTCAAACGCAGTTCTAGAGATTGTTGGTGTTGTGTTACAATAACAAATTTACAATGATGTTCTTTGTCGTCCAATGTGAGTGCTGGATAAATAGGTTCGATGCCCCCTTCTGGCAAAAGCGAGGAGTGAAAAGAAAAAATAGAGGCATGGTTCATTTCAGCTAGGTGTAATCTTTAACTGGCTTACTATTGGAAACTATTGAATTTGACAAAATAAAGCTCGGTATTGTAATTCTCCATAAAAATACTTAATTACGCCAGTCGTGATCCGGCCGTTTATTGGGAAAAAAAATTAAAAATGATACTGCCATCTTTTGCTGCCTTGATCGCCGTTTCGATTCTAAGACAGTACATTTCTTAAGAGGGAACTAACATAATTTTCTTCCTAATAGTTCAAAAGTTTTCAGAGCAGGACAGAGGCTGACCAATAGGAGGAGTGGGTGGGGTAAAGCTCAATTTATTACAACATAATGCCCACTGCTATGGTTCATACATGACCAAACCATTTTCACACTACGACTACTACGACGACTACGACTACTACAACTACTACGACTACTACTATGTGTCTTTGTCTCAGTCTTGCTGGCAGGTGACGGGAATGCGAGGGCCTTCCTAAGCTTAATTGTGTTTCAGTAAATCCGTGAGCCAATGGAAGGATCGATTGTTCCATCAATTGTTGGCAAATTGAAAGCAGTGTCTTGAGGAGTAAAATGTATATAAACCAAATTAGGAATTCCCTAATGGGGACTTGTTTTTAAGCATATACCACCATTCTTGCAAATAGTATAATTGCAGAAAAAAAGTGTTTCATTTATTTTGAGTGTGGATTACCTCCAAAGTAGATGATAATAGCACGTTGAGGGGTGGGTTTGTGAATCCGCTTACCTGCTAATTATTCTGGAAGCATACTGTGAAAACACTATTTACAAATGGAAGTGCTAGAGTTCATAAGGTTTGCAACGTGGGAAGCATCATTGAACTCCAGCTAAAAGAACTCTTTTGGCTTTTAACATTAACGCTGGATTCCATTCAAAATACTAACCCGTCTTATATTTGCTCTAGTTCTGGTAAATGTCCTGTATGAACCTGCAGCTATTCAAGAAAACAAAATGTTGAACTCAATCTGAAAATGGACAAATTTGACAGACAACGGACTAAATGGGACGTCTATTTTGGACTTAATGTGCTTTAACCTTATTTTCTTTGGATGCCACCCCTTCCTTAGCTTCTAATATTATTATTATTATTTTTTGTTAATTTGGTTTCTCTCTGGTCCTGCCCAGTTTTGTTTTTGTTGTTTTTATGTTCTTAAAAAATAAAGAAAAAAATAAAAAAATAAATAAAATTTCATCTATGCATATTTAAACGACACATATCATCCTCATCATTTGTTATGTTATCGGCCTTTAAACATGCTCTTTTGTACTGCTTTGACATCTCATGTTTTAGAACTTAAAATAATCAAGATTTAGTGTTTGTACTCCATATACTGCACATCTGGGCATTTGCGGCCCCAGGGACCGGATCAGGCCCTAGGCCTGTTTTAATCTGGCACTCTTCCCCCCAGGGATCATGTGTGTTTACTCTTAGTTTCTTTTATTTTTAACTGTCGTGGTGCTGTAACATGTGTCTGCACTTGTGTCCTTAATAAAGATGACATGAAATGAATGAGTAATAGATTCAGAAGCCAGTATTTTACAGAAAAGTGCTGATAATGATAAGAATTATTTACAACAATGATCGCGGGCCGACCCTCCGCCACTCGCCTGGATTCCAATATGGCCCTCGGAGGAAAAATAAATGCCCACCCTTGATCTACTGGGAGCAGAGGGAATTACCATGAGGGAAACTAACAAAAGCTAGTTTGCCTTGACATGCTCATGTAAGCAGTTGTAACGCAGTTGTAAGGAACATGATTTGACGGGAGAAATGCCCTGGTAATGATACTTCCGGATCTCTACCTTTGATGTCACAAATCTGAGAAATTTGAAACCAAATGTTTTTTTTTGAGGAGCAGAGAAGATGACCTTGTTAACAGGATTAATGAAACGAGCATATTTCATGACTCTATTAAAGAAGCAACTGTCAGGGACCTCATGTTTTTGTCCAATGAGGTATGTTGTGGATGAGAACCATGAAGAAACAATTTACTATCTGTTCGTCTGTCTTGGTTCAACATAAGCAGTAGCAAAGGACTAATTGGGTTCAAACTAAACATGTTCTCCAGTCATAGTTCAAATTTGGATGAAGAAGGCACTTTAAAGTCTAATATCTACTTTATAATACGTACACACAAAATTTGACCATAAACTTTTTCTATTTTAGTTGGTCTAAAATGTGTCCAGGAGTGGTCCATAGCAGAAAATATTTCAAACACAGTACAGAAACTTATTTTTTTAAGAATGTCAGTTTGCACACAAAAACGCGTCGGACTGTTTTAGAATCAATCCTGGCACCTTTTCGCTGTGAGGCATAGGTGCTGGCAGCTACGGCCAATAATGTTTTTGGTTCTTTTTGCGTTTAATTCAAAGCTAAAATAACTCAAATAAAATCACCCAGTAATGTCACTACATTTGTACTTGGATGTCTCTGGAAGTCCGTCATCTACCTCGACAAAATACTTACTTACTTGATACTTGTTATGGCCACAGGTCATTGT
Source organism: Chaenogobius annularis (assembly GCA_015082035.1). Lineage (NCBI taxonomy): Eukaryota > Metazoa > Chordata > Actinopteri > Gobiiformes > Gobiidae > Chaenogobius > Chaenogobius annularis. The sequence continues at coordinate 1,619,413 of BJKM01000076.1, read as the reverse complement.
AAAATGTATCCAACTTCCATTCCTACTCCGCTCAAATCTCTCTCCTCCTTATTGCCTATTCCACCTCTCTTTCCATCTTTAAGTGACTCTTGTTCAACCCCTAAACAACTCTGGCATCATTTGCACACGTCTAAGCTCCTTCGATATTCAACACCGCTCTTGAAGTCTACACCACCTTTCTGCCTTTTAATCTCGGCGGAACCTTGAAACAAAGTGACTGCGCAGAGTTGGTTGGGGAAAAAAAAGACGATGTTTATTTTGATTTTTGTCGTCGGCTGTTGTCTCCTGCCGCGATGCTGGAAGACGTAATGATGGCATTCATTTGTTCTATTCATCCAACCATTAGTGGCTGCCCCCGCTGCGCCGGCACACTGCGGAGATCCAAGGCAAGGTTAGGCTGTCGCATTACATAGCTCCCCATAGAGAGTGGCAAATAGACAAAGACATGTACATATATATATAGTCAGCCCCCCTCGTCGATGTTTGCCTCCCTCATCACAGGCTTGATGTTTGCACTCTTTTTCCGTTAGCGAGGCGTATTTAGGAGGATGAAAGCTTGATTGTGCTTCGACGTTTGATTGGCGCTAGTGCCGAGTATTGCAGCGTTAGGCCCTTGAATTGTAATGGGAAGTGGTTGCGTTCATGGCAGTGTAGAATGTAATGTTGTGATTTCGAACGGAGGGCAGGGGACTATATAAACTCGACGGTAAAGGACAAAAAATGCTGGCTCTTGGTTCGGAAATCTTGGTTAGTTGTGCGCCAGAAACCTCAACTGGTTCTGGCGGAAAACTAAACATAAAAGTGCGGTTCTCAGTTTTTAAAATGGGTTATAAAGTTGTTTATTTTATGTTTTTCAAGTGGCACTGTTTTTGCAAATAAACTCTTCAATATTGCTGTGAGCACAAGTAGGTAATAGAAAAGTCAAAAAATGTCAGTCAGATGAAATACAGCAAAACCCTCCAGTTAGCACAGGCAGCAATGCAAACTAAATGCTAAGTGCTGGCTAGTAAACATATGTGTTCTGCTTTGGCCAAAAAAACAATACTCTTTACCGCGGCGCCCAAATTAGCCCGCAGATACCCGAGTTGGACCCCTGTACATTAGACGCACGTCTAAAAAAAAAAGTGGCGTCTTTGGCGTCTTGTGCCGTGTTGTGACAACGGTAGCGTTTTGCGACGGTGCTAGTTTCCTGTGGTGACCAGTAGTATGGCGAGTGACCTGGAACTAATAGTGTTGCTTATAAATAAGACAATAATTTAAATGAGCTAACAGCTAATAAAAACTTTATCTTCTTATCTTATTTAAAAAAATATGTTATAGTTTTTAATTTAAATCTTAATTCAACCAAGATAGTTCCACTGAACATTTGGAATCCCCTGAAAAATTCAATAAAATAAAATAAAAACTAGTGAGCTGATCTTGTCTCTAAATTCATTTCCATTTGATTATTCCCGGGGTTGATTGGTCTGTGGGGCGCTTGATTGGAGGCTAATTGGTGCTATATTTTGCGTTTTCCCCCTCGAATCCAAATGGGAAACGGAAAAGCTATTTTTTTGCATGTAGACAAAGCCGCGCTTATTAATTCAACATCGACTCGACACTCCGTAAACAAACACAAAAGTGTTCATACATCAGCAAATTGTTGTTTAGGCTGACATTAATTCTCCTGAGAATAAAAACTCCATGGATCTACTAGCCTCGCTGTAGAGAGCACTGTGCTGAACGCTCTTGAAATATGCACATAGTTTGTCATTTGAAAATACGCGTTTTGAGATAGATGAGTGTCGATATTCTACCGATTTCTCTTGAATAGGACTTTACATTTCTGACACAGGAGGTATGTTAAAGCGATGAAGAATACACATTGAGTCTTCTCAGAATTGTTTAGCCTTTTGTCAAACCATCTACTTTGTCGGAAGCTAGTTTATTCCATGCGTAAGTTCGTGAACAAGGTTGAGTAAAAAGTAATCAATGATAATAGAAACCATTTATATATTTATTATTTCGGCCTTATTATTAATAATGACCTATAAAGCTCATCTAATGTCTCTGCTACTGTAGTGACGCTCTTACTCAGTGGAGTCATAAAGTAACATTATAACAACATACTCTTCATGTATAAAGTAAACTTAATTTATACCAGTCATTTTCATGATGATGATCTCTAATTGTTTTTTTTAAGTTTTAATTAACGCATATTATGTGTTCTCAAATTCTATGAAATAGTTTGTATCAATATTGTCAACCAAATGAAGCAAACATTAAACCTGGCTCTATTCATTTTTAGAGATAGATGCATTTTTTTTTTGTTTTTTTTTGTTAACACACAAAATGCCTTTCTTATATATAAAAAAATACATGATGAAAAATGTGTTAATTCGCCTGTTTTCAATTCAATTCTATTTAATCTATTCTCTGAAGAAAATACAGAAGAAGTTTGAAATGTATGTATCTATATTTAAGATTTGTACCTATTCATACGCAGTGTTGCCTTAATTCTTAATTTTGGAACATATTGATGCCCTCTCTCTTTCTAGCATGTAGAAAACCACACTATGGCAGGTTTCAAATACATTCTTAAAACATACATTCTTACAATGCGCAGGCTCCCGTCTCCACAGATCTGACTAGTAACCTGGCCATGGTGGTGTCAACTGCTTGTCTCCATAGAGATAGATAGTTTTAATGACATACTGTAAAGCATTCCAGGCAAAGCAGTAACATCTCCACGTAGACAAGCATTAGAAGTACATAAGAGTACTTCTTAAATGTTCCAAAATACTTCCATGTGGGTTGTCAAAAGCATCAACAATCAAATACCAATCGATTCTGAAAACTAGTATCAAAACTAGATTCATTTGAACAAGTATCTATACAAAAAAAGCGATCTTAAACAGAACAAAATGTGGCCTTTTCAGAACAGTTTTAGATTGATCCAGCAAAACTAGTACACAAAGTACTGACTATTGTTTTAAACCTTGACCTAAATAAGGGTTAGGGTTAGGGTTCATTCTCATTGTGGTGTTGAAATCAGTATCGAGACTCAAGTATTTTCCTTAGAATTGAAATCAAGTTTGAAAAGTTAGTGTCGTGACAGTTCCATCTAACTGTAAAGCTGTTTGAGACCGTACCAAAAAACACAATTTACTGAACCCAAAAAGATTATCCAAAATCTCTCTCCCCGATTTATTTTGTATTGAATAAAAAATTCTGAAATCAAGCATCATCTTGTCCAAAAGTTTACTGGGAGAAAACGGCTTGGCGCACGAGGCTTTCTTCCATCTCGTGGACGTGGTGTTCTGCAGATGGTAATAACCTCTGCTAAAGTGATGGCGGTAAATAAGAGCGCGTTCCCTCTCCACCTCTGCTTTTGTGCTTATTGTCTCTGTTCCCCAAAGCCGACGCAGCTTCTCAGACACTCACAGGGACACGCCGGTGCGCCATGAGCCTCCGGGACTCTGTGTTCACTTCTTTTTTTTATAATGGCAAAAAGAAGACAATGGGCACAGGATCGCGGGGACTATCTGTAGGTTGGAGATAGAATTTGTTGTTAATATATTACTTTAACCCTATGATGCATTAAAATGAAAACTTAAACATATAAGATAGCCATAATAAGTACACATACGATGCATTATTTGTGTTATGTATGTCAGTATTTCATGTTTTACAACTTAAAATAATGTTATGAAAGCGTACTTTCCATCAAACAGCCGATCCAACGTCAGGAATTGGTGTTAAAACCCCATCTACTGGCAGCAACGGGGGATATAAACAAACCTAGCTTGCCCCGACATGCAAATGCAGGCACGTAGCTATAATGAACACGGTTTAATGGCAGAAATGCTCCGAAACAGACTGTTGATGATTGGATTTAAACACTCTCTCTGTGAGGGCTAGTCATATCTGGAACAGTCTTTCCCTCAAAAAAAGACGTTACTGATCTTTAAAACTCAAACTGTGGCTAAAATCAAAGCAGTCATGTGATTACTAACTAACATGTACTTTTAAACATTTCCTTGTGTTGTACTAATCTCCTGTTTGTATGCTGTATTGTTTTGTTGCCTGCCGAGGGACTGCGGATGTAAATTAGTTTTGTAGCTATAATCCGGCATATTTACATTTGTTCAATACAGATGTTCGTTAATGTGCATTGTTCCTATTATATGAATAAATAAAACACATGAAACATTTTAAAAACAGCACTTCTTATAACGTAAGAAGACAGAACCATCCCACTTCATTTTGTATTTGGGTCTCTAAACGCCTGCCATGGACTTGGTGAGTGGATACTTTTGGAACATATTTTGGCGGTGGGGAAGAAGCCCATGACAAATAATGGATGATACAAACTGAACTAACAATTTAGGACTGGACTAACATAATCAGATGTCATCGATTTGTCTGGAATGTTCCCAAGTGTAGCATTAAACAGAAAATGAAAAGGTTGCATAGTGCGCCTTTAACAAGCACACAAACGCATTTTTCTAAACGCATAAAACAGTCCAATATTTGCGCAAAGCTTGACCCACTTATGGTACAACTTTATAACTGAACACAGCATCTGATCATACTAAAACCTCATTAAAACGGCTTCCTCTCTGGGTGGTGCGTATCCCAGAATGCACTTCTCCCCACTGGGCCAGCCCACCTGTCATAGCGCCACACAGGCAGCCCTGCATAGCCCATTTGTTCCCTAAAGAAGCTACAAACACATCTATTATTGTAACAGGCCCCCGTCTCAAAATGGCCGCATGAGACCTGCCTGTTCTCTCAGCGGACTCAAGCCACAAAGAAAATAGAAAGTTGAACTAGTTTCATGCTCCGTTTCACTCCCCTTCCTTGGGCTGTACGGATAAGTCAGCCTGGGTGAGCATTGTTTGAGTTAGGATGGCTTTGGATTACAGTAGGTCGGGTTCTTGTAACCTTTTCATGGAGGGTCAACCACCTGCTTGTCTTGCTTTGCTTAGTCTGTCGGTTAGCCAATAAAGTCACTGGAAATACGGCAGTTTATCTGAAGATCAATTATTATTTTTTTTGTATTAAATTTGTCGTCTTAGTCTGCGTACTGTCTGCGTAAGGATTCTTAGGAAGCTACACCAGGAGCTTTGTTGCTAAGATGTGCTCACAAATGATTCGATCCCAGTGGAGTGCACAAGGAAATGCTAACTGTTGGAGAACTGTAGAGCAGAGCAACCTATCACTGTTTGGACTGCTCAAAATATTTGAACTGAGATTTCAATGCACTGCAGACTGTTTCCGACATTGCCATCCTCTGAACTTTAAACTGTGTACTTGGGCTCAAAACTCCTAATGGACACAATAAACGGATATCTTTGGAATATCCTTTGGCAGCAGAAAAAGGCATCGCTAAAAATGACTGACACAAACACCATCAATGATCAAAGACTGGACTGACATTTTTAAAAAACAACTAACATGTGTATTTAATTGACATGTGTATTTAATTGCAATTGGACAAATTTAACTGACTGTAGACTAACTGTTTTTAAAAAAATATATTTTTCATGATTGTGTTTCTTTTGTTAGTAGATGTCTTTCTGTTATGTGTTTTATGTTTTAAACGTAAAAAAAGCCTGTACATAATTCAGGCAAACATCTTTTCCCAATCATACAGAACAGTAAAAGCAGCCATTGGTTCTTAGAGTCTTCAGTCGACACAAGAATAGCGGCTCTGATTGGCCCTACATTCCAGTCACAAAATTCTCTTTTCACTCTACTTTAAATCAAACAACTCTCGGCATGTTTTGTTTGTCTGTGACGATAACGTGCTGCAGTTAGCTTTCCTTCATTTTAGCTTTGTGTAAATCCACGCATAAGCACCGCCTTCTTAGGATAACAGCTGTAAATATTCAGTTCTTTCTGTCCATTTATTGTGATAGCATAGGCTCATGTCGCTCAAAAGCTCTAACCACTGCGCCACTGAAGTCCAACATTTGCAGAAAATTCAAGAGTTTTTGAAGTTCCAGCACAAGACAGGTTTGATTTACACCCAGCGTGGTAATATCATTTACAAGATTTGATTTATAAGCTAATGTTTTATGTCCCATTGAGTCTTTTCATTTAATGATTTGCTTCAATAATTCAACGAAAGTGCCTGAGCCTTTCACAAAGTATTTTTTCTAACATCAAATCCAATTTAATTTCCATCTTCAACCTGTAATTCATTTTAGGGTGTCAGTCTTAAATTTTTATATATCTCAGAGTCCAAATGGTCCAACTAACTTCGAAGCTAGCACGAAAAAAATAAGTCTAGCCTAATTAACAACTGCTTCACCCCTTGCACCCTCTGCTGGCAACTGTAACATTTTGCGGGGTATTTTACTTTTCTGTAGTTTTCCGTTTAATTTATTTCAATTTTTTTTTTAAAGAACATAAAACAACAAAAGCAGGACAAGAGATAAACAAAATATGTTTTCTGTCATTTTGGACTCCATCATGTACTTTCTGGAATTCGTGCATGTCTCCATGGCGATAACCCTAACCCTTGGACGTTCCACAGTGTAGCATTAAATGTATATCCTTAGCTTTTAAGTGTTTTTGCCGGTTGAAAAAAATAAACAGCATTTTCATTGTGAGCGGGGTCTGCCGCCTCGCCACAGATCTGACCTGTACCTTGGCGACGGAGATATTTAGGTTCAACGCCGTACCGTGAAACATTCCAAGCAAAAACCAAGTATCCATGGAGACAAGCAGGCGACGCATCTTTCAGTTGAAAAGTTCCGCAGTGCACCTTGAATAGCTTGAATAATGAACGGTACCGGACCTTTAACACACTCAACTTTTTCCTGCTTAGTTTCTACTCATTTCCCTGTGTCGATTTCCTCATTCCCGTGCTCGTATTGCATAGAAAAGCAGGTTGAATCTTGGGGGATGTAATTAGACAGCTGCGTTATGGCTGGAGTGGAGGCGTGTTGCATCAGATAGGCTTGACTTGAGAGTGCGTGGCGTTTTAGTGGAGGATTAGAAGAAAATGATGGGCTGATAAACACATTTAGAGCCTGATGGACCGACTTGGCTGCGTACTGACCTCTCGCAGCGCTGGGCAGATGTTGTATCGCCGACCCAATCATTAAAGGGCGTGAAAGTGAGCGGACAGCACTTTTCACATGAGATATTGCACGATTTTGAAGATAAACAACGCGCTGAATAGTTTTATTTGACGAGCTTTGAATCAAATGAGGAAAAAATTAATAAATAATGTCATATTTTTTTAATGATGTCTAGATGGACCAAATATGATTGCACTTGTTTGGCACAAAACTTTGGTCAAAGAGAAATAAGTAAATTTTTAAGTTTTCGCTGCAAAGTTCCAAAAACGTATCGATCTCGCATTTATTTACTGAGGTATTTTGATTGCTAAAAGAAATACATTATATCTACTAATTCCACCGATTATTTTCTGATTGTTCCATCCATCTACTTTATTTAAAATTTACCATTTTATAAACTAGACTCAGATCCAAAAGTGCTGCACACTGTTTATTTAAGCAAACAAAACCAAAAAAAAAACAAAATAAAGTCGGTATTACACAGATTAGCAGTAAGAGAGATGTACTAAAACTTCAGAATACATACAATTTTGCAACTAAATTAAAAATGTAACTTGCTATTTTTTGGAGGGGACGAAATTACCTCGATACATTTTTTTTACTAATCATTATTGTGAATCTTTTCTTCATTTATTTAGTTATTTATTTATTTTTCTCAGTTTTCTTGTTTCATCAATGGATATTCGATTACATTGCACATCGTATTGTTGTGCTAAAGTTTCAGATAAATATTTGAAATTGTTCAAATAATATTTTGTCACGGGGTAGTACAAATACATGTCATACTTTTTAAATGATTATTTATTTAATAGCATATTTTTTATTTCATATCAGAGCATCCTTTCATCATGTTATAATAGCATTTTACCATTGCATTGTATTTTCAAAAGATTATGATTATTGTAGGTCTGCGTTCTATTAACTGCTATTGTTAGTGTGTGCCAAAAGTTCCAGATAAAATCGAAATATATATATATAAAAAAAAAGATTTAAAAAAAATCTAACTTTTTGCATATATTTTTATATGTTTATTTAAATATATATTTCATTTTATTTTTATGTGTTTTTATCAAAGCATCCTTACATAATTTATTCATTTGTTTAACTGTATTTAGGATAGCCCCTTGAGATGGTCCATCTCTTCTTCGAGGGCATGAGGATGGCTGTTACATGAACAATACCACAAAACATCTAACATCATACAATAAACGCACAACAGCTAACAACTGTCCTGCTCTACAAATGCCCACTTCATCGTTCCACCATTGCATTGTATCGCCAACACATTTTTGTCCCTGGAGTGTAAAATGCCAGGCTGGGTGAAAGACGTGCTGCAGACCTCTCATGTCCACATAATGAGGCTGATATGTGGTGCCCGGAGGGTGTTGTGTGCCGGACCATATGGGCGAGCACTCGAACGCCTCTCAAATGGGGTTACGGTCTGTCAATATCACCCATGCAGCGCGCCGTTACACTCCCGACTCATCCGTCCGCAAACGCATCCTTCCTTCAGGGGATGTCATCGCTCAATGTCGTTTTATTTTTTTCCGACAGGCGACGGAAGAAATTCAAGTCAAAGTAACGCAATCAACCAGGAAGACAACCTCATAGCTCATTGTCTGTCTGTCAGTCACCGCGTTTACATGCACAGAGAACTCCGAGTGCGCTAAACAACTGAACTCAATTCGCCCTGCCAGACCACCCTTGTCCCAGTCTACATTGGGTCAAAGCACGTTTCAGGGGAGCCTAGTAATTGAGCATTAGCGCTAAAACTCCATCCATTAAACACATACACACGTTTGGCAAACGCACAGTAGATGACCGACAACTCAACAAAGACATCGAAGCTCCGGTAGTTTTTACTGTCACTTTAACGCAGCGGACCAAAAAGAAGCAACACGTGCTAGGCCGCGGTGGAGGGAACATAGTTTGTCACGTCCAGACACATGTCTAATATTTTCTGTCTGTTTCTTACTGCTGCAGTGGAATGTGATGGGACTGCGCTGTTATACGCAGCAGGAATTTGACGACACACGGACTTCCCCACACGTGTTATTGGGATCTTTTGGATTTGAATCAAGAGGCCTCAATCGTAGCCCAGGTTGACGTTTGAAAATGGGTTTAAATTGGGACTTGAACAATCGATTCACACGAAAGCAATGTCTCTCCGCTCTTTGTTCTCCCAGATGTAGTTGCATATTCTTTCACTACCACAGCAACAGAAGCATCGGCCTCCTCAGGTTCTCCATCTCCTCGTTTTTTTCACACCACTAGCGTCTACAATCAAGATATTTTCTCATAAATCTGTCTTTCTTTCATTATTCTGAGTTTGCGTTATTAGACACAAATCAAAAATCAGGCGCTAATGTTTCACAAATGTTCTAAATTAAATTATAGGTCCAGGAATTGCCACTGTTTAGTTCTTTTACAGCAAACAACATTTTGTCAAATCTGAATTTTGTTTTAGTGAAGACTTTTTTTCTATCTTTAGGGTGCGTCCACTCTTCCACAAGCACCATATAAAAGTCAAAATAAACTGGGACTTAAATAAATCTGAACTAGACCAGGACCAAACCAGGACCAAACCAGGGCTAAATCAGGGCCAAATCAGGGCCAAATCAGGGCCAAACCAGGGCCAAACCAGGGCTAAACCAGGGCCAAATCAGGGCCAAACCAGGGCCAAACCAGGGCCAAACCAGGGCCAAACCAGGGCCAAACCAGGACCAAACCAGAGCCAAACCAGGACCAAACCATGGCCAAACCAGGGCCAAACCAGGGCCAAACCATTTGCTTATTTCCTTTGAACGCGGTTTAATTTGCTTCTCTTTTATTGACCAATGACTGTTCAATTGTATGATTTCCCAACTTTCTGCTGGTGAAATCAACAAATCTGTTCATCCCGGTGAGGCAACTGCTGTTGTGATTTTGGGCTTTACAAAAATACTTTGAATTGAACTGGATCAAACAAAGTACATCAGGACAAAACTGGGACCAAACCATATTCTTACTCAACGAAATGTAGTTTACTTCTTAATATTAATTTCCATGTACTTTCCACCACATGTTCAGAGGATCATATTTGTTCCTTGGGATTGAAAATGAATCCGTTAACAATCTGTTTCATTAAGTGTTTGGATATTGTCACCACTCGTTCATTCTGCTTCTTTTTATTAGTATTTTTAATCATTTGACGAAACATGTAGTCACAGTTTTAGTTCTATTTATATTTTATTTAGTTTCAATGTTCACCAAACTTTCACTTTGGAACTACTTTGGAAACCGCATGCGTGTTTAGTTTTGATATTGTCTGGTTTTAATCGATAAATGTATGAAAAAATGAAAACTGTTTCTTGGACGTTTGGAGCTGTTGGATTGGAAAGGAACAAAAAAGAAATGTTCCAAATAGTTTCATTTTGAGCTTGGATCTTGTCACTCGTCCCATCTGCTCATTTTTTGAAAAGTATCCGAAAAGATCAGGCTATTTATTGTGTTGCAATTTTACATTTGGTTAAGTTTTCCTCAGCATACAGTAGATAATTGTTTGTCTGTTTGTTGTAGTTGTTGATTTTTAATAAATATATCTAAAAGGAAAAAGAATAACCCATTCAGGCATAAATGTGTACATGTTTTCAAAGTAAAAGTAGATTTAAATGTCCAACGGTATTTCAGCCCAGTCCTTGACAGTCAGCTCCGCCCCGTCATCCATTTCCTTTTTTTAAATTTGTTTTAAAATCTAAAACCCAAAATATAGAACATAAAACATGACCAAAGAGCAATAGACGGAATAAAAAACATGTCATTCATAAAAAACAAACTTTTTTTTTTTTGCTGCAGCCAAAAGTACATTCCACATATCCATCAAAACAATACACATATAAAAATATACTGAAGGAAAGTATTGAAGTATATGTTATAGTATAGTAAAAAGTTAAAGTATTTTGCACAGGTTAATGTGGTTATTTTATAAAGAATTGTCCTTATTTTTAAGTCAATGTTTTTAGACTTTTTACACATGTTTTTGTTTGTTCAACTCAAAACCTTTATGCATGATATCACCTTAAACATACTAAAAAAAAATCCACTCAAACCATACAGAAAGTCTCCTTTTTAATAATTTTTTATTTTTTGGGGGGGGGATTTTTATCTAAAAAATGGACAAAGCCAGGTTTAAATTACATTGTTCATTTTGATGACATATTAGATACAAAGACATTTACTGAGTAAAAAAAAAATATATATATATCTTATTTAGTTTTTTAGTAAACTCGACTGACAAAAAATGGGCGTAAAATTAAAAATGTTGCCTCATTTTTTATGCTTAAAATTTGAATAAATTAGGCTCAGAAATCTTTCTGTACGTTCGGTCTAAATCTTGTTAAGTACAAGACTGGAAAGTTTAATGTCTGTACGAGCTACTTTAGGTGGTGACCGTTATGTTTCTACGGGAGAAAATTATATTTTGGGAAAACGTCCTTTGAATTGATCTAATCTATAAATCTATAGATGTGTGGATCAAATTAAATAATTAAAACATGTAGAAGCAGATTTGACCATTTTGTTGTTTCCACATGAAAGCCTACTGTATATGCTGGGAGAGCAAACTGACCGTTTTGCCTGTAGTATCTCGTATTAAATAAAGTGCACCACTGTCCATCAATCATTCCCATCGTTGGAGTTTTACATCCAAGATACATTGTTTTAAAGTCAATTGGAATATCCATGTTGAAGTTTGCAGTGCCTCAGTTTGACAAACACTTCCTCGCTCTACATTTTGCCTATTTTTCCTTGTTGACTGAAATACTAACCTGCGTTTCTGGTGGTTGTTTGTTTCAGGGCGAGCGGCGGTCTTCACGCAGCAGCCCACAGACCTGGTGGTAGTGGCGGGACAGCCGGTGACCCTGCCCTGCTCCATACCCGGCTACCACGGCATGGTCCTGTGGCTCCGAGACGGCATGGCCCTGGGAGTCAACCGCGACGTGTCAGGTAGGACCACGGCTACGTACAGTGATGCGAGGATTTGGCACAAGATGATTCATTCATTCCAAAAATAAATAAATCAATAAAATAAAAAAAATAAAAAAATAATATTCAAGTTCCATAAACTTCCATAAAATTCTCTCTCATTCCGTTCAGTTCATACGCTTTGAATTTCCTCGAACAATGGTAACCTACGATCATACCGGAGAATAATAACGATTTTCACATCTGGCACCTTAGTTTCATTCCGCAATGAGGTGGTCAAAGTGTCTTGCCCAAGGACACAACAGCATAATGGCGTGTTTAGAGTTGTAATTCATTTCGACGTCGCACTCTTTAGTATATTTAGCTGTGCAATTAGCATGTAGCGGAGTCTCCTCACACAGAGCACAGTTTACTAACCGCCTAATGACTTTAATGACTTACTAATTGACTCCACTTATTACACAGGCTGGACATGACCCGTGGGTGGCTGGGAGTCAATGGACTTTAAGGTCATTTCTCTCCCTCTCTCACCAGTAGAGAAAATCTTTTGAGTGGATACTTTTGGAACATACTTCTTGTGGCCAGGAAAAAGGCCATCTCTGAAAAATGGATGACGCAAACTGCACCGATGACTAAGGACTGGACCGACACCATAACTGACATACAGAAATTTAAAAAAATATATAGTATATATAGTTATATATAATATAGTTTTTTTTTTTTAAAACACACACGGATTCAACATGGAAACGGACAAATTCAAAAGAATCTGGACTAAATGGGACAATTATTTGGACGCATATGTGCTGTAACCTTTCTTTTCAGCGGATGCCCTTTTTTTTTGGTACTATTAATTTTTTTCATCTCTAAAATTCAGGTTTTTTTTTGTTTGTTTGTTTTTTTCTTCTATCCCTGTTCTTGTATGTTTGTGTTTGTCTTGTGGTTTATTTTTTTTCTTCTCTCTTTTCATTTATTTAAAAAAAAAAGCGTCAAGCACTGGCATCAAGCAGAGAAAACATCTAAAGGAAAAGCAGAAACTAATCTACTCCAGATCTGAACCCCAGTGCGAGTGTTTGGGACGAGCTGGAGAAGGCTTTGTGCAGTGGTCACTCTCTCCCATCGTCAATGCAAGATCAACCGGTGAAAAAGAATGCAACACTGGACGGAAATAAAACGTTTAATATTGCATAAGCTTATTGAAACTACAGTGAATGTGTGCTGTAATCAAAGCTAAAGGCGATCCTACTAAATATTAGAGCAAGTGACCTTTTTTTTCTGTGATCAGTGGACTGGAAGGCAGCAGGTTAAAATCTTACAGAGAGAGATTTTTTTTCACTGGGCACACGCTGGCCTCTGACCAAAACTAATTAAAAGGTTGCATTCACAATGACACAAACAGTATTCTAGAATTTCTATTGTTTAAAATTGAGCTTGTGGGCAAGAATTATTTTGTGGAATTTGCTGTTTAACTGCCAGATTGTTGATTTGGATTGGACCTGGTTTATGGTTCATATCTCTGTAACTACTGGGCCTATTCACATGAAACAAAAACTGGCACAAAGTTCAATGTCTTTTCTGTCAGTATAAATAAAAAGTGGAATCATGTTTTCACAATCACAGCAGAAAGTGGTGCCTTTATTCAATTCCTAATGCGTGATTGTTGTCACTTGACAAGTATTAGAGTTACATAGACCCCCCCTTGTCTGAGATAATGACATCATCACATTCTAGAAAACATTCAGAACGTGAACGCAACCGATTAAAATATATGTCGTTTTACACAGGATTTCATCAGACCGTTTCAGGTATATGCTTCAAATACAATTGTTTAATTTGTATAATATTACAGGCCAGCACATTTCTGTAAATAAACTGGAGATCTGCATTTGTAAAAATATTCTCTACCTGAGAGCATCAAGTGATTTCTATTTGTCCAACTCCAACTAAATGTTTAGTTAGTCTTATCTCTTACAGAATTGCATACTTTGTGCTCCTGGGAAAGCACATCAACCGCAATTAAATTATTATTATTATTATTTTTAGCCATATACTTTTACTAATTTGCACTATTACAAAAGCGTTGCATTTTCTTCAAATGATAGACATTGGAGGACGAATATAATGTAACATATTGGTGAATATTGCTTGATATATATTGCTTGATATATAGATAGCAAATGCAAAAGCTAAACTAAGATGATGCACACTATTGCTGCGCCCACTCTTTGTAACGCAATGCTATCATTTCCCATTCGCCCTATATCTCCATTTCCACGATTAACCTGGCAGCAGTGTTTTTACCCGGGTGACCACAACACTGACATCCTGATTTCTAATCCTCTTAAAGTGGACCGTAAACCAGCCCACCCCCAGGTAGAACCATCCGGGGCCCCTTCAACCCCCTGCTCTCTCCTCTAATGCAATCCAGAGTTATTGGCTAGGCCCCAGCACTGATGAAATAAGACTTATACCTCTTACACAGACCCACCCCTCCAGCATGTTGTTCTGTTTCATCCATACCAACAGTGAATGCTATGTAATCAAACAGAGCACATGATTTAAAGTGGGATGTCTGTAAGCACATGCAGGTACTTCAGGGACCCTTCTCGGATTAGGATGGGACACTGAATGAATAAAAGTAATAGTAGCTTACCACCACCACCACCACATGCGGATTGAATGAATAATACAATGTGAAGCGTCTTTGAGTGTCTAGAAAAGCGCTATACAAGAAGCATGAATTATTATTTATACTGTTATTGGCAGTTGAACAGGCTCTTCAGTACCTTTGCTGTGGCATCTCATGTTTTAAAACTTAAAATCATGTATGCATTCAAAACCACGCATAACTCTCCATCAGTCAGGCGTTAGCGCTACATCTACTGGCAGCAGAGGGAATTACCAAGGAAACGAACTAAAGCTAGCTTGCCCCGACATGTTAATTCAAACACACAATTTGGATGTGATATGGCAACAAGTCTGATGATGATTTTTATTTTATATTGTTATATTTTTATTCATGAACGTCTTTTTTTTTCATTTAAAAAAGCAGTTGTGGTCGAGTGGTTAAGGCGGCGGCACACCTGCCAGGCTCCACGTGCAGCCGGCCGCAGTGTCGTGTGTTCGAATGCCGACTCTACTGCATGTCCCCCTTCTCTTTCATCCCCTTTTCACACTCACCTGTCCAGTCCAATAAAGCCAAAAAGAAAAAAAAAGCAGGAAACCTATGATTCCTTTAACATCACAAATCTGGGAAAATATAGGAAAGATCGTAAACAGGAATAATACCATCCAAGTGTGAATGCACAACTCCAGGTAGTTTTGATGCGGAACAATGTTAGCTTCCACCCGCCCGCTTTTTTCCTCAGTTTTTTTAAAGTTCAAACATGTTAAACACAAAAAAAGGAACACGACACAGACGGATACCTTTGACAATTACCATTGACGGCAGGAAAAAAGGCCATCACACAGAAATGGATGACACAAACCTCACCAAAGATCAAGGACTGGACTGACATAGAGACAGACATCAGACATTTGAAAAAAATGACATTCTGACTTAATTTGGAAATGGACACATTTTAAAAGACTTTGGACCAAATGGGACTTTAATTTAAATGTGCCATGATTGTTTCTTTGAATTATCATTTTTATTTTTGCTCTCTGGTCATGTTCTGTTCTATGTTTAAGGTTTATTCCTTAAAAAAATGAAGGGAAAAAATACATAATGCTCCTTTAACATACTAAATAGTCATGTTTTATAACAACAATAAACCCATTTGGTATAGATGGTTTCCCGTTGCCTTTAAACACATTTATTGTCCAAAAGGTTTTAAAAGGAGCTTGACTGTAAATCCACACATAATTGCTACCATTTGAATCTCTTATTATTTGCACCTTGTACTAAAGTAGTTCCTCCTCTGACACAGTTCCCTGCTGTTTAATAGTCCGGCACTAAAAGCAGTGTACACAGCAGTAAGTACTTAACCCGGCTGGTGGCCTTTGGAACCACAGCCCTCTCATTCACCCAGGAGGAGGTCAGACCAGCCCATAGCCACTACCAGGACAGATGGGTAATACTCAATTATGTTTGCATGCAGAGGGTAGCCTGCGCTCTACTGGTCAGATCTGTACAGGAGCTAGCACGCGTATAACAAATATCATGTTTTTCAAGGTATTTTTGATCATAAAACATGCATTATATTTTAATTTAATGCCATACTGTGGAAACCAATAACAACGCAATTGAGATAAGCAGGTTTGATACCCTCAACAGAAAGAACATACATACCTTCATGCACCTTTAAGAGGGAAAAAGGATAGTAAAAATGTACAAATAAAATTAAAATAAAAGTGGATTTGCCAACCTTTGGTCTGTAACAATATTGCAATCGTAGAATTTGGAAAATACTTTCTTCCTCAAAGAAAAAATGTGTAGTTGTAGATGCTTGGTTGCTTTGCCCCAAGTGTCTGAACAAATATCCCATATTTTTGTAATTAAGAATAAATCAGCAAAGTTTTAATCATACCCTACTTTTAAAAAACATTTCTTGATTAATATCTTGGAACACTACTTTGTACTTCTACTAGAACAATATCATTCTGAACAAACGGTACTCTTGCTTGACTACACTTTTTGGTGATTCCGGAGCTCTGGACGTTGAACAGGGCACCAACCAGGGCTAAAGCTACGGGATACGCGTATCCACTCCGCTGATGGGTAGAGCGGTCAGGCTTCGGACACTGTGTTGGAGATCGTGCTCTCCTGAAGGACGTCCAAGTGAAGGTTGATGTTTTCAGCGCAGGCAGGAGTCCGTGCGCTAGCGGCTAATCCAAGAGCTTGTCCTGCTTCGACCCGTACGTAACCCTGTCTCCCATGGGTGCGTATTCCTGTGGTGTTGTCAATGATGGAAAACATGTCAGACATTTTGAACATGCACAGTATAAAAGGTTTAATCTTAGTAACGTTTTTTTCCTATGCAGCTGCCTTGTAAACAAGAATAACAAAGCAGGAAACATTTTCAACATTTTGGCACTTTTTGACATTATATTGACATTTTAAACTGTTTTTGCGCCTTAAATGTGTAATATGTAACTCACTGCTTGTCTCTGTGGAGAATGTTATTTGCTTGGCCTAGAAATGTTCTCAGTTTGGGATGATTAACCTACAATCTTTGATATATTCAGTAACAAAGCTTTTTAGTTATTAAACAACAAAACACTTGACTATACTAACCTTGTTAAACTTAATCATATATACAACATAGGACAGTTTGCAAAATAACGTAACACGTCGTAATATGAACGCTTATATTCGGCATTGGAATACTTACATCATAAATTGAAAGAATACACATCCTTAAATAATGTCGTAAAATGTTAAATTCACTGAATAAGGAACACCGAAACCCCTTTTTGGGAAAACTGTTCTGCCACGTTCACTAAAGTTCTGGAATAACGTGCCATCTTATCCGTCGACAACAAACAAGGGCCAGGGGACGTATCCCCAGCCAAAAGCGCGCTCCTCTGTTTCAACATGATTCTGTACGTTACATGTGTAGCGTCAGAGACAAAGAGTAAACAAGTTTTGATCTCTGGCTTAACTACTTTGGGGGATTTGTCATCCAAAACTGGTTGTGATCTGGAGGTATAGGTGATATAGGTCAATAAACAAATTGTGATTTTATTGAGATTATTTTTCAAGTTGTTACCTCTTAGCATTCTGAAATAAAAACTGTACTATAACTGTTCCATTCTTGCTTTGACATCATAAAACATTTATTTTGGATGATGTGTAGACCCAGTTTGCCAAACTGCAAAGGACAGAATTCATTCCTCAACCAGAGTCCGCGACTACCAGGTTGAAAATTGCATCACCATTAATGACATCACAACAAAGGCCGGACCATGGTGGCGGCCTTGCTTATGGATTAAGCTCCGCTGCTGAATCCTATGTGCATCCACAGTTTAAGAAAAATAAATACCAAAATTCAGTGCCAAGTAGAAACAGAGCAGTGGGCAAAGGGTTCAGTGGGTAGTTGGAACAATGGTGTCTTAAGTGCACGAGGATAAAGTTTACTCAAGCATGCATGATAAATGAGGGAAAGAGAAAACAATTAGAACATGGTTAAAAGCTACAAAAATCTATTTCTCCTAAACATTATAAAACATTGTAGGTGTGAGTGCACAATTTTCATGACCAAAAAAACTGAACGTTTCAAGATGGATTTTCTACAAATATATACAATTAAGTGGTTTTGAGTATTTTATTTAGAGCAAAATGTTTGTCACTTAAACTTAACTGTATTGGCAAATTTCTTCCTGAGAAAATAATATAACAGATTTCATCTAAGAAAGTCACTTTGGGTAAGTAGATCTGAAAATGACATTACACATTTAATGACTACTTGTCCATTGAGGAGACACAATTAATTGAAATATATATTTTTATATGCTTTAATGTGTAATTGTTTTTAGGTAAAATTCAAACTGTCTACGGTTAATTTACAAAAATAATACATCTATATATATATATATATATATATATATATATATATATATATATATATATATATATATATATATATGCCAATTTCTCTAAAACTATGAGTCTCAGAGCTATTTTAATTGTATATAAACAGTCATGAAACAACCTAAAATGTATGTCGATTTTTAAAAAATGTTATTCATATTATTTACATTGTTGTGACAAAAAACCTTACCCCACCCAGCCTCCCTTATGCGCTGCAGTCCACACCACTTGACTACCAGGAAGTCCCAGCGACATCTTTCAAATGACAGGTTTTTGAGTTTGTCCATCACAGTGCTTCCATTCAGCTCCTCTGACACTTACCCTGTCCACCAGCCATCTGCTTATTTTCCTCTTTGCTCCACGACTCCGAATGCCACATTGTCACTTTGTATTTATTTATTTCTCTATCCACCGCACTAACTGTTGAAACCCAGACTCCCTCTTTCTGAAATGACAGAAATCTCCTTGTCAGAACGTCCAGCGGAGTCACAAAAAGTTATCGCCGAAGAAGATGCAATTCAACATCTGCTCCCGGCCAGATGGTTAAATGTTTTGGCTCTTTTGCGGCGCATATGTGATTTGATTTAACCCAGAGTTCGCTCAGTCTTTCTCTCCAAAGGCAGTTTTTGGGGATGAGGATGCCCAAGGATTAGCCAGGGTCAATGTGTAGTTAATTTAGAGTTGTCAAATGATGTCTGGGATGTCCCTTATCACTCACAATAAATTACTCTGGGATTATAAGACCTTGTTTGGAAACCTGTGGTTCAAGCTGATCCTATTGCAGTTTAAAGAATTTACCAATATTATATTAATAAATGACACGCACAATCTTCCGAATCACTATCTCCAAAAATATCATAGTACAGAAAAATCTTCAAAAAAGAAACCCTGACGCAATTCAGTTCAAAAATACTTTATTTAGACACTTCCTTAAAGGAAACACATGATGCATTATTTGTACTGTTATTGGCCTTTAAACAAATACTAATGTAAACAAATACTAACGTGGCCATGTAGTTGTTATGATCGTGGTTTGACGGCAGTGATTTATGGACTCAAAAACAGCACAGAAGATCTGAGCCATGTCATAGATATATGACATGGCTCATTGGGGAAATTCAGAGCTTCAGAAAGAGTGTTTTTGACGCCCCGCGGGAGAGGACATTCTAAACAGGATTAATCAAACTAGCTTGAGTTAAGCTAAATACAGGTAGGATTTTTGATGAAAGAACAAATTTATGACATGGTTAAAAGCTCAATTTTTTTTGCATAATGTGCCCATTTAATAAGGACACTGCTGATCACAGAGAGGTAATTAGGCTGAAACTAAATGCTACATACTAAAATATAATCTAAAATATATCAAATATTAAACTGAATTTTATTTTATTTTGCAGTTGGGTGTCCCAGCCTTAAAACCCCTGATGTAAACATGTCAACAAATGAACATGCTTGTCAAACACCACTTTCCCACCTTCAAAACATCTGCGTATGTAACCCAGCATGTTAACAGCCATGTACCCACGTAGCACCACGACAGCCCTGATTCCAAAGCCCTTCGTTTGACCCGGGCGCACATCAGACTCCATCCAAACCCCCGCGACTTCTGTGAAGTCCCTTCGGTCGTGTGCGCTGTCACACCGACATATTTCAGCATGCTAACATGAGGCATTCCCCTGAAGACAGCGTCTACATTGGCCTCCTTTCCCGCGCTCCCATTTTGTCATCTCCACTGCATCTCTAATTGGGCCTCGGAGGACAATTCGCCGCCATTACATCTTTTCTATTTCACCCAGGGGCCTTTCCATCGGTGTCACTGAGAACCATTACGACCAGGCTCTCCAGGGGATCCATGGGAGCCTAAAAACGGGGTGAAAAAACTTCACTAGGGACTCTGCGGGAGATTTTTTGCAATGTGTGGTCCCTCTGTCGATGCGTGTTGTGCACCTGTCAAGATGTAAACAGCTCTTTCATTTGTATTTGCACATCAATGGTTAGCGTTTTTTTTTTTTATCTTCGCTCTTTCAATTGTGAGTGTTTATTTGAGAGGTGACAAGGTAATTGGCCTTTCTCGTAGGCACAAAGACGGAGAGCCCTTAGATCTGACACGGTGCTGATGTTTAAACAGGTCCTTAAGGCTAATGAAGAAGGAGCAGGAATGCAGGTGCCAGGTGGGTTTGAAAGGGATAGAGGTAAGTATTGGCAGCAGAGTGCTACAGTGCGCAGACGACGTCATATTTGCAAGGGAGAAACCGCAAGTGGCAACCAGCCTGAAGTTTTGCTTTTGGAGTGTCTTTAAATGAAGCCGTAATTAACAATGCAACTTAAAAACGAATCAGATAAAACATTTGCAAACCTTACCCATCACGACTGTACCGGTAACGTTATTGCCAATTAAAACTATGTGATCTTGTTGTACATAGTTGTTGTACATAGTGATAAACACAGGTATTTTTTGGGCTGTAAACCAATGCCCATGCTTGAAACACACAATTTTCTTACTGTTGGGAAAAACCTGGGAAAAACCCTTCAAACATTCCAAATAAGCTGTACAAAAATATACCGAATATGAAATGGTTGCTACTCACCGCTTATGTCAATTCTAACATCGGTGACCATGCTTTTAATTATCTTACCATATCAGGTGTCATTATCATTATTTTGCCTTTGGTGCATTTTTATATTATGACTGAACATTGATGGAAGTGAAGAGAAGTGTAGGGTCCAACTTCATAATAACCCACATCTTAAAATAAAATTACACACATTTCCCAGCCTACTTTTCCATTAGGCCTACTTTTCATTTCACCATAGACCTCCTTTCACCCATGGGCAGCAGTATTCTTTAAATTGGACCACCCATCTTCAAATAGGCACAATCCCAAAGACGCTTATCATTTCGGCAATATCATACCAACATAACTAAAATGTGAAATGGTAACCGAAATGATATGAATTTTGAAGAGATAATATGGTCGCCTCTCTGAACTATTTCTATCTGGGGCTGTTCCCGGCTGAACAAACCCTCCCACGAGCCATATTCAAGAATCGTTTTTGGGTCAGAGCTGACCGCAGGTTGGTGAAAAGATGGAGGGATTTCTCGACATGGAAATTACACAGGTAGACGTCCGGAGATTGTCATTTTATTGCTGATGATAAAACTGTATGATGGCCGTGTTATGAACAAAGATACTGGGTCAAATCAGAAGAGTGCCAATAAGTTTCAAGGCTCCGTTAAGTGACAATCTCATAACTTTATTTCCAGGTCCAGGGGATTCCCTTGCCTTGTACTATCATGGCATTGTGGCAGATTTGAACGTGTGCCAGATACAATGTTATTTTAAACTTTTTTGATGGGTCAAAAGCAAAACATCTACTTAAAACATTATAATTAATTTTGTAGAAACAGAAACCAAATATTATTGACCCTCTTGACAGTCCCAAATAATGCATAATTTAGAATATTGCATTTGCACTATAGCGTTGGTATTTATGCCTTAGAATAATGTTAAAATTTGCTTAAATTTAAAGAAAAGAAAGCCATTGAACTTTGATTTCTGAACATTCAGTCGTACAAAATATGGCACAAGACCTCACCTGAGAATTTATCTAGATTATAGCAAAACACCCACATAGACTGGGGCTCGAACCAGGGATCTTGTGGTTGTGAGGCAAGAATGCTAACTATGTTGGGATTGCAATTAACTGGTCACCTATAATCAAGGACTTTCCAGTAAAGCGGGGGTTACCAAAAAGAGCTCCCTAAAATTTGAATGCCCAAAAGTTTGAGAATACTTCTGTCGTCGATGGTCGTACAGTTAAAAATAAAACGATGAATAGAAAATAAATACTAATAAGACAGTTTTTAAGACCGTTTTCAATGCCTGGAGGGTGGATTCTGTAATTCTGCCCTTAGACACTTTGCCCACATGGCCTAGTTTGAATCTGGCATGTTTCGTCAGTCTTCCCCAGGGTCAGAAAATGTTATTCTGCCAACTGGACAAACGTTTTAAAGGACAAATATTATGCACCATATGTATTGTTATTAGCCTTGGCTGCATAGGAAATTACTCATGTTAATAATAAACCACTGGAAAGTTTTCACAGAGATGCTAGGTAGCCACGCAGTTGTACTGATCGTGATTAGACGGGAGCTTGGTACAAGTCTGCAGATAATTTATGGATTTACAAAACAGCAAAGAAGATTCTCAGAGCCACGTCACAGATTGAGAAAACGTCACGAATCTGGGAAATTCAGAATGGAGTGTTTTTGATGCTCGGAGAGTACTTTATAAACCGGGATTCATCAAACTAGCATGAATGAAGCTAAGTGCTATTCCAGGTATTTTTTATGAGGGAACGATGCATAAATGTGTCCTTTAAGAGTGAATGTGTTTTGTCACTCATTCACTTAAGTTAATTCACTTAAGAGTCACAGTCTTGCAGTCTGAAGGGATAGAGTAACTACACAGAAACTAACTGACCCTAGTTGGTAACAGTAAGGAGTATCTGTTGTTACTTAAGACTATTGAACTACTTTAAGGTGTGAAGTGTCACCTGGGTAATTCTCTGCATAACCGTCCATACTCTAATGCGTCATCTGCGTATGGTTTGGTTTGGGTCTGAGGACAGAGTTGTAGATGCGTGACAGATTCACGCTAAAAACTTTTGTCCAGTTGACAAAATTCAGTTTTCTTTTGTTATGGAACCAACCTGGACGACAAAATAACCATAGTGTAGTACTTTCAGAGGTTTTGTCAAGCTTGTAAAGCGCAATACAAGTGTAAGGCATTATTATTATTATTATTATTATTATTATTATAAAATCAAAATGTTGAACTCGGCCCTAGTAAGCATGTTTGATGATTTCAGTAACTGCTTCTTATTTTGTTTTGCGCATTACTAATATCTTTAACCCAATTGGCTACGACACACTGGTCCACTCAAAACGCTATTAACCAACATGAGACACAACATGGCCGACAGCAAAAAGTAGTCCATCAAAGGGACGCATTGGCCCAGTGACCAAACTCTCCCTTATTAATCCTCATCACTATCGCACAATTGTATTATAAGCCATATTAATAGCCACCACCGCTATCTCCTGCTAGCGCTAACCCATTCTAATTCCTTTCACTTTCTCTTGAATCATTATTATGCTACCCATACCTGAACTAATTCCTAGTGGGGCATTATCTGCAAACCTGCCATGCTCGCTTAAATGTCTGAATAACAAATCAATGCAAAACATTCAATTAACAGGCTAGCTAATTCTCGGCAGGCTCAGCGCGCCCACGTTTTATAGCTCGCAGCCTCCACTGACAATTTAATGTCTAATAATTAATAAAAATCACCTTTGCTTATGGTTGTAATTAATGTTCAGGGTAAGAGGCTCCACGGCTTTACGGTAGGAAGACATAGCACATAGATCATAGTGAAAGAGGAGGCTGGGACCATTTGTCTTGGTTAAATTGTTTCCTGTTATAATGTAAATGGTTTCTATTTCTGTCCGCTTTGGTGACGTGATGGATATGTTTCCGGAGATAAGTAACGTATCAATGTTTCAAAGGATAATATATTTTCTGTATGGGAAGTTTAGCGAGGATGTTAGCTAAAGAAATGCATAGGGTCTAGCATAAGACAAATGAGAGCAGAGGGATCTGATTTAGGGGTGCTTCTCAGGTGAACTAGAACTATAGTTTGGGTTGATGTAACTAACTAAAGCCAATGGATTGAGTATTATTAGGCCTATTTGGATTGTTATTTGTTTGTACATTTTGCATCTTTATTTTATTACTGCTGTTATTGTACTTTATTGTTCCAATTTCCCCATTGTGTGACAAATAAAAGTTCTCCACTACAGTTTTTAGCTCGCAGAAACTCAGCGGTTTAACTTACAACATCTGGGTAACACTTTATTAACTATACCTTAAATTGCCGTATTAAAGCATGAACAAAGACTTATTATCTTAATGAACAAATAGTTGTCCATGTATAATTTCGATGTTGCTGCGCGAAAATAGTATTAAAAAAACTACACCTTTTGTTTAAGATCTAGTTTTACACCTACACTATTTTGGAACTATAGAATACAATAGAGATGGTTAAATGCTGATGAATGAAAAAGAAAAAGTAAATTATATAAAATCATCCACTGAATACTTGGAATACAATTCACATCATGGTTATAAAATACAGCATTACGAAGATGCATGTTGTTTTGTGTTATCTCTAAGGAGGAAAATGATTTCACCCCAGAGAAATTACCTCTCAAGTGGATCAAGCAGTCCTTCTGTCTTAGCCAACTTTTTTGTCTGCAGGAAACTTGTAAACACATTTATAATATGGAATTGCTACCATCAGAAGCAATGTTATTTAACAGATGTCTTCAATTGTTATATGCAAATTGCAGTGTTGGCAGCACTGGCTGCACAATAAAGCACTCTCTTTTCCCCCCTACACACCATCATTTTTTTAATTTGTTTTGTTCCCCCTATAAAAATACAAACATTGTGTCTGTCCATGAGGCTCCTCTTTGTTTTTAAAGTCTTTGCACCTTGCTGCCATAATGTATAAAAACAATACATCTTTAACGCTTGAATTGGCACCTTGGCATCAAGCAAAAGTGGAAAAAAAACTGGCACATTTAATTCACGAATCTGGTATTACCAAATGCATTTATTTATGTATATAGGTAAATATCCACTCGTACTTGTACCTTGTTTGTTTAAAGGCAGGAGTACCACCCGCGGCTCGATTGCATTACTTATTGCAATAATAAGCTTGGTTGTAAAGTGAACAATAGCAAGAAAGGTTCAAATCCCAAAGATCTCTTCGCTAACATTGGTAATGTTTTGTTAATAGTCGTTTACTGTCAATTCAAAGTAAATAAAACAGCAACCACATGACTACATACAACTAGACAGCGTTAAAAAAGCTGAATTAAAGGTGCACTGTGTAACTTTTTCTCACCAGTTTAGTTAACTTCATTAGTTTAGTTAGTTTATTTAAGTTAAATTTAGTTTAGTTAGTTGGTTTATTTACCATTTGTAGGAAAACTTGCAAAAAGCTCAGTGCACAGGAAAACATAAAAAACTATAAAAACACAAGTTACAAAACACTAAAACTACCCAGAAACCTTTTGACATTGTGAAATAAGCAAGCTAAAAAGATTAAGTAAGGCAAGGCAAGGCAAGTTTATTCTGTAGAGCACAATTTGTACACAAGGCAATTCAAAGTGCTTCACACAACAGGAAAAAATTCATTAAAATCACAAAGACATGGCAGAAATCACAATCTTAGTTCAAGACATAAAAGAGAAGAGTGCAAAGAAAAGCATTTCAGTCATATGCACAGCCAAACAAAAGAGTTTTTAGTTTAGATTTGAACAATAAGTACAATAAAATATATAGTACAGCGCTAGCTCTAAGTTCAAAAAGTACATTATTCAAGCTTGTGATGGCTTATTTAATTTCATTGTATTCAATTGTATTTAATTTAATTATATTTAACTGTATTTAATTGTATTTAATTCTATTTAACTGTATTTAATTTAATTGTATTTAAGAATATTGAATTGTATTTAATTTTGTTACACAGTGTGCCTTTAATATCCCTTCTAACAATGCCACCCCCAAGTCTGCTATAACATTTCACAAAAAGGTTTCTCAGCCAAACGTTTGCATGTGTGGTCAGATGTGTCCAGAGCGTAACTTCAAATCCCATAAAGCTCTGACAACCATGAGAATCCACTGGCAAGGCAAGTCGTACCACACCAGAGGGTCTGTTTTTCGCTTTGTCCCATTCTTTGTACTCAGAAGATCTCTATGGAGCACATGTGTTGGCATCTGAGTAACTAAAGACCATACTAACCCTCAAGGCAGGATTTGTTATTGCTTCATACTTTGCGCGCAGTTGGTGGCAGCGAAATACCACCCGGAAGCACCCCGGGCAAAGCTTTCTGCGAATGATTAATAGAATTGTGTGTACAGTAATTGAAAAATAAATCGCGAAATGAATTTTGGAAAAGAAATATTGGATCATTTCCAGATGGATGTTGTGGTGTTACGCTCATAAATGACCCACTTTTGGTGTTTTGTTGCATGGTTTCGGAGCGTATTCCCAAATGCAGCATGTAATGGAGCATGGAGTGGAAATGCTGCAGGGGCAAATTGGATCATCTTTGTTGATACAGTGGCAAACTTAATATTGATTTAATTTTCTTTTTTTTCATATAATAGTTCAAAATTGATAGAAAGGGATATCAACTCAAGCTGTATAAATGAACCAAAAATACTTTGGAATGTTACTTATTAATTAATGGGGTGGGAAAAGACACATTTCCCCCCGAGGTGAGACACAAGATTGGATCCGACAGAATGAGATTTTTGCTTTATAATAGTAATACATTGTCCAGTTCATTTCACAGTTTTGGCCTTGCAACTTTTGAGTTCATTATAGCGCTCCCTTTTGAACTGCAACTTCTCAAAACATTAACTCGCCAGAACTTAAATCTTTTATTTTGTCTGAGCCAAAAGTAAACACCCAGAAGGAAAACTCATAATAAATTGCGTGGTTGAGAATGTGTTGGCGGCCTACCTCTGCTTTGCTTCAGCATCGAAAAAATCGGTTCTAAAGTTGTGCGCATGGCCCAAAAAAAGTATGCATGTGAATACTAACAATGTGCCAAATGTATGAGTTACAGAAGATAGATTTAAATAATTATAAAAGGATGTACCCCAGCTTTACGTGTTTTGAAGTTTGGAATTGTAGGTCTAAATTAAGGCTGTTTTAATGATTATGTCACAATTTTAGCATTACCAACAATTGAAAGCCTTTATTCACTTTTACGCAGTGCAATCAATTACAGGACTTTAATTTTGATCCATCAAACTGAAGAATTTCCATTTTCCTTGTACAGATGTAATATATAATCAACAATACAGCGAACGGGACAGAGTTGACAATGTGTGTGTTGCTCCCTATGACAACACCTATCCATTGAGTTTTGAACCCCAAAACCTCCTGTCTGGGTTATGTATTATGCATTATGTCTTTTTTTTTTTTTTTTTCTTTTTTTTTTTTTTTTTTCATAAAAAAATGTTCTGTGGGTGACACACATTGGAGGCTGCTCATGTCATGTGTGTTTCAGGCATCATTAGCATATTTGGGTCATGCTAAATCCCCCTTAAAAATTAATGAACTGCTGGCCTATTTATTGAAAGACCGTAGTATGTGTTTAAAGTGCCACATGCATCAACTTTATCATCACCAATTTTCAAATGTTTTTAGTCACACAGACTTAAAAAAAAAAGAAATTGAGAAAATATGTTGCCCTGTAGTTTTCACTGTGAAGTTCTGGCAACCCTGCAGACACTTGTCTGTGTTTCACTGTAAATATTAAGTGTAGCGACCTAAATTCATAAACAGTTGCCCTGTATTTTTTACTGTCAAATTCTGGCAACCTTACTGCCAGAGTTCTACAGTAAAATGTACTACGTGACACTTTTAATTTAAATTGGCAGCAGGGTTGCCAGAATTTTATTGTAAGGGTTTATTTATTTATTTTTTTCATTACACTGTACTTTATACTGTGGACATTTGGCAATCAAAGCTGCCATTTAGTGACAATTTTACATTTCTATTTGTGTCATGCTATGGAAACTGTAGAAATAATGGTTTGTTTTGAGATAATACTTTGTTGTTTTCTACCTTGTTTTATATATTAATGTATATTATATATTATATAATTTAAGACAATAGCTATAGATTTGATAGGAAATAAAATATCAGTAGATTAAATAAGTATACAATTTATGGTTTTAATCTAGCGTAATATTTATGGCAAAACCTCAGTATCTCTATCAACCAAAATGTATATATTTTTGACAAAGTAGACTAAGCTAATATTAAATACTTCTCTGGTTAGTTCTGACACAAAGCTGACGAATAATCCATCTGACCCCGCAGCTGTTTTTAACAATGCCAAACATTTCTCTTGCTAATCTTTTGTTTTCCATTGTTCCTCCCCTGGCCTGCTCTCGTGTGTACATGTAATCATCCAGCCCAGCGGGAGGTGCTCCTGCCCTTGCACAAATGGCTCTCTCGTCACCACACTAATGAACCGCTCTGATCCAGTAAACACCAATTTACCCAACCAAACTTTTGTTATTTGGCCCCTTAACTTTTCTTGCCTTGTTTACTTCCAACTCCAACTCAGTCCCCTCAGCTCTAATGCGTAACTGCTAATGCTACACCTTCAAGCTAATAATGTTGCAAATTAGCCTTGATTCTAGCCGTGATTTTTCAGTCACCTCAGCTCTAATGTGTAACTGCTAATGCTACACCTTCAAGCTAATAATGTTGCAAATTAGCCTTGATTCTAGCCGTGATGAATTGTTATTTAAAAATTGGGTCAAAGCGATGTATTTGCGACGCAGTTGGGCGTAATGAGAGGGTATTTTTTTATAAGCGCCATTGCAGCGCTGCCGAGGTTAGCCAGGAACTTCCCAAAATGGCCCTGGCCCATTGATTGTGGGTCAGTAGAATAAATAGCTGTATTTTAGATGGAATCAATAAGCATTAATGTTATTTACTTTCCCCATTTGGCTGTAATGGACCGCCATCTCTCCTCCCCTCCCATCTCCAGACAATTCGCTCAATCTTTCTTCTGTGTCTCTCTGCCAACAAGCTGACCTGCATGAATACAATGCAAGTACACTCTTCAACTTAGTGCTTCCATTTTACGCATTATTGCATTGTCTTTCTAATACGCACCTTTGCATGTATTTCGTGCAGTACAACTTGAAATAATGTAGAAGTGTCCTGACGTTAGTTAGCATGAAATTTGTCAATGCAAATGAGCAGCAGAAGGCGCTAAGGCATATGAAAAGTGAAGTGTGAAGCTAAAAATAATGAGAACTTATGTTGTAATGGCTGTTCAAAGCTGTTCAGGCACTGACATGTTCAGAACATGTTTAGTAAATGGACTTTAAAAATATGGGGGAGCTTCATGGATTACATTATCATTATAGCGTTTTGAGAAGAGGGAGCTGGACAAAAATACAAAATAGGGCTGTCAAAAAATCCATACCCAGACACTAATCTAACTCTAACACTATTATCGAACCATGTACTTATTTAAACAAGTACTGATGCTAAAGCAAATAAAAGTACTATGAGAACCTTTGCTTTAGCATTTCACGTTTTTTATTTTTATTTGTATTAACACATAGAACAACAAAAACAAACATAAAACAAACAAACTTATGCAAAGAAAAAATAAATTAAATACAAATAATAAAAACAGAGCCGAGCGGGACCAGAGAGAACTCAGGATAAGTAAGGAATAAAATTAGCAAAAAGAGCAGTTAAATCATACTATGTCCAAAGTCCCATTTCTTTTTTTATTTATTGAAATGACCCATTTTCAAATTGAGTCCAGCTTTTCATGTTTTAGAACTTAAAATAGTGTATGTACAATTCTATCTGCCAGGCATTCCCTCATCTGTACTTGGTGTTTGCACTCCATCTACTGGCAGCATAGGGAAAAACACGATATGTTAATGCAGGCATGTAGTTGTAATGAATGTGATTTGAATACAGAGTCTGGTGATGAGTTATTGACTTAAAAAAAAATGAACAGGACACTTCTAGATTTCTGTCTTTGACGTCACATCTGGGGAATTTTCGAGTTTTTTGAATGTTCAGCATGGATCAGAGGGAGATGACCTCGTAAACAAGATCGATGACACACAACGTTGTAACGTGGTAAAAAGCTAAAAAATGTCCATTTTGTTTTATTTGTTTGTTTTATGTGTCCTTTTAAAATGGTCTTCTATTTCAGAACTTGTGTATGACCACATGGTAATCACTGCATCAGTTGAGTTTAAATACTGCATTGGCGCTGAAAGATCATCACCTGCAGCAGTTATCCAGTAGGAGGAGAGGACCTACTGTATTTGCTTAGCTGCATCCAATTGGCAACTTTTTTGGGGACAGGCAGTGTATTAAAGCAATATATTGTGTTGAAAATGGCGTTCAATTATAAAAAAAGAAGATTTTCTTTTCATTGTTGTGGTATCAAAATCAATATTGAATATCAAGCATTTTCCTTCGTATTGAAAATGAGTCTGAAATTTCAGTGACTACACTAATGCTGTCATGTTTTAGAAGAAGATGCAAAAATAAAATGTCAAAACATTTAGTTTAACAAAATATAGGCCCATTTAAACTTCCCCCGCAAACACAGAAAATGCTATATACTTCTTTTTCCTCAGCAGCCTTCCCTTTCATCCATACTGCTTTCATTGACCGGACATGAGGGTAGAAAGGATAAGAGATAATCCACTTTCCAAAGGCGCTCTTTGTCCAGGAGTGGTTGGATCTCTATAGGACAAAACGGCCCACTTGAATGTGTGTTGGGAAAAGGCAGAGGATTTCAGGGGCTTTTCGTGTGTGGTGCTTAGCTCATATAGTACCGCGCATTTGGCACCTCACAGAAGAGACAAAACAGGTCTCAAAATAGATTCACATCCGGCTGCTGTGATAAAACGCAGGTGGTGATTGTAAAATGAAGTGAAATTTGTTATTGTCCTGCTCTAATCTGATTTTTTAAATGAAATACCATACATTGAGATTAGAAAAATACTAAACTCATGCATATTCATAGCAGAAGTGTTAACCACTTAAGATAAAAAAAATCCTAGCCATCCATTATAGGTCAATTGGTGTGTCAAACCAATTAAAACTGCAGGTAATTTTTATGTCAGACGACCTTCCACTTGCAGCTTTTCACAATACTATGAATGGAGTGGGCGCTGGTAAGTATTGACAGTATACAGCCTGAACAAACCGGCAACTTTTACAAAATAAATAGCAAATTGTATAGCTTTCATTACATGTATTAACTAGCACATATTACCCAGTTGTTGATAGCATAACATCATGTCTTTTTTAATGTAAAGGAACCTCCAACTCTTCATTTATCAAAGGCATATGAAATTGGTGATTCTCCTGTTCCATCCAGAAACTAAAACTTGCACTAACACAAATAATAAGACTAAAGAACAAAGTCTGTAGCCTAGAGGCGGAACGATCCGACGAGAGGTGACATTAGCTTTGACGGCCCATTACATGTGCATCTGTGGCGCTGCATGAAGAGAATACAGACAGTGCTGACTTCATACATATGGTTATGGGGGGTGGTGGGGCAGTCTGAAATCTAATATGTCTGCTTGTGAGGCGCACGGGAGTTGAAGGCTCTGAGTGGGGCCTTAGCCAAGCACAAAATGACAGGAGTGAGAAACCCTACACACATGCGCTTGTGCTGAGGAGGGAAGATCGCTACGCAAGACAGTGCCTGCCCGGGAGCATGAACAGGCTGCTAACTCATCACTATAGAACCAAAGGATAATTAAGCATGTAAAAGGAGTTGAAGACAAGCATTTCACAGTGATGAATGAGCTACAGTCTTTCCAAAATTGTGCGTGTTGTCTGGATATACAAGAAATGTTGAGAGGTTGCTTCAGTTCCAATTCAAAACAAGGTTGCTGAGTGCTCCAATTTCCTCCAAAGTTAAGGGCTTCCAGGTTTTAGAGAGCCATTTAAAAAAAAAAAATCAATATTCAAATCAAGCAACCCCAGGCCCACCGGAATAAACTAAAAAATGTGTTAAAACGCGTGTTGTCTCGATAATTAACTGTTGACAGCTAGTATTTCAGTCATTATTGGGTCTATTATTAGCCACTGAAAAAAGGCTAAAAATCAAATGTTTCATGATTTAAAGTGGCGCACACGATCAAGCCCCAAAAGACACAACCGGTGACTGTCAAGTTTTGTTTGCAACATTCCAAAAACATAAGCCCAAAAGTCACTATAACGAATTCTTAGGAATTCTGTCGACATTTCATTTGCACAATAGACTAATAGTCATACTTGATAGTCTTGGCCATGAGCAGTTGGAGATCTAGAGTCTCCTAGTACTATGCTGAAGTGGCCCACTGCTCCGGGCAGGTTACCGCTGCCTAATTGAGTCAAATGCAAATGAGAAAAATTACCCTCAGGAGCACTATTATACCATGACATGATTTACTATCGCTATTGACTATTGAATCAATTGCATTGGTAAACACATTTGTCTACCCTGAGTGACCTTATTTATCTAAAGTGACACAACTTGATCATTCTCATTTCTAGATAAGCGTGTTCATATGCATTATACAGATATGTCAGTGTAATCCCTCATTCGTCCAGGAGTGTTCCATTGTCGAAAAAGATTCAGTTGTAGTCATCTGGACTCTGTTTTAGAAAAAACAAAACGTTTCAACTCTCATCCAAGAGTCATTCTCAATCAGTGAAACAAGTCTGAGAACTTATGTTTTTATCCTACTCTGTGAGAGCCGTGCCCACAGTTCAGGGATCGACATTATACAGATACATGAAAAAGTGGAGTGGGGCCAAACAGGTCCTTGTGGTGTCCCTTGGATTGAGAAGATCTCCATTTTGCCTCAGAATTAAAAAGAAAAGTTACATTTGTCCCCAATGTATAAAAACAAGTACAGCTCCCAATGTGTTCTATCATTCTCCTTTCCCCCCCCTTATTTATAAAATAAAAACATGACAGAGAGTGAAAAGACAAAAAGATAAAAAAATATTAAAGTACTCTTAAGAATGTTAGTCACATTGTCCGAAAAAATTCAACTTGTAAACATCCGATTTTATTTCAGTCTAGTACAGTACATTCCACAGGTATCAATCGCTTGTTTCCATTGTTGGAGTTTTACGTTGTTGTTCACGCTTTTCATAGGCCCGGAATAGAGCCTAAGAGTACACCACGTCTTCTCTAAATAATCATTCTGAACTCCTAACCCAATGTATTGTCTTATTGTGTTTCGCAGGCTACCCCAGATATGACATTGTTGGAGACCACAGTAAAGGCGAGTACCACCTGCTGATCCAGAGGACAGACATCCAGGACGACGCCTTCTTCGAGTGCCAAGCCATCCAGGCGGCCCTTAGGTCCCGACCAGCCCGACTCACTGTACTGGGTAAGGGTACTTCATTGAGAATTATTGTAAACAGCAGTGGCATTGAACCTGTTGAGATATTGTGCTACAAAATTACAATAATCATAGTTCAATGGTTTTCAAACAGGTAGTCATTGGTAGTACATGAGTCCCTTGCAGTTTTAGTTGTGGTTTAGTCCTGGTTTCATCTTAAGTTCTTTGGAGCTATTTGCAGTTTTAGTCCAGATTTAGTTGTGGTTTAGTCCTGGGTTCGTCTTGCGTACACTGGAGCCTTTTGTACTTTTATTCGAGAGTAAGTCGTAGTTTTGTCCTCATTTCAGCTCGAGTGTTCTGGTGCCTTTTGCAGTTTTAGGCCAGATTTAGTGGTGGTTTTGTCCTGGTTTTATACTCAACAGCCTTTCGTAGTTTAGTCCTAGTGGGACAAAACAGAATCAGAAACTTAATACCTTTTAATTATTTGAATGTGCGACTTTGAAAGCTGAAATGTTTTACTGTTTGAGAACCAGTGAAAAAGTCCTCTTTAAATTTATTTTCAGAATTTAAAAATGTAGGAGTACTCTAAAAAGTGGGCCCTCACCTGAGACCTTGAGAAAACATGAATGTCAGCCAAGATAGGAAAAGAAAATTATTTTTTGCTTTTGTGATTTTGGTATCACAAATGAGCTTTGATAATTAAAAATATGTTTCACGTCATGCACCCCTCGAGTGTGTTGGAAAGAGTGTGCCCCCTGTTGTGTAATCTTGTTCCCTTCACAAATTTGCATGCCGTTTCATTCTTTGTGAAGAGCAAAATGTGCAACCTCTCTCCATGGTATTACAATCTGCTTGTAAATATGAATACATGTAAAATTTTATTATTGTACTCATATTTAATCTGTATTGGCTTTTTAAGTATTATTATAGTTTGGACCAAATTGTATGCAGCGTACTCCTGTTTTACCATCAAACTAAATTCATAATATAGAGATTACTAGCCTGGAGATGTACCAAAAAAGCTCCTAAAAGATCAGGTAGGAAAACAAAACACAACAAACGTGCAGGATAATCTTTTAATCAGTGATATTAAGATATTTTTTGTTGTTCGCTTGAAGGTCTTTTGCTGTTTTTCCTTCTTTCGGTGATATATGGTGCAATCCCCAATCCTTCGTTCATTTGGGTAAGGTCCATGAAAGGCAGGTTTCAAAGTAGTCATCTGGAAAATGTTTTGGAAATCCAGATATGATCATAGAGTCTAGCAAATCCAGTGAGGGTTTCAGGTGAGAGCAGGACTGTTTGTTGTTTTTTTCAATGGCTTGGTTGCTTCAGATTGAAAATGACTTCCGGAAGGCAGCCAAAATGTGGTAATTCACAAAACATTGTCCAGACGACTACCTTTGAAACCTTTTCTACCAATGTGTATGATAGTTGGACCTCTATCGCAACATTAACAAGCATGTTTTAGCACATTTGTGATTAACCTAATATTTTCAATAATGCAAAGATGGTTCACGGATGTGTGCGAAATCATGCATAATTAAGAGCTTTTAAATTAAGCGCAATATTACGGGTCCCAATTCATAATGTCATCCATTTGTAATCAAGGAAGTTTGTATTTATTTTATTTTTTTAAATGTTAAGTATTTTGATAATAGTTAAAGACCATTTTACTTCACAAGGTTTTGTATTTTCTCTTGGTGTTATTACTACATAAATGGTTTGTTGCAATATTGATTTGACTTCACACTAAGCATCATTTTGCTATATATTGTCGCTATTTGCACACATTCATTCTACACTGCCGACATATAAACTCCAGCGTGTTCTCTCCACCTCAAAGCCACAAAAAGCAGATAGTATTTTCCAATCAAAAGCTAATCTTATAATGTCCCAATCCCTATGGATCTGTTTTCCATCAGCCTGTCATTTGCGTCTAATCGATCCACAATTCACAAAAAAGCACCTCCTTTTCTATTGCTGCTGGCTTCGCACAAGCAAATTAGCATTATCGATTCACTACCGCCTTATTTAAAGCCTGGTATATTCCAATGTGATCCCTTTATTATCCCAGCAAGTGACTCCAAGCTCTTTTTTTTATGAGTACAGCGGCTAATCTTGCTTGGTTTCTTAATGGGAATGAAAGGGGGAGGGGCGGAGTCAAGCTTTTGCCAATCGGCTGCTGTAAAAATGATTCATTATAGATAACATTTGCAGCATTTGCTTAGCTTTGTACCCCACCCGACTCGGATGTGACGGTCGACAAATCATGCCGACATTAGCTTGACATTTAATCCCAGTTGCATCGACAATCTTTTTAAAGGAAGTGAAAATAAATAAATAAAAATGGTGGACATGAGGCTATTTGGCACTTGTGCAAAGTTAATAAATTAAACCAAAAAATTACGCGTGTGGAGGACGAGAAAGCGATGGAATCAATGGGGAAGCAGTTGGTCGGGATTGTGTAATTGTGGGGGGAAATACAGCACAATTTGATGTAATCTGGAGACGGTAGTTGTTGTAGTATTGCGGGGAAGCAGTGATAAAGAGATTGATAGAATCGAGGAACGCTAAATACAGATTTATTTCTGCTGCTGTTAGCTTCGTGAAGAGATAACATGAAATTATTCTTGAACAAACAAGTTGGGAGGTAAATTACAGAACATGTAACCTGTGTGGGGTGTTTTAATAAATGATATGCTCATAAAATTCCACCGTTTGTTTTTAAATAAAATAATGTGGATTTATCAATATCCAAACTTTAAAATCTAGGGTATATTGCCTTACGGGGAGACACGGTATTGTGAATGCTTACAATTATCTTAAACTGCCTTAACAGTCATATTTAAATGTTAATGTAATGTAAATAATGTAATGTAAATGTAACCTCATTCGTCCAAGGAGTGGTTCATGGTAGACAAGGTTTCAAATCCGCAAGATACAAATCACACATTTGAAAACAACCAGATATTTTTTTAAAATAATAATCAAGTGGGAAGAAGAGCTGGTTTGAAAGAGGAGTGAAGTGCATTTTTATGTTAAGAATGAAAAACCCCTTCTGTAAAAAAAGGATTTGCGGTCTAAGATACAACCTCCTCTCAGTCTACAACAGACTCAAAACACCTTGGCAGAAATTAAACCAGTCAAATGCTAAAGAGGTACTTGGCAGCTCTGAAAGAGAGATGGTCAGACCTCAATAGGCCATAAAGAACCACAAGCAGGTCATGTTTCAGTTATAACTCCTCCCTTTGGACAGGACTCATTTGAGCTCAGGAGAGTATAAATGCTGCTGTTCAATCCATTTCCATCAGACTGTAAAATTACTTTAGGTTGGAAGTTGATAAATTCCATATGACATCATTTTAAAACGAGAGCATTTAGAACCCACATTTTCTTGTTCAAGGATGGCCCATGTGTGGCGTATTGCTTCAGGCTCCCATATTATGTCAACAGACCAGATATGAAAATAGTTCCGCTCTTTCTTATGCTTCTAATTTTCTAAAACTGGTGTTGAAAATGCCAGACATGGAGTCCTTCTGATTTTTTTCTAACTCAAGAGCATGTTTAAAGGCCAAAAAAAAAAGAAAAAGAAGCATATTTGTTCTTTAAATAGTATTTGTTCTTTAAATATTATTGACCTTTATAATGTCATCTGAAACCCAGTATTTAGGATCCATATATTTTTCAATGAGCAGAAACTCAATGCTCAACACTATAGAATCTTAAAGCAGAACATACTGCACTTGAAATATTGTTGAAATAGCAAGAACCAAACTTCTCCGTTGGTTGGCCTTTGTCAAACAGTTCAATATTTATAGACTCGATTCCCCCTGT
Organism: Chaenogobius annularis; assembly: GCA_015082035.1. Classification (NCBI taxonomy): domain Eukaryota; kingdom Metazoa; phylum Chordata; class Actinopteri; order Gobiiformes; family Gobiidae; genus Chaenogobius; species Chaenogobius annularis. The sequence continues at coordinate 1,582,013 of BJKM01000076.1, read as the reverse complement.
GTCATCAAGCCATAGCCACATCTCACCAGGGGAGCATTAGCATGTAGCCTCGCCGCTGGGATGGGAATGACCTGCGACCCTTAACCCCTGTCGCACTGTGGATGGCTTATCTACGGTGGCCGGTGGAGACCAAGGGAGCTGCTGAATAAGACATGAGCTAGCTGTAGTAGGTATGGCCCAGCGCTGGGGAGAAGGCTAAAGCTAATGAGATCCTCGGACAGCATGCTAGTGTATGACAATTGTATGGTAGAGGCTTATATTTATTCAAGCTTGTTTTTGAAGAAATTACACCAACAATAGATTTTACTCACCCAACTTGATGTGTATGTGAGTGACAATGGCTAGGTTTACATTGCCTGCAAATCCAGAACGATATCGCGCTATATTGTTCTACAGCTTGATATCAGTCTGGTCACTCCGTAATCTCCGTTCAGAGTTCAGATGGGCGTGATTGACTGGTGGAATAGCCAATACGTATGGTCCTCTCTGTAACAAAACAAACATGGCTGCTTACGAGGTGAAAAGAAAGGCAACAAATATCACGGTTACTGAAAACGATTGCGTATTTCTGCAGAATCAACGATAGAAGCGTACAATTCTGTTCATCTAAGGTGAGAGAAGTTTGACTATGTTCAAATAGGACAGTTGACCAACGAACTCGTTTGTGTTACCTGCGTCACGGAAATGAATGCATCAGATTGTACTGTACGTTTTGAGTTTGACTCAGGGCGTAACGGAAAGCAGGGTGACCAGACTCACTTTTCGGAAAGAATTGAAGAAGTGTGTATTCTGGATCCTAAGCAAAGGTTGATATGCACACCAAAAATCTGATCATTATTTGATTTTTGGCGTTGAAATGTTATGTAAACAGTTCAATTTGACATGAGTAATCTGATTTCTTTCTGATTGTTTACACCTGTGCAAATAATGTGGAAAAAGACTAAATTAAAGAGAACATTTGAAACATTTAAAGAGATATTGTACATTGATTAATTGGCATGTGTCAACAAGTGACACATGCCAAATATGACCAGATGACCAGATTTATCCAGCGCATGTCAAGTCAAGTCAAGTTTATTTGTAGAGCACATTTCACACACACAGACAACTCAAAGTGTAAACACCCGCGGAAATGGCCTTGTAAATGTACCCATTACATTTCTGGAAACAAAACTATTTATTAAAGCCCCACTGTTGCCTCCTAGCTGAATGGATTAAGCGCACAAGTGGAAACATTGTGTAAGTCTTTCTTTTTTTCCATAAGCACACATCTCCACAGTAAGAGCTAAAAGTACAAAACACGTAAAATACTAGATTCCCAAAACACAATTGTAATAGACAAATCCTACATTTTCCCCTTCCAGCCAGGAGCTAAGATCTCCATGAACTTCCATATTCTTTCCTTTCCACCATGCGTGTACAAACAAATTTGAATACTTCTTAATGCACCTCAAAGGAAGTGACCTAATTAGACAGGTAGTCATTCAAAATAAAACCAAGGTCATTACACCCACCTGCGATCCATGCTGACAGGAAGTTGATGCCATATTTGGAACATCCGTTATGCCATGTCGTGTAATATTTCAAACTTTAAGATGTGCATTGAAGAAGAATAAAAGTGGTCCAACAGCCCAAATGTTTTCGACAATGATAGGAATGCTAACAAGCTACATGCTACATGCTACTGCGCCGCAGGCTGTTTACGTTTCTGGGGTAACACTGTGTCCATATCGCCTGTTAAGACTCATTTTATCTCGACATGAATTTGTGCGTGGTTAAAATACACACATTTCACCAGGAAACGTGTTAACAGAGGGGGAAAAGTTGTGTTTCCTTTGACTTGAACGGACACCACACCCTCACATGACACATTGCCACGATACATTTCAAACTCGATCTCAACACAAAAAAGGAATATGCTCGTTACTCGATATAAAATATTGAACACAAAATAAGTACTTTCCTTATGTTATCATGTGGTTTTATGCTAGATCTGATAACGCTCAAGCTCATTCTTAAACTGTTCAGGAAAGGTCACATTTTGTCCTGTTTATATGGTTTTATTTTCTATACATTTTATGTATCGATACTTGTTCAAATTAGTATCTAGTTTCAGTACTAGTTTTAGTATCGATTCATATGCTTTTGACAACACTATCTCCAAATGTACTGTATGTATCTGCAGAATTCTTGCTTTGCAGCTGGAACTGATCTATTCAATGTCTTTTTAGAGAGATTTTCCAGATGACTACCTTTGAAACTTGTTCTATGATTCCATGAAGGCAAATAACATCTCAATGTACTAATATGTCTTTAAAGTAGACCTTGACAATTTTGAAGATACTACTTTTCAAATCAGTTCTCGATGCCATTGTAAACAGCATTTGCATGTCTGAGCTAAAAACTATTTCATTCCGTCTATTCTATACAATCCCTTATTCAAACTCACAAAAGTTCCACGCCAACTTAACTTTTCTTTCAAACTTCTCTTTAGAAATAGCAAATGGAAGTGCGCGTTTGGCTTTTGTGCATATTATAGTGTGAGTCAAACAGGATCCTTTCAAATGCACTGGGTTGGCTCTTTTTTCCACTCTCCAGGCAGCAGCACCACCAAGGCGAGCGCGCACGCACATTAGAGCCCCAATTTAAACTCCATTTGCCTCTTTAAAACATGGGAAAGGCCGTGGAAATATTGCACGGTTAAATTGTCAAACATTATTCTGAGTTAATGTGGGTGGAATTGAAGTGGAAATATGTGCTAGAGTGGTCCGAGGCTGTTCGATAGAAACAGAAATTTGGTTGAAAATGTGATGGGGATTGCATAAAATGAAGTCCCCTGATATAGATTTAAAGGTGTAGCTGTATGTAGGCCATTTTACAAACCAACAATGTTAGCAAACATTAATCTTCATCCCTTTTAAAATGTGTATTTACACACTGAATGAATAAGTGTATTTGGGTGTCCATATATATATATATGTGTGTGTGTGTGTTGTGTGTATGTGTGGTATGTATGTATGTATGTATGTATGTGTGTGTGTGTGTGATGATATATATACTTCTTGGTGATGTGTGGTGTCGTTTATCTGCGTCTGTTTACATATATATATATATATATATATATATATATATATATATATATATATATATATTCAACCAAAAAATACATTTCCAACTGTATTGTTAGCAACCAAAAAGGATTAGGCTGATGCCACTTGCTTATATAAGTCCATCCTAAAGATTTTACAAATAATAACTCAGCAACTCAGACATTAAAATACTCACCGCATTTATCAGTATCCTAAACCTAATTCTACTCTCTTATAAATCGTTTTATTAACAACAATTTGTATTAATCATTTCTCATTTTAGTTTGTTTGATTTCATAGTTTTTATTTGATTAATATTAATTCACTTCAATTCACTGAAATCATTCCATAGTTTGAGTCCTAAAACAGACACACATCATCACATCTTTGCCTATAATTAGTTCTTACCTTATTAAATTCAAACATCGTTTTATGATTTGACGAAATATATTTGATTTGATAAAAAGTTCATTAGTTGGATGACAGAATCCAGCTATATTAATTATTCTTATTGCCCTTTTTTGTACTTTAATTATTGGATCTAAGTATGTTCTACAGGCATTTCTCCAGATTTCTGAGCAGTAAGATAAATAAGGAAGCACAAGTGATGAGTGCTGTATATGGAGACATTTCTTTCTTCGTAAAGTAACACATTTTTAACTTTATTTTCAATTTGCAATCCAGATCAGATTTGGTGTCATTTCAAAGTTCACATTTTAAACACGTCCAAGAGCTTTAACATTTGACACTAGATGGGAATGAACATTCTAAGAATCACATATATTTCAGAACATGTTTGTAAAAGTTTAAAGTATAAAGTTAGCAGCTTTTACACAAAATAAATCAGGATGTTGCGATTTACTATCAAAGTTGCTAGCATATTTTATACTATACATCCCTCTGATTACAACACAAATCACAAATGTATACATATTTTATTATTCGTTTTCTTCTTATTTATTTATGTATTATTGTTATCATTATTATTATTATTATTATTATTATTATTATTATTATTATTATTATGCATTCTTATAACAGTTCAGTGCTTTAATTTATCAAAATGTACGGTGAACTTTAGTCGACGTTTGCAAAATGTCCCAAAGCCGCAGAGAAAACAATATGCTTTTGGAGTTTAAATTATGAAAACATCTCAAAAACCTCATTATATTGCGTTTACGTAATTATCCATTTAAAACATGTCCCATAGAATTCACCTTTGTGTCAAGTTGGTTTATTGAAGGCAACACAAAACTTTAATTCAGTTCTTTCTTTTCCGTCTGTTTTTAAAAGCAAATGAATGCGCATTCGCTTCGTGCATACATTTAAAACAGTCTTACATAACTTTAAATGGACAGCACATTAGAGCGCCATGTACTGGACAAACAAATAGGCATTAAGCCCCATCCACCTCCATGTTGCATTTTCTACTACTTTGAATTTTGGAGCAATTGCATAAAGGTCATAGTAATCACGAATCATTAGCAACTTATGTTAGTGCTGTATTTGAAAAGGTGTTTTGAATTATTTGTGTGGGAACAGAACTTCTCTCCATCTAAGCAAGGTTTACACATGTATTCTTTTTATTACAGTTTTTACGGTTTTCTTTTACTTTTCGAACTAGCTGTACCTTATGGCCACCTGTTTTTTCACTGCATACTTAATTTACTCTATTAACAGAAACATACTGAAATATTGTAATTCATTGATAATTTGTTGACTCATGATTCGGTACATGCACATATAAGGACTCATTTGGACTAGAACAGGCTTTACTTCTGTACATTCTAATGGGGATCCAATAAATAAAGTAAATAAAATATTTAGATATTAATTGTGGCATTTGAATCCCTTTTCATATATTGAAAACACAAAATGAAATAAAAGGAATCACTGTATTGTAAATATTAAGCATGTATCGCAGCAACATTGAAGAACATTAGAAGGTCTGGCCATCAGATGAAGGCCTATCGCCATCTGCTGGTGCTGCAAGTATTCTCAATTCCTCCAAGTTGTACAAACTGTGATTCTAAGGCTTATGTTGTGCAATGTAGTATTGCTAACTAAGTCCTAATAATTAATCATATAGGACAATAAAAATACTATTATTATGCAAATTTGATACAGCATGTTCTCACTTTGTTTCTTCATTAAAAACACCCCTGGCGTTCGCGCTAGTTTAATTAATCCTGTTGAGAAAGTCCTCTCCCTCCTAGCTTCAAAAACACTCCATTCTGAATTTCCACGATGTGTGATGTCATATTCTACCTATGACGTGGCTCCAAGAGCTTCTCTGCTGCTTTTACGTCCATAAATCATTGGTAGTCTCAATCTGAGCATTTCTGATCATTACAACTGTGTGGCTGCATTAGCATGTCATTTGTGTTTCACTTCTATGTAATTCCTTCTGCTGCCAGTAGATGGGGCAACATTTTCAATTCAACAATACAAATAATAGCATACTATTTGTCCTTTAAAGGGAACTGTACATAGGCTGCGCTGTTACTGCTCAAATTAATTTATAACCACTTCCAGAGCCTAAAGCTGTAGATAGAGCCAAGTGTTTGTCCTTCTCAGTTTGTGTTCAGGCCATGTTTCATGTCCAGCTCTTTCTCCTCCAGACTCACTGAGCTGCAGAAGCCAAACTAGCTCTGATTCATGACTGGCTTTAGGTAGTGACCACACATCAGAGAGAGGACGCAGAAGTCCCTGGAGTTCAGCTTTGAAACTGGCAACACAAATGAGAGACTCATGTGAGGCTCAATCTGCTTTCTGATTGGATAACCATATAATAATTTGGACCATTTAAGATCTCTGTAGATACCTGAACCGGGGTTTTCTTTTTTAAGTTGGTAAAAAAGCTTCCATAATAATACCAAATCACACCTTTTTCTTAAGAAGTGGTACATAATGTGGTTTGAATGATGTTTTTAATGTTTTACTTGTTTAGTGCAGAAGTTTGCTCTGGACACTCCCAAACTCAAACGGTTCCCTGGCACACTTTCTTCCACTGTACATTTTGCCTGGCGTGTCCACCCCTGTATACCTGTCCCTGGTGTTGTTATTTGAGCTCCGCAACAGTTGCCCCAGTTTGGCATTTCCTGCACTTGTGAACCCAACTGGATGTTGTATCGCGTTGTCTTCTCACAGTCGCACGGAGGTCTGAGGGTTTCTTTACAGCCGCATTCGTTTTTAAAAGCCTTGTCACCCTGTCTTCTGCTGTTTTTGTATGCTGGCATTTTGTTGTAACTGTTTTTCTTACATTGTGCACAAATGGCTTAGCGAGTCATCCCATGCTTTTTGATTTCGATTCTGCCTTTTAGAGTCTAGCTTCGGTGTCTTGACATCGAAGACGTGCTGGAGAAAGGAAAGAAAAGAGCGAGCGACGAGTTTGAAAAAGGGAAAAGTTTGCAAGGCAAAAGAGTTGAAGAGTTTATGAAGGGACTAGCAATGAGCGTATTCAACCATCTGGCTCTCACTGACACAAATATTAAACTTCTCAGGGGCGGTTATTTAGCTCTGTGCTTCAACAAGCCAGATATTCTTTGGTTGAAGGCAATTTTCAGACCAAGTATTAAACCAAGGCCTACGAGAAGATGACATGGAGTGTGAGCTAAAAGGATATGGCAAGGAAAACATGTGTGTTCTACCGCTCTATTTTATTTCTAGTACATTGCAAACATCATATCCTTGCAAGGCTACCGTTGCTTATTCTCATGCTCAAAGGACACATTATGCAAAATATACTTTTTTTGGGACTTTTAACCCTCATAACATAACATTGTTCCCTCATCAGAAACATACCTGGCGATGTGTTTAGCTTCATTCACGCTTGTTTCATTAATCCTGTTAACAAGGTCTCAAAAAAAACACTCAAATTTCCAAGATATTTGAGAAATCTGGAGTCCTTTTTTCAATTTCAGAACATATAAAAACCAAGGCCCAAAGGCACTGGGATAGGCTCCAGTCACCCCTAACAGGAACAAGCGGTAGAAAATGAATGAATGAACATATAAAAACAGAGAAAGAAAAACACGACCAGAGAGCAGCAGACATCCAACAAATAAATTAATAAATAATTGAACAAATAAAATCATGGCCAAGAGAACCCTAAAAGAACGACTGCGCTGGTTTTCAGTCTATAAATCACTGTCGTTCTGAGAGTTTCTTCCATCAAATAGTGTTCATTACAACTGCCCGCTTACATTAGCATGCTAGCTAGCTTTTGTTTGGTTTTTCCATGGTAATTCCCTCTGCTGCCAGAAGATGGAGTGCTAACATCAAACCTGATAACTGTTGGAAAGTCATGTGCGGTTTTAAATGTTTGCATTGTTTTAAGCTGTGAGTATGAGATGCCCTCTTAAAGGTACTCATGTTTAAATGCCAATAACAATACAAACAATGCATATTATGTGTCCTTTAAAACAATGACTGTGTCTACATACATTAGTTACTGCATTTTCGTATAACAAACTCGGCAGATGAGTCCCCAGTAGAGGTGAAAGATATATGGAATGATTTATTATAGCGCAATTGTTCTCAAAATATTGAAAATAATAATAATAATGAGTACACTGACTGTAATTAAACCTATTAAAATAACATCATATTATGGTCCATTCATGTTTTGCGTGATAGTTGAACCTCAACCAAGACATTTATTGACATTTTAGCACATTTTTCCACATGCATTGTTACAAGATCGCCTGAATATTGTTAGCAAGAAAACGCCCAAAAATATCCATATGTTCATTTTCACCAGTATCTGCCACCCCTTGTCCCCAGTCCCTCGCCCCATGGTGCATTACAGGACAGGTAATACCTTTTAAGCCAGATGTATATTCGAGATGTAAAGAAATTAGTGAGTCCCCTGTCATTAAGCCAAAGTTAAAAGTTGCAGTAAAGCGCTGATTTTTGTAACAGAGCCACAGGCGTAGCAGCACATGGCCTAATCCATATCCCTGACAGAGGCAGTCGCCGAGGTGCCGTCCCCACTGCGCACAGCTAAATCTGGGCTGTCTCCTGAGCTCCTCTCCTCTGTATCCAAACCCACAACGGCGCTTTAATTAAGTCCACAGTATCTCCGCGCTGAAGAAGAACACGTACTAATGCTGATGAAAGTAAGACTCTTTACTGGTTTAGATCTTTGTTAAGTCTATACTGAGGTCTAAAGTACTGGTTTTGTCCTAATTTAGACCTTTCTGAAAAGCATACTGAGATCTAAGGTGCTGCTTTTGTCCTGTTTTTGATGTGCATATATAATTCAAATTTGTTAAGTTCATACTGAAGCCTAAAGTGCTGCTTTAGATCTTTGTTAAGATCTAAATGCTTTGCTTTAGAGCTGGTATATATCCTTGAAAGTGCTGTTTTAGATCCTGTAGGTCCACCCCTAGCTCTAAAGTACTGAGGTATATTCTTTAAGACCGTACTAGATATTTTTAGTTCAAACTTAAGTCTAAAGTGTTTGCTTTGTCCTGGTTTAGATCTTTGTTAAGTCCATACTGACATCTAATGTGTTGCTTTAGTCCTGGTTTAGATCTGTTGAGTCAAACATTTTGGTTCAATTCTGGATTAGATCTTTGTTAAATCCGTACTCAGATAATATAGGGCTTTTGGAAGTGTCTTAAAGATAGTTGAACCTTTTGAAATTAGAAGCTTTTAAAAAGAATGCAAATCTAACCTACGCTCGACCCAATTATCGCGTTTGTCTGAAGAGAGATATCGAGAGAGCAGCAGAGAAGTTGCTGAATATGCAGGAGCTAAAGTGGCACCCTGTTTTCCTCCCTCGCTGACACCTTAGGGTGCTTATTTGCACTCTCTCCCGCTCTCTCTCTTGCACAGGTTAAATACAAGGGCTTCAGTGAGTAGGGAGGAGTGGAAGAGGTGACTTTTACTGAGGCGGAAAAACTTTATTTAAAGAGCATTTCTCGGTGGAAGGTCAAGGTGAAGAGAGAAGTGCTGATGGATGTGAGCAGTCTGGAGGTTCACTGACAGATATGGGTAGTTCAAAATGTATATACTGTATATAACTGACAGTGTTTTTTTATTTTTTATATACATATTTATTTTTTCCAGTTTTATAAACAAATGGGCAATGCAAACAATGTACAATATTTTCTAGCCTTTATTTGGTTAAGAGTATCGGAGTAATGTTTAAACTACAGCTGTGTACTGTAGTAATATCTCAGAAGATTTTGTTTTGTTTTTGTTTTTTTCAATGTGCGTGTTTTTATTTTGGGTGGGGTGGAAGTGGCTATAGATGAAATATGGATGTAAGCTAACGATTGCTATTGCTAGTTTGCTAGTACAATTGAAGTTCTCATTACAATTACAAATTCAAAGTACAGGTTTTTAAATCTACTCGATTACAGTAACGTGAGTACTTTTAATTTGTTACTTTCTACCCCGGAAATTTACTACTATTTTATTATAAGAGTTTTAAGAAGTTTCCAATGGGCATGAACACAAATGGCAGACTGTAATAATAAGATCAGAAAGACATTCGTTGTGCATGTGAGGAGGAAAGAACATCTGGTCACAACGGGCAAAATAGAGAGAAAGAGAGGTCGAGGTCAACAACAGGAAAAACTGTGAGACGTCTCAGCAGATGGTTGGATAAATGTACCATCACCACGTCATGATCATCAGCAGAGATCAGGAGGGAGACTTATAGCCGCCCACGCCGCTAGCATGGCACCCCCAGAGAGAGAAAGGGTTGTTAAGATTAACTTTACGTGTACTTTATACTGACTACTACTACTACTACTACTACTACTACTACTACTACTACTACTACTACTACTACTACTACGTTCAACAGAAACTTGGTTGAAGATTTTTATTAGGCGACTAATTATTTCATTGTTATTAAATATTTATATTGACCCAAAGAGAGTGAGTTCATGATTTTTCTTCCGTCTGCTTGAAGGTACTTTTGCTATAAAACGTTGCCTTTTTCCTTCATTCCCTTGAGAATCTGGGTTCTTTATAGTTTTAAGAACTTTTGTCTCTCTCTTTTAGATTTTAGACTAATCGATGCACAGGGCATGTCTTTAGTCCACCAGGAATGTATTTTGTACCCTGACTATAACGACTACTACTTCACTGCAACTACTACTATGATTACTAGTTAGTTTAGTAAGTAGGTAGTAAATAATACCACTCTTAATAGTATGAGTATGGATGCATTTGGGTGCAATTCATTCAAACTAAACATTTTGAGTTCAGTGGTTAGCACTCTCGCCTCTAAGCAAGATGGTTGTGGGATCGATTCACAGATGAGGCCTTTCTGAGCAGGTTGGACAACAGTGGCAGCGCGAGAGTCACAGTGATCTATGGAATCAAATCTGGAATAGAATAATCCATATCCTCCTCTGGCTTTTGCACAGAAAAATAAAACATTAAATGCTTTCAAACCTACAAATTTGTATTGCTTTTGAGTTTGCCGTTTCGGCTTCATTGAGACTCCCCCTGGCCCTGCCCCCTCCCCACTCTTTTTTTTTTTTTTTCTTTCGTACTCGTTCAACATGTGGTGACTTGATCGCCGCACACACCCGCTCAGCGCGGACTGGAGAAAAATATTTGTGCGCGCTTTGACTCTCCCCCGCTGCGGGTCAATACATTTGGATTTGCAGTGGCGGCGCATGCACACGGCTCTTCCTTCCCAGGGAAATCCACTCCGCTTAACAAGACCGCTCCATCACCAGTGACCAAAGTATTCTGCGGAGAGAGCTGCTTGAGCCGAGGGCCACGCCGCTGCTGCCGCTGCTGCTGTAATTTAATCAAAGCCAATTTGTGTAATGTCGGACAAAGCGCGGCATTGTCTTTTTTCTGAAATCCCATGGTCAGTGCGGTACACTTTGGCGCAATTCAATACTAAAAAATGCTGCCAACCATGTCAAATGGTCACATTTATACAGCGCTTTTCTACCTTCAAGGCACTCAAAGCGCTTTACATCAAGGAACCAGTCACCCATTCACACACCTGTGTACGCAGACACTGGGGGCGGTGCGGGTTAAGTGCCTTGCCCAAGGGCACAATGGCAGTATACACATGAGGAAGCTGCGATCGCACCGCTGGCCTGTGGGCCAGTGGATCTGACCGCTCTACCAGGATGTTAAGGATTCAAACCGCCAACCTTCAAGTTCTGTAATGTTATTCATGTCTACCACTGAGCTACTGCCGCCCATGTCAGCGTTCTTGTAAATTCAAATGAAAATATGTTAGCGATTTTCATACTACTGAGTACTTCAGTTTCTATAATTTTTGGGTATTTTGTTTCTCAAATTCAAAACATCTGGTTTCCCATCTACAAATGACACTAATGGAAGCAAATTATAATGACATTTCAGTATTTGTAGTTTATGTTTATTGTAGGAGATTTTACTTGTAATAGTACTGTAATGTTATTCATGTCCTCCCATTTATGAAAGGGGCTGACATTCAAAGTTGCTATCAATTAAAGAATTGCATCGAGATTTCAAACATGACACACTGCATAAGTGTGGGCATGTTTGTTCTCAGATTTTTTGAGTAATTTGGGGCACCAGCCATTGATTAGGCATTTAACAATTCTATAATCAAATATCTAAATTAATTAATTAATTAAAAATGAATTTTGCTCGTTAATCTGAAGGTTGGTGAGTACGTAATCGTCACATTGACTCCTTTTCTGGAAATGAATGAACACTTTACCAAATGTGGTTTATGAAGATTTATTGACCAAATAATTCATTCATTCATTCATTCACAGATAAATATTAATATGGAATATGCAAATTAGTCGATAACAGATGGTGATGCTAGACCTGATTGTACTTCATCTAGCTAGTTTTGGGTGAGTTAATTCTAAGATTATTTTATTTGCCAGATTGTGAAATGCATTCATACAACCAGAACCAGAAGAAGCTGTGATCCCGTGGAGCTAGGCCTGTTTGTGTCCAAGAGCCTGTGTCCGTGTCGCCTCCAGGGTTCACACAGGGGTCACGCTGAGAGAGACAGCTCGGTCCACACGCTGGGCAGGGCACGGCCGCTCTGGAGCTCCAGGCTCTGATGGTGTCAGGCCAAAGAAGCACTGGATCAGGTTCAGGAATCTGTGTTCTCCTTGGCTCTGAGATGTTCCTCAGATAAAAAGGCCGTTGCACTGATTCACACATGAGGCTGGTCTGAAGAGACTCTCCCTGGATCCAAAGTTTCGTTGTAGACTGGAAAAGTTGCAAAAAGGTAATTTGCTTGAGTTTGCATGATGCAGTTGAAATCACGTCCAAGAAAAACGGGCACAGATTTAAGGGAGAGAAAAATTTGCTTCCGTGGGCGTGTATCTCTGGAATGTTCTTTGTTAGTTGGTTAGTTTAGCATTGCTAGCCCATTTTCTCATCGCCCTTGTTGAGAGACTTCCTTCTTGAAGATCTCATAGAACTGAGTTTGTCTTATCCTTCTCTCTCTCACAGCCCCCTGGGGGGTTGATTTAGCACCAGTGTTCGACCAATCAGCATGCTGAGTCAGAGTTGATCAGAGAAAAAGATCCGGAATAATGCAGCCATTGTTTAGCATTAACATTAGGCCACATAGTTACAAAGGTAATGTTGTTCAAAAGACAAGTTATAAAACAGTTAACATGTAGTACAGTAAATTTATATTGTGGAAAAAGTCTGCAATCAGTTGATTGTTTTCTAAAACCGCATAGTCTTTTTAGCGTTTTAGCTTTTGTCTTGGGAGAGAAAAAGGCTCTGTGAGTTCATCTTAATCAAAAGCTTTTTAATTCAAAGCATGAAGTTTCCACTCCTGCAGATACAGTCATAAATCTTTTTGTGGGGTTGTACATGGCAGCACCTTACTTCCCGCATTCCTGTTACCATGGCAACTTTCAGAGGTCATCTGAAGGTCACTACATTATATTCAACTTTTTTGCTCGCTATTAAACATAGGTGGATTGACACTTTTTAAGGTCACAGAATTGTATCCAAATGCTCAAAATCAATTTTTACGATAATAAGTCAATGCTCAAACCATCAACCTTTGTATCAGTGGGTGAGCGCTCTGCCACTGAGCCACTGCAGTACGTATTTGCTTATGTACATATAGCTATAGTAGGCAATATAACTGTATGTATTAAGAAAAACATCTATTAAAACTAAATCCTCCTCCATTTTTGTATCTACATTTTGTAAAAATAAAAAAAAGAGATACAAAAATGTACTTCAATTGTTTTTTGTTTGATTTTCTGTAGGTTTCTATAAACATACATGAATACAATATAACTAGCTAATATAGATAATTAAACCAAAACTCTATTTTTGTGTTATCTACATTGTTTTAGTTAAGTAAGCATAAAGAAAAGTAAAAAAAATAAAATAATCCGAGTGCATTTTAAATTTTTGTTTTTGTTTTTGTATGATTTTACCTTTTTTTTTTGCAGTTGGTTTATTTTTTACAACTGGGGTCTACTTATTTGTCTTGCTGTTTGCCTGTGTAATTGTAAAAATGTGCTCTAATAAGTCTCCGACATTGCTCTTCTGTGCTCTGTCTCTTGCACATTGGTGTTAGCATAAAACAACACAAAAAAACAACCTTACTATCCCTGGGCCAGTCTCCCTCAGCCTCACCTCTCTCCTATCTTTCATTTTTGCATCATCTCCCCTTTTGGTCGCTCTCCGCGGTGCTGAAGAATTCTAAATGCCCTTTGACCGCTATTTCGTCCGATCCACACCTTCCCAAACCCTTTCCAAAAAATAACTCCCGAAGTAATGAGGATTGTAAGAAAGCAATAGTGTCAGTGTGGCGAGACATATTTGCTTCAATTTCTCCTCTCTCCTTTTTGTGTTGAATAAATCATGAAGCTTTCCGGGCGTCCGCAAGAGTGACATTTTTTAATATCTCCATCTCTTTGATGCCGAATCAATGCCGGGCAAAAGCAAGCCGGCGAGAACAAGTAAGAGAACTGTTGCTTCAAAATAAAGTTCAAGGGTAAAGGTTATTTTTTGGGTCATTCCAGCATGTGAAGAAAACATGACAGAATGTAGTTTGTTCCTCATGGCTCAGCAATGCTTAAAAGAAGATACAAATGATTACTTTTTGACGCTTGTATTACTCAAGTAGAAGTCAACAGTTTGATGTCTGTAATGAATGCAACCAAATACTGTCCACCTCTGCACAAAACATTATCAAAAATATTCTTCATTTGCAACCAACATACCGTATGGAGTTACCAGGGGGCGTTAACCAGTGGTGATTTTAACCAGATAAGGGGATAAGCGGGTTGGTAGAGTGGAAATGTCTCAGATAAACAGCAGCGGTAATAACTGCAGGCGCCAAAGGGCTGTATTAAAATGTATGAGGGTCCAGAGCAATTTTGAAGTTGAGTTTTGTGATAAAATTCTTAATTTGGTTAACGTAGGTTGAAGGTCCAGGGGGTTTACACAGATGTATTATTTCTGCCGAATATTGGCGTAATCTCGGTTTGTCGTAAGTTTAAACTGTACGAAGCTGAATGTTGTTTATGGTTGTGAAATTGGGTGACGTTTTAAATTAGTGAGATGCTGTCCTGTCCTCACGGGGGGGAGAAAAAAGAAAAAAAAGTCAGCAATGATGTGATTATACATTCATGGGCACAAGAGTATTCATCATTTACATATTTGTGTCTCATTTGTATGTACTAAAATGTATATGCGAATTTCCATGTCACATTTGTGATCTATAAAAAGACTTTACATGCGTCGCTTTACACAGAAATGTAAAGCTACTAGAAAAACTCAGAACTTTGCGGATCAGGGCTTTGAGAGACGAGGAAGATTAGAAATTTGCACATTTGTGGAGGTTTGTGTTTTGTTGGTACGTACACTTTTAGTAAGAATTCCGTGTAAAGGTTTATAAATGATCAGTTATTTTTTAGCAGCAATAAATAAGACCTGAAATCAGTTTGATGCCATACTACGGACCCTCTATAGAAATGTTACAACCTAGTTCAAATGTAAGCCACAATTCAAATGAATGTAAATGTTGAAGGTAAATTGACTTTTTAGAAACACTTCCTGGAAGATGTCAAGAGGTGGCACTAGTTTTTTTGAGCGCTCAAGAGGGAGACAACCCAAGCACGCAAGATGATGCAAACAGGCACAAATGAAACAAGATTGATTTCACAACAGAAAACCTGTATCAGTAAACTCTTACATTTTCAAACGCTGACATAATATTTGCATGGTATCTTGGCCTCCAGGACGTGCTTGGCCTTGGCTTGGGCCAGAGTGAAACCGTCTACCAAGTGCAGAAACAACTACAGGCGTTCAACATCAAGACAAGTGTATTTTATATGGATTCAGAATAGCAAAGTGCTCTGACACAACGATATCTGAACATAGCCATGGGTTAGACTTATGAATAAATGATGGCAAGCAATATGATAAAGTCTGCAGTCAAAACTACAAGTTGGCATGTGTTTTTTGTGGTCCGTATAATGTAGCAGAAGTGAACTGGTTGGTTAAAAACAAATATGGATGCATTGAGGCCTTACATTACATTGAACTGGTTTTATATTTTTCTTTTCTGATCATTTCTTGCCACAATTTAGCTTAAAGTGGATGTATTTTGCATTATGGTGGCTTTAATTGGCTTTTAAATATGCTTTTGGTCTCCTTACAATAAGAATTTCACATTTTCAAATTTAAAAATATGTCTAAATTTGCGTTGGAGTGCCCTCTGTTTAAACTGTTATAATAATAATAATAATATTGTGGTATGAACAATGAATACGTAAATAAATGAAGCCAAACGTGACTGATATGCTAATAGAGTAATTTTCGTTGTGAAAACAATGAGTCCGGTGAGGGTTTATGGAATTATAATTTGATTTTTACCTGTGAAACTTGCCAGAGAAAATTGAACTGAGACATTTCTGAACACTTTCATTTCTGACAAGGTTGTAGACAAGATTAAAAAAAAAAAAAAAACGTGAATGTACCTAAATACAACTGAAAGTGTGTTTTTGCTCAAGGTACAACAATATAACATGTTTTTAAAAAAGTCAATTTTGCATGTGTCAAAGGTGTCTACAAAGATCAAACGGGAACAGCGCCCTTTGATGGCAACTTTATAGTGAAGGCAATTTGAGCCCTGAAAATAATGAGTCAGACGAAACATAGAGGAGCACTTTCTGGATTACCAACATGCGACTTATATTTATGGATCCAAGTATTTGCAATTCTGAAGAGAGAGACACAGCGTTAATATGAACTCAAAGACAAATCTAGTGAATTTATTTTAAAGAGGAAATAACATTATGACTCTTCACACAAGACAGTTTTGCATTGGCTCTTTGACATCTATGACGTATTCAAAGTGTACCATTGCTCACAGTAAGGACAGATTGACAGCAAAATGGAGCATATGTGGCTCCCAGAGCAGATGGAAGTCTAGAACCTCCGCAGGCTAAAACAGGGCTAAGAGGGAGATATGAACGCAGCATCAAGATGGCCACACTGTAAATAACGACTCGTTTTTTAAATAGGCCCATAATATCACCTTATTCCGGAAGTTGGCCTGAGCACCACAATATATATATGTGTGTGTGTGTGGTGTGTGTGTGTGTGTGTATGTGTGTGTGTGTGTGTGGTGTGTGTGTGTGTGTGTGTATATATATATATATATTATATACATATATATATATATAGTATAGTATTATATTATATATATATATTATATATATTATATAATAATATATATAATATATTATATATATATATAAAAGAGTCTGTTATTAACAATTGTACTAATCAATAACTTTCTGAAAAAAAGATATTTTCCAAATATTTTGAGCTAAATCTTATTTTGTCCTTGAATTTAATTTTGGCATAAATTCAGTTAAGACCTTTTGAAGAAGCAAATATGTATTTGAAAGGCAAAAATAAGCATAATGAAGAAAAGCGACCTGGCTGAACCTCGGAACAAAACAAGTTTTGTTACCAAAAATGGGTAATCCTTGAAGACATCATACGGAAAGTGTATAAAAATAAAAATGTAAAAGACAACATTGGCAGATCAACTAAAAGGGTTCTGCTCTGCTAGCATACTCTGCGCGATGTTGCTTCGGAGTCTACAATTGCAGCTTAATGTTCACCTTGGCTAAGATGAGCGTTAGCATTAGCTTAACTTAGATGAGATAATATTCTCTTCCCCCTGAGGAAAAAGTGGGTCAGCAAAGTACGGCACAATAACAGATGTAAGTGGAGACAATTAAACACATTTCAAGCTAGCATAACAACGCTAGCTAAAAATAGACAGTGCTACGCTATAAGTCATACCTTTTGTCTTGTTTTGTTGTTAAGTTTCACTTTTGTTTCTACCCCCAAGGGCTTTTTCAGCTTCAAGTTATAAATGTAGTATTTTTTGTAACATGTGGCTTTTTTGTCACGTTCAAAGTCATGTGTGTGCTGGAAGGCCAAGCAAAAAAAAAAAGTTTAAAAAAAAAGAAGATAAATAAAGAATAAAACTGTGCCGCGCAAAAGAGTCAATTTTTTATTTTATTCAAATGGTGCTTCAAGTTATAAATGTAGAATGTGGTATTTTTGTAACATGCAAGCATCTTTCTGTTCAAAGCCATGTGTGGGAAGGCCATAAAAAGTGCAAAACGGGTTTTTGTTTTGAATGCAATCTGAAGGGACAGAGTGAATACGGAATAGAGTTGATAAAGATGACATACAATGCACATGGTTTGATATTTGCAAAAATTCCATCACTTCTTTTGATAATTTTGTATCATTTTTATTAGGTCTAGAAAACATAAAAAGTGGTGCTGTGCTATAGCAGTAGTTCTCAAACTTCACTTCAAGTACCACCAAAGAAATATTTGGCCTTCATAGTCCCCTGATCTAAACCTGGTCTACAACAGCACTATTCTGGTACTAAATCAGGTCTTAGAAAGGACTACGCCATTGCTACACACGTTTTAAAATTGTTAAAGGACTAATCCAAAAGAATACGAATATATGGATTCAATATTTGAGCTGCAACTGCAGAGGAATCTACGTATCACCTGAAGTTGCTCATTTACCACAGTTTGAGAACCCCCTTGCCTATGTATAAATGTGGTGTGTGTCATTTTCAAAAGGAATTTGATTTTTTTTTTTTAAAGGAATATAG
The DNA here is from genome assembly GCA_015082035.1 of Chaenogobius annularis. NCBI lineage: Eukaryota > Metazoa > Chordata > Actinopteri > Gobiiformes > Gobiidae > Chaenogobius > Chaenogobius annularis. The sequence goes on along the minus strand of BJKM01000076.1, from coordinate 1,563,791 downwards.
CGCTTTTAGTTTATCCGTTTCATTTAACAGGGACAGTGTACATTTCCCAGCATTTCTTATGTACCAGAGTTAGCCAGAGAGGTTATTTTCCATCCGCAGTCCCTGAACCTGTAAATGGTCACCGTAAAACACAATACGAATTATACGAAACTGCAATTATGGGATCATACAAATAAGACCATTATATACATTGTAAAACAAAGCGTATAGAATAATATTGCTGTAACTTTGAGCACCTGTCCATCATGGTTGTCCTGCACAGCCTGTTCCAACGTCCCACTTATTTAGAGAATGTCCCACCTGGAATAAAATGGTCAGATTAACATAGAAAACAGGATAACAAAAATATTCTTCGCTGGGTTGTAAATATGATTTGATCTATTACTGTTCCAAACTCTGTGGAAACTGTGTTCAAGCGAAAATCATAGCAGTCTTTATCTATCATTACTCAGAGAACTCGAAGTGGTCATTACTCCATTTATGCAGGAGGTTTTTAGTTGAATTCCCATGCTTTTAAGGAAATTTCCGCTCTACATTTGACCCAACCAATCAGTTTATTGTACATGTTTTAGGCTGATGTGGGAAACTGAAAACATACCTTCCCAGACACTGAAACAACATGTAAACTGCACACATGGGTCAAACCTGGGACTTTATTGCTGTTTACAAAAGCCATGAAGCAATTGTTGTACTCAGTTATGGATTTTTTTCTCATCTCTATATGTGCACACATCTCCCAAGGCCTTAGCATTGTCGTAATATAGAATACACTGTAGCAAGTACGTTTGTAATTCCAAGTTTGCGCGTCGATCCATTGTAACCGCAAAGAACATAATAAAACATATGACAAAGAGTGAAATATAGAAATCGTTCATTGTCAAAACAAAGTTAACCAAGCGTTCATGAAGATACAACATGAAAAAAAATAATTCAAATGGAGCAAAATAAAGTTTTCTCTCAAGGCTAACTTAGGGTTATATATGTTTTCACACTATGCTGTACTGTCAAATGAAACCTTTGAGCCAGAAAAAAAGTAAGTAGAAGTGTAATTTTTTTATTATTATTATTTTTTGTATTCTTCTCATGATTATATATGTAAATTGGAGTGAATTATGTGTTCTCCCCCAATGAGTATCTTGTAAAAGCAGCACTTTGTGACAAACTGAGACCACTGCTACAGGTAATGCTCTGATTGGCTGCACTCGGGTGGTCAAGTCCAGCTTCACTTCTCCGTCTGAAAAAGCGGTTGTAAAGCTGTGCATGCGCTTGAAAATTAACGCATGTGAATATAAAGTGTTTGTGTGAGCTATGGACAGGTTAGATAGATTTAAAATACTTATATATACTTACTCCTTTTGCTGTTTGAAAATCAGGTACCTCAGCTTTAATGTTACAAATTCTTCATCAAGTTTGGGTTTTGAAAGAAATGTTGCTACTTTGGAGTTTCAAAATGTTTTGAGCATCTATTTATGCTAGAAACCAGACAATAAAAGTAATAGTAATAAATCTAAAGCACATTATTTCCCTGTCAGAATACATTGCAACCCTAACGCGAAACTTTCTAAAAACGATTGTGACAGATGAGAAAATGGAATGAAATATTATAGATGTACTGCCGCTATTTTTTGTAATGCAGTGAAGTAAGCCTGATTGTCTGTCAAAAGTCCCCGACACTAAAGATCCATCATGGGACTTTGAACGGCAGATCTGACAAGGCCCCAGTCCGCCCCCACTGTTTGAACGACTACTGTCACAGTTGTAAATGACTTTTATGGAGCAGATGGAGCGGAATATGAAAAATCCACAGGCATTAAAACGTCATCTGTAACTGGACCAAAGCGAAGCGCGTTAGGAAACATGTCGCCGTTGTTTCTTTGCTGTAAACTCATTTGGAGGAACAGATTTTGACTTCAGATGTTTGCGAGTTGTAGTCATTAATCACACTAGAGCATTGTTTATTTGTTTGTTTACAGAAGGATCCCAGGCATAGCAGCCTTTCAAATCAATTCAGTCTTGTTGGAGCTCATGCATACGCTTAAAATCAACATTCAAGCTGCGTGAATAGTAATGTTCTGTTTTAGAAACCAAGCGATATTTATCATCTCCTAAATAGACATTTTCTAAAAATAACTGCGGTTCTCTTTATAAGATCCAAAAGACACACAGTGTTGCCAGATTTGTAAGAAATTTTGCTTTAATTGTGCTTTATTGTCAACAGTTTCTTCTTGAAATTGAAACATTAAAGAGGCAGTACTCATTCATTCATTCATTCATTCATTTTTCCATGTACATAAGCAATATTATTCTTTTTTTTTGTGCACAGTACAGATGTTAGGGTCAAAATCAGACTGCTGTGCACTGTGTGGATATATGTTATTTTGTGTTGATCATTTACCTGCTCCTGTGCATTTCATTTCTAGAAAAATGTAGCGTGTTAGCTAATGCTAGCTGCTATGCTATTTGCTAATGTGGTTGCGGCTGCAATATCTGCGGTCTTGAGCACGTGTTTTAACCAACAGTAAATATGTGTATATTAGCAGTGTATGTTTGATCAAACAAAACGGTGATGTTCCAAATTGAGGCATTTGTTTCCTTTTCACACCTCAAAAATGAATGGCGGCTCATTTATTTGTCTAAACTAGCAACTAAATAATACAAAAACACTTTAACCTGAGTTTGATCAACAGCTACTGTCATTATTCATACGTGTTTTATCATTGAATTATAGACACTTTTCACAAAACGTAGCGGCTAATTCCAGTTTCCTTAAAAATGCGGAGCTCCAATTTGGGAATTAGCCGAGTCTCGCTAAAATAAATCAATAATGATCACAAAGCCAGTTAGAGATGGATAATCCCTGACAATGGTTTTGTCTCTAAAATAATGCTAACATACAATAAATGTAATCAATAATGTTAAAATGACCCCCCAAACTGATCTGAACTAAGCTGTTTACAAAAAACATTTGACTTTGCATTCTATGAACTTTTATCAAGTTTGTCTGTTTTTTATTTAAGTTCATGTATGTTAGCCTTTATCTTTGAGACAAAAACACTTACTTTAATAAACTCGTAGGTTTCCTCCGATGACATATTTACATTGTAAGTAAAAGTCTTAACATGCTGTCAGTGATTATCTGTAACTCGCTCTCTGCTCTGAAAATTTTTTAAATTTCGATTTATCTAAACAAGACTCGGCTAATTCCCTCTACGAATGAAAGGGACGAGACGTGAAGATTCGCACTTTTACGGCAACCAGAACTAGCCGGGCCTTTTGTGGAAAGGGCCATAGTTTAAAGAACTATTTTGGAGTTAGATATAGTACTACGCAAGCGCAATTGTCACTTCGCCACCAGAAAGTGCTGCCACAGTGCTCATTGACTTATTTAGCCCTGGGTTAGCTTTACTTTTGCGAAAACGTGTGCTCCCTACACTGCAAATGATTTCTTTTGACAGCAAAAAATGCTTGGTTCATTGTTGAAAATCTACTTAGAGCCATGCCACAAAAATATGCACTTTGTTAATTTCAATAATGTATTGTCACTGCTAAAAATTATATGAAGTTTCATGAGGATAAGAGCTGGAAAAGAATATTTACTTTCTGCATCCTATAGATTATTGTTTTCTTCTAAATCTGATGGCGAGCCCACGGTGACTGCGAGCATGAGCAGTGTTAACGGTGTGGCCAGCCTGAAGCGTCCTCAGCAGGACTGAAAACTGGATCCAGATAAGGCACAAACACTACAGGGGCGTGCCCAGACTTTTTACCCTGGGGTGGCACAGGGGTGGCACCAGGCCCAAGTCTTTAAGGGTCTAGTTTTTTTTCTATTGACAGTTACATTTCATGTTTTTATTGATTAAATAATAGTAAATAATTTGATTTATAAATATTAAAGTATATTTACTATTTTTGGTTCAAATTTGGTTTGATATTCTAAAATACAAAATGCAAATATCTATTTACCCCCAATATCCTGCCTCCGCTCCTTTGAGTGAGGCGGCACCTGGGTTACAAATGTGTTTCCAGGTGGTGAAGTAATAAATCACCCGTTGTTCATTCTTCTCAATCTCATTCCCATCTATCATCTCTAACAAACTTTGTCGAAAGTATATTAGTGCCTCTCCTACACTGGTCCACTCCAAGGGCGCTACACTTGCATATATTCAATTTCTGGTGTTATTTGTTGCTCAAGAATACATTAAAAACATGAATTCTCACTGTGATTGTCACTCAATCAGAGCAGGTCAGATGTTGAACATAGAGTGAGGAAGTACTGCAGTTAATTATGACAAGATCACTAAAATAGCCTTTCTTCACTGGGATCAGATCATAGTTTATTTTGATATTGTTATTGATATAGAAACAAGTATTCTGAAAAAGTGTTAATAATCATAGCTTATCTTTTTTAAATACATATTACTAATATTTCTACCCAAGTTCCTTCATAAAAGAGCCATCCTGCCCATGCATATTCAATCATGTAAAAGAAGTCAGCACACCAGATTTACCCTGAGGGATGAGAAAGTTTAATGGAATTGAAATAGTGTTGAAATAGGCTGCCAAAACTTCCACTAATAGTTCCGCAGAAATCTTTGAATCTGCGTCGGCCTCACGGACACGCGCGTGTAAGCCCAGTCTGATATAGGTTTGCTTTCAGACATAAAAGTAAATGGACTACATTTTGCTAGTTGTCATTTTATTGGGACATAAAATTGTGTAAAAGTGGTTAGCCTCATGAACAGGGAAACTCAAGGCGGCATGGTGGAATAGTTATTACAGCTGCATAACAGTCAGAAGGAAGTTTGATTTCCTCCAGCCCAAGCAGTGAAACTTTTGTCTCTGTCAAACACGATGTACATCATTCAAATGAGTCATTTTGCCAAAACAACAATTGTATTTTTATATATAATTAATTTATTTAAAAATCATACAATGTGATCTTTTTTTTAAGATTCTGTCTCTCACAGTAGAAATGCACATACAATGAAAATGTCAGGTTAGGTTATTCATTAAGTCGTTACTAAGCCATTTGTTCATTACGAATTTAGGATTTTATTATTAAGGCTATTCCGTGAAGCAGATTGTACTTATCTGATCAATTGTTTAGCATTACTTCATGAGACATGCAAAAAACATTTATGTCAACATTGACCTAGTCTTTCTTTCATTTTGATGAATATACATTTAATCGGCAAAATATCCCCTTTTAGTCACAATTTTAGTCGACAAAAATGTGTAATTTTAGTCATTTTTGGTTTAGCAAAAATATTACATCGACTAAAACTCGGACAAAATAATGTAGTTGTTAGTTTTTATCACTCTGTAACTTTTTGGATAGTAAAAGATGGCACACTGACCCTAAACCCTCATTTTTCCTAACACCACCACGTCATATGCGAGCCATCTTTGTGCCCTCGGGCGTTGAACCGTCACCCTCGTCTTCCGCTCCTCGCTGTTCGGGAAGTGCCATCTGCATGTCGCCTTTGATTCGGCCCTGCCCCAAATCTGCTGCCTAATGAGCTGAGTGCTACAAATCAATAATTCACCCAAGTTTGAATCGCATCCAGCTTCATCAGAGTCACTTTCATAATCAAGACCTTTCAGGCGTCCAGACACCATTCGTGCTATTAGCTTCTCTTCATTTTTTTGACTTTTTTTTTTTTTTAGATTTGGATAGTTTTTATTCTTTTTTGAATTGGATTTTATGTTCTCATGCAGTTGTGTTTATTAATGGCATACTTACAAATAGAGCAATCAAATGCGCAAGGTAGTTTTTCATCCATTTGAAAAAGTAGTCCTTCGCTTTAAGGTTTCATATCCACGGCTGCATAGTACACATTTCTAACGCATCTGATTTCTTTTCACTTCCACAATTGTGTGGCGTTCAAAGCAGATTCCATCGATGCCTTTGGTGAACTGCGTTTCTTATTTGGAGAGATTTCACGAGCAGCTTTTGCGATGGGGCGAAGTTTAAATCCTTTTTCAGAGGCATGAAGGTCGTTTTGAGGTCTTGATAAGTTAGCAATGGATTCAGAAGACTTAAATGCGCAGCCGCTATCTCAAGCCAGGCCAGATTCTTTTGGATAATATAGATAATGTGGTATTTTGATTAATTGTAATTAACTTAAAGAGACTACGTTGTGTTAAAGCCTCTAGAACAGAATTGCGAGATACTTTTCAACCTTAAAAATATTATTTGACCGTCTAAATTTCACCTGACGCTTAGCTTGTGTTCATGTTCAAACATACTAATGTCGTGGTACTTTTACCTGGCAATAATCACATATGGGGTTGAGTAATGTTAAGACGTTCTGAAGCTGTTTTTTTGTTTTTGCTTTTTTTAGGCTGACAGAGAAGAAGACGTTAAACTTTGTGCCAGTTTTTCGTTCATGTGGACAGATCCAGTAATTACAGAAATATGAACCATAAACCAGGTCAACAAATCCAAAATCTGAGAGATAAATAGCAAATTCCATCACAATTCTGACCTGTCTCCAGAAATTATTCTGGAGTTGCAGCATGCAGAACACAATCTAGATACAGTCGGCAACACATAATGGGGGTGAAAACACTCCGTTGGGGAACACAAACTTTTCCAACTTTTAAGACATTTCCTGATGGATTAGGTGTATTTCAAGGGTTAGGGTCACAACTGATTCAAGTTGAGTCACAATCGAGTCTTTACTGATGTTGTTCGTATTGCCCCAGAAAAGAAAACGTGTCGTTCTATAGAGCTCGGGATTGTATCGTCGCACAACTCTAAACATGCACCATAAGTAAAATTCAGGGACAATATCTATGGACCCCTAAATGTAGTAAAGTTTATTTAAAGAGCTCTTGTGTTTAAGATAAATGAACAACTCATCATCGGATTTTCCTCCGTCTCCACAGCAGGAGACGGGCAGCAGCTTTTGACCCCAGTTTGATTTGCCCTATCAAGGTGCCAGTTGTCAAAGTTCCCTCCTTGGCATTTTGAGTAATGAAAATCCTGCCAAACACCCTTGCCAATTAAAAATAAATAAATAATATATATATAAAGGGTTAATGAATGGGCCAAGCTCTACTTTACTTTAACTGCCACTTGACTGATGTAAAACTATGATTCAAATTGACCACAGTGATTATCCTACCAGACTTAGTAATGCTTTGAAGAAGCTGTCATATCTAGCTCAAATATTGTTGGGCTTTTTCTGGTTTACTTTGGGTACTTGCCAATATAAAGAAGTACTTAATAGCGGCTCTGTGCTGTAGCTTACTGTTAGCTCAAGTGCTAATGAGATTACACAAAGAAAAAAAGTGTGCTTGAGGCTCTGTAGACGGCGCGCATTAGGAGCTTATTACAGAAAAACCCTCAAACCATCCCGAGTGCAGCTGCAGGGAGTGTGAACCCAGTGTGGAAAATAAGTAGGGCCCATTTAAAATGCTCTCAGATGGAGGAGAACGAAAGATTTGGCCAAGGCTGGGTTTGAATCGAGGCTGCTGGTTATATTAGGCCTAATGGTTGACTGTCTGCAATCATGCGTCACTGTTTGAATGCTGAATGTTGAAGCTTTTTGATGCTATAGTTTTAGAAAGAAACATTTCTGAATTGTTTGTGCAGACAGAGAATATATGATAGGATTAAAAATAGTAAATAATCACACACTCGCATGCTTGAAATTGGCACCTTACTGTCAGGGATAAATGGTGGTTTGAAAGAGGTGTGAAGGAGGTCATTTTAGTTTCATCTACATCTTTGAACAGAAATGGTAGATTAAGGTATAATCTGCCTTCAGTCCACAACTCTTTGTTAAAACTTGTTGTAGAATAAATGGCTGTACTTCCGAGTATTGTACCTCTGGTGATGTAGGCCAAGGTAACATGAGCTGAGCTAGCAGTGTTTAGCTGGCACATGGGGCAATGTAAATTCTGTATGAAAACCATGGTCATAGCCAAAACCATCAATTCAATCACAGACCAAACACTTAGCAGCTGCAAGGAGGATGCCAGCTCAGACTTAGCAGGTAGTCATTTGTGGGGGAGGGACAACCAGAGGACAACAGAGGAAGAATGACCTGAAACTGGACCATCAGGATATTGCTCCTCCCTTAGAGTATAGATAATTAGCTCAGAGCAGTATACATTCTAGATTTTCAAACCAGGGCCTTCAGAAATCAAGACGTTTCTACTGCCATCAAGAACAGTGTCCAGATGACTACTTTTGAAACGTTTTCTAGCATGGACCACTCCTGGACCAAATGAGGATTACACCGACTCATACCACTGACATGTCAAAGTTCTCAATCCGAAAGTGGGTGTCAAAACTTCAAACATTTTCCTGTCGGTCAGTCATATCTTTTGGCAATTGCCCAAAGCTTTTCTTCAGCTTTGGGCAATTGCCTGGTTTGCCTGCTCTACCCCATTGTGGCCGCTCTGCTGTCAACCCAAAATGTAAAATTGTTTAACTTATATCAACTAATGTAGCATATGTTGGTCCTCAGTTGTTAATTCATGATAAAGTTTAGTTACTTAAAAGGTGTCCTGAGTATGTTACAGCTAACATCATCATTAAACTGTGAAGAAATCTTAAAATCACTGTTGGTAACCTGGATACGGCCAAGCAGGTGGTCAGCTAAGGCACTATTTTGAAATAATTGCTTTCCGTTTATATCGGAATGAAACTATAATAAGGGGGTCAGTCAAGGTAAGATTTTAAATTAGGCTTTCAGTAAGCAGCCTATAATGGTCTTCAAATGGCAAACTAATAGAATATTATGAAGGCAACTTGGACATAGCCAGACTTTGGAGTCCATTTTCAAGACAAATAGCCTGATAGTTTTTGTCGTCACTATTTATTTGAGCCATTGTTTTGAAATTGAAATTACAACTTTCAGCATTCTATTTTTGTTGGAACCAGATTGACTCTCACTAGGTTTAGAGTCCAGTAATTATCTTGACTGGATACATGACAAGTTGAGGTGTTTATTATCCTGTAAGAGACACTCGCGCACATATTTTCTTTCGTTTTTATACTTGAAAAATTCTCCTTTTGACCTTGTTTTGATTGAATTTTCAAAGTGTTTTTCTGTCACCATTTTCTAAATAACAGAAAAGTTGAAGATGTTAGCATGGTCACTCACAAAGTAAGTTTGATGAATTTGTATGAACAGATCAAAAACGTATTATTCCAAATCGTAATTATCTGATTGAATTAATCCAAACTAAAAAAGGCAAATATTCAAGTGAGTGTCATTCAGCGGCTGCCACCTATTAGTCGCCATGGAGTTGGTATTGCTTTGCTGGGAATGTTTCACAGTATCTATGTTGCACAGAAAAACCTTGAAAAACATGCATTCTTACTCGCTTCTCCATAGATCAAGGGTCTCATTTACAAAAAAAAAGCATGTGAAACTCGACTAAAAGAGTATGCGAGGACAAAACCCAAACTATGTATGTAGTAAAATATTCAGATTTACAAAACCCACCGTACGCACTCCAGAAGGTACTTTCCTCCTGGATCACACCCGGAGCAGAAATGTGCTTATGATCCCGCCTCCCGTCACGCCTCCTCCACTCCATTTCACCAGGGTTAGGGTTAGGTAAGGACAATGCAAAGTAGCTTATGAATGAGATTTACTACCTTGCAGATGAATTCTTGCAGTTTTAGTGAGTTCACAAACTCTTGAGAATCCATCTTGTTAGGCTCCTGCTGATTCGTTTGCAGTCTGCACCTGTGGTTTAACGGGCCAATCATATGGCATTTAGTGTCCATTAAGAGGACTATGCTTTTCTGAACACTGGATGTAACACAATTTAGATTTTTCTGCTTCTTCCTCTGTTGTGGCACTTCGACTAATCAGTATGAAGTATTTTTTTAACGTCCCAACTGCTGTCGGTGAGAGCCTTCCCAGATTGATTCATGTGAAGAACTCAGTTCAGAGTGAGACACTGATCAGTCTGGAGTGAGCCAGGTTAGAGATTTACCTAACCTAAATGGGCCGATAATGAGCGGGTTTGATTGACACGCGCAGACCAAGAGGGAGGGGCAGAGTCGCTGCAGCAGAGACACAGGCGCTTGATCTTTAGTGAAAACTCAGATTCATTAAACATTTGCACAAAACAGTAAAGTAGTGCACAAATGCCTTTTAGCCTGTATTCACTGGCTAAAAGCTTTGTGGTGTCACCTGCTTGTCTCCATGGAAATAGATTTGTATAATGCCTTATTATGGAGACAAGCAGGTGGCAGACCACCAGAAAAGTTACATAATGTGCAATTCATTTCTCAGACCACTAATTTTTTATTCTACGAGAGAAATTGTATTTTAAAGTAACTTGTATTTTTAAAGTAACTGATGTCTTTTTATATTTATGTCTGGGTAAAAATTGTGAAGAGACTGGTTCAAATAAATAAAACATTGTAGTTGACTAAAGATATTCTCGATAGACTTAAGCCATGCCATGGGGCCATGGCAGCTGTCAAAACGATAAGACAGTTTGAACTGTCCAGTCACTCCCACATCACCCTCCACACCTTATCCTTTCTACTTTGTCCTTAAAAATGCTTATAATCTCTATACATAAAATGACTAATACAATATTTGGTCGACTAAGACACCATTGAGTCTAAATCGATTTAACAACTAAAGGACTAAAGCCGTTTTGCCCAGCTCTGCCCAGACCATGTTATCATCTGCTTCTGCCAGAGTCAGATGAGAGATGGAAATTCCTCTATTAATATTTTAGTGGACCAAACTTTCCCACAACTTGTTTGTCAATCCTCTTGATTAGGTTTGAAACATTTACACCAACAGTTGCATGACAGATTTACAGATTCTGATATACACAGAGAAAACATAGTAGCAGCGATATACTTATATATATAGCCCATGACTAAATCTTAATTTGTTCTTGTTTTGAACAGTACCTCCTGACGACCCGGTGATAGTAGGAGCTCCTGTGGTGAGCCTAAGAGCCGGAGATCACCTGAACCTCACGTGTCACGCCGATAACGCCAAACCGGCCGCCTCCATCATCTGGATACGGAACGGACTGGTGCTGAGTGGAGCTATGTACTCCAAGGTAAGGCTCTGTCACTGTGGCTACCAGGATTGGGAAGGTCAGTTTGCAGTTTCATGAGAAGTATTTGGGGAATTAAAGCTGTATAGAGAGTTAATGGACACATGTATGTGTTATTTTTTTGTATTGTTATTGGCCTTAAAACATGCTTTTCATTATCTTTGCTTTGGCATCTCATGTTTTACAACTTAAAGACATTTTTACATTGAAAACCACACATTACTTTTTATAGTTCAGGAGTTCCCTCATCAGGTTTTTGTGTTAGAACAGCATCTACTCGCAGCACAGGGGGGGAAAAAAAGCTAGTTTCCCCCTGATGTACAAATAAGCACGCAGTTAAAATGATCTGACTGCAGAAATGTTCAGAACGAGTCTGCAGATGGTTTATGAACTTTAAAACAGCACAAGAGACATCCGGATATCTACCTTTGATGTGAAAGTTCTAGGATATCTGAAAATGAGTGTTTTTGTGAGGCTCAGAGAAGAAGCAGGGACAACAATCTCGTAAACAGGATTCATGAAACGAGCGTGAATGCAGCTAAATGCAACTTCAGGTATAATTTTGATGAGAGAATGAAAATTGTTACATGATCAGAACATAAAAACATAATTTTACATAATATAGTCATTTAGGATATCACAACTATGGACAAAAATCTTAAAGGATTTATTGCCATTGTCAATGAACAAAATTCAACATAGGAACTTGTCTCGGCATGAAGGTGCAACATAAAACACTGAGCAATAATAAAAACAACATATATGAAATCAAAAGGGCATGCATTAAGAAACTATTTAAAATGTACGATAGTATAAGATACATATAGACTTACTATGTACTATTGGCAGATAGAAATTGAAACCATGAATATTTCAAACAACTATTTATGTGCTGTCAAATTTAACCTGTATAGAAACCGCTGATATTCAATGAATACAGGTAACCGCATTACCTAGAGTGACAAACACAGTAAGAAAAATGTATGTTTACAAAAGTAACTCAAAGTAGCCCTATTACAGCTTATATTTACAAGCAAAAGTCCAAAAATTGACCATTTGTTACAAGAATAATAGCCTTGATTAATAAAGCATGAACAAAGGCTATATTCATACAGAACAAACATTGATTCAGGCTTATAAAAAGTCAATAATACCCTAACTCCAAACCATCTTCATAAAGTAGTTACTTAAGCCTTTGTTCACTCTTTATTAAGGCTAATTAAGGTGTAGATAGTTTGGTGTAAATAACAAATGGCAGGTCGGAACTCACTGACTTTAAACGTTTCCCATTTTGGTTGGTATTAGGCTATGAAAAAAACAACTATATTTGTGATCCCCTTGGTTCACATTCACATCTATTCATGAAATAGCCTTTTCTACTTTTTCTACTCAACTGGATCTCAATCGGAAACCACATGCACTTCAAGGTCAGCCGTGTTTATAAAGCAGAATAGTTTGTTAATGTCCTCTCATCTCACTCAGTGCCACTGACCACCACACCAAGGACAGCTGCCTTTGTGCGCCGACGCAGTTAAGTGGATGATCAGTCAGTCTCAGCCAGGCCGGTAAACACGTATAGAAAGAAACAGCTTTAATTTGACATGAGGTCACTGAAAGGCTGGAGAGTACAACAGACAACAGGCAAGCTTTGTGGCAAGAGGTGGAGCAATCAAAATGTGTAGTAAGACTACTAGATTACTTTAAACCGCTTTGTAGAAAGTAGAGATCTGGGCCTTGACAAAGTCCAGCCAGTCGAAACGTGCCTCGGCTTTTTGCCTTTCCCATTCCAGAGGACCTAGTAAGGGCTACAGGTTTGAAATGAAAGGTGCGGTACCTGATTTTTACTTGGTTTAAAACATGAAAAACCAAACTAGTTTGTTTTTTTAGTTTGTTTGCACCTATCCAATTATTTTATCTCTCACTTACCTAATGCATTATGCGCATTTTAACTATTAAACGCAATGAGTTTGTGCTGCCCGGTGGTCGAGTGGTTATGGCACAGCACACGTATGCTAGGCTCCATGTGTGTGTCGTGTTGTGAGTTTCAATCCCGACGCCGACAATTTACTGTATGTCCACCCTTCTCTCTCATCCCCCATTTCACTCCGTACTTTCCTGTCAATAAAGCCTACGGGCCAGAAAATCTATTAAAAAAATAAATAAACGTGATGAGTTTTTCACCATTTTCAGAACCCAGAGCACAGTTTACTGTTTTTTTAAGGAGAATTAAACACAATTTTATGTAGAGAACACGGTGGTCTTATTTTCACCCTAACATCTACTTCTATATGAAAACAATTAAATCAAATTGGTACATTGTCTTTAAATCTTCAAGAGCAACTGTACTTTGATTTTAAATATAATTTATAACCCAGTGAAGGGCTCTACTAATTTTTATCAGAATAAATATTGTTGATTTTGTACAGATCTTAATGAAAATTACAATTTTACCTAATTGTATAGGAGTTTAAACTTTAATAACTCAGGCTTGGACTTAAGGTATCAACAAATCGTTCTGTACAATTCATCAAAATGCTGTTACAAGATTGTAAAATGCAAACATTTGGAGCCTTTGAAGTTACAATGACCATAGAAATGTAATTCAATGGACTAATAAAACTTCTTTATTGGATTGAACAGTGAAAGCTTAAGTGTTGAGAGCATACACCGACCATAAAACATTTGAGGAAAAAAATAAAAAGTTTAGTAAAAGTAGTGTCTTGCCTTAAACTTTTGATCCAACCAAAAAAAAATATGTGGGCTGCAATAAATAGTTTAATAAAAGGATACATTTTGAAACTTGGGCCAAAGCAGGAAGAGAATGAACAATGAACAGGGGGAAAGCAGAGAATTATGGGTTTGTTGGAGACAAATATTACAACGTGTGGTTGTGAGGACATAGAAAGGCTGAGGAGGCAGATGGTTCTGCTGCTACTGCTGCTGCGGTGTGGATTGGACTGAGGATAATGAGGGCTGAGAGAGTGCATTTAAATAAGTAAAATATTTCAGGGGCCTTGGAGCCTGACATAAATCTGAAAAGTTAAAAAAAAAAAAAAAAAAAAAAAAAGAGTCATAAATTCATCCACCTTGACATACCCGTCCTTCTCCTTCCACCTCCGACGTGGCGCCTAACCAGCCCTGAAGGATGTCTTGAGTAGCTGGCGTTGTCATGTCGGATGGATTGGACACAGACAGGAGTGAGCGGTGTACCTGCGCTCGTGTGGACAGCAGTCATGCAGAGAAATACCCCGGCTCTCCAGCGGGGCCCTTGACTCCCTGTGCAGCGGCATCTGTCTGTGTTTGCTCCGAAAAGGTCTCGTCAAGACATCAGATCGATACGCTGTTGTTAACAGCAGCCGGCGCTTTCGTCCATCCATAAGTACTTACATGACAGGAGACAACAGGAAAGTTTGCTTTGTGTGTTGGTTTTCAGAATGTATGAAGTCGAGATGGAATATTGACAAAATGCGTATACATTTTTATTGTTTTGAAGCACGAGATGCATTGCTACCAAAAAATATCTTACTGTTAACTCGTGCTATAATTGCCTGTTAATTTTTCAAGGTTTTCAGAGAAAAAAAAAAAAAAAAAAAACGTTTTATTCAATGGTAGATATTTTATTTTTCTTTCCAACAGTCATGATGAGTTTTTAGTGTTTATGAGTTTATTTGTCTATTTTCTTATTAAAAAAATCAACATAAGTAAAACAAACTTTACAAAATGTCTGTATAACTAAAAAAAAAAAGACAAAAATAAATTTGCGCATCATTAAAAGGGACGAAATAAAAAATAAATAAACAATTATTCGCCAAGTTACTTATTCAACCCCCCACAGCTCAAACAAAATCAAATCATATTACTAAAGAAATAACAAAATCTCCCCACTATTGCAAAGAAAACGTACACAAGATAAATATTGAGCCCCAAAATGTATTGCTCCATCCATCACACTGTATATTGGCACGTAGGAAGGAAATACATACGCCAATACTGTACCAATAACTGTATAACTGCATTTGTATGGCTAGTGGTAGCAGTACACATTGGTATTGTGCTCCTACTGCTTGTATTTTAGAATGTGGCCTTAATAATGCTTTAAATGAAAGTGTATTCACCTGACCCTGATCTCAGACTCATTAGATCCTCGTCAGCGCAGCGCATCTCTAATTGGGCTGTAAATGATTCCGACTACAGCCCGGGCGGCGCAGGACTCGGCTCCGAGGTGATTCAAAGTAATTAGGCCACTACACGCATACATTAGGCTGTGATTTAAAACCTGTGTTGTTCCCACCAAATGTTTTTGACGTTTCATTTAGCTGTGCACTCTTTGTACTCTCATTCTGGTACAAAGAAAAGATACAATTTGATCATGAAAAAGAACATGCTTCAAGTTGAGCACGTGAAAAAAACCACGTTTCAGAAAGAACTGTTAGCCACTTAGTCCCTTTTGACGTTGAACCATGAGACTTAACGGTTTACTCCTACACTGGAAACGTGGAAGGATACATTAAAATGACTTTAAAGCTGGTTATTCAATCGTAAATGTTTTTGGGGAAATCGCTTGGCCACTACGTTAGAGGCGCTTCTGTACATCGTATTTCTTTTGTTTCCCTTCAAACTTCGCAAAACAAATACAATTTGAAACATTTGCGGTTCAAAATCATTCCTCACTTTCTTATCATCACAAACATTCACCGCTATGGCTTTCTTTGCATTTTCAGTTTGAATATAAATGCATACTCAAAAAAAAATACAGCACAATACAGGCTCTTTACCTATCAAGTATACAGTACATCACCCAGGCTGCAATACACCAAAGACTCATTGCTTCTGGCGTTGGCCCTTATTATTTCAGGTGCAAACTCATTTTCCAACATGTATATTTATATAGTATACTGTACATTATCCACTAGAGAGCAGGGACATATTTTCCAGGTAGGATGAGGTTTTATTAAACGTACACGCAGCTGGATCTGAGACTAACAGCGATGGGCGATGGGCCTTTTCAGTTCTCATTTTATTGGCCCGCCAATCTTTTGATGTTTGCAATTTCCGATCTCCAATTTGATACCAATCTTGTATGAACAATAGTCTGATCGTGTGCCTTTAAACTGTATGCTGAATGCTGAAATAGCTCAAGTGGAATGACTGTTTATGACCAGTATAAAATAGGCCTCCTTAATAATAGCCTTTAATTATTTATGTTTGAGGCCTGTAAAACGATGAGAAGTCTCGAGAATGTCTACTTCAGGGCTATTCAAGGAGGTGCACAACAAGTACTGCAGTAACAACATTTTTGGTCGTACAAAATTCCTAAAAACTGTTTCAATAAATGAGGTTGTTAATACAATATAACAACTACTGATTGATTAGATAAATAACATTCAAAATGCTTTACCAACATTTCTTTGCAAAATTGCCCTACCAGGTCTGAACCAGAATTAAACAAGAACTAACTAGTGCTAACCTAGTAATAAACCAGTAAACAAGATTTTTTTTATCTTTTCAATAATTGTAAAATTGCTCGTGGGCCGGATTAAACAGCTTGGAGGGCCTGATTTTGCCCCCGGGCCTTATGTTGAAAAGCCCTGGTCGACTTAATAGAAGTAAAAAAGAAATGTTTTAAGTTTTGGTTTGACTCTCAAGGCTTAAAAATACACGGACACTTATCAGTATGTATTACAATTAAGTTTGATACCAAATTGTAATGTAGTTTATTCAAAAAAATAAATTAAAAAAACATATCTAAATTACTGTTCATGTCTTTGTCATTTTAATGGATGGTTTTGGTGGACCTCAAAAAGTAGCCTACTGAGCATTAAAGATCTATCTTGCATTTATTCAATTACAGTTTTTGTGCTCGTCTCAATGGGGACAGACGAGTCGATTTTTGTACTGTGGAACAAACAAGACAAAGCCATGAAACAAGCGACATGGAAACAGCCGGCAGAAAAGTTCCATTGTGCACTTTAAATTCATTTTGAACTGCTACTGGTGACTGTTCATGTAAAGCTTAACCTCTGGAAAATAATGATACAGAAATGCATTCTAAAAACTGCACAAAAGGACAATATCTTGAAAAACATTTGGCTTTCGTAGATAATTGGTTGCACCCAAGCTTCCATAGAGTGTCGCCAAAATGATCCCTAAAATAACTTCCGGATAGCATTGGTCCAGCATAAACTGAATAAGATTTGTATCTAAAAGGGGAAATCGTGCTGGGGCCACGATTATACTGGATGTGTATTTTGTGTAAAAATCATTTTCCATCTCGTGGCGTGTTTCTTGTTAATGGACTTCAAGTTTCTGTGCTTTTGTCCGGCCCCATTAGCGAAGTGCAACTACTACCAGGAGGTGTCTGCAGTACTTTTACTTTTGTGTTGTGTTAACAGAGAACAAGGCGGGTTATTTTAGCGCGTATAATTACAGTATGAGAGATCCATGGAAAAGTGGACTAATGGTGGTTCGGTGGTCTCATTAAAACCAGCGTAGCGGCTAGTCATTGGGTGAGCACAATTAGGGCTTGCGTAACTTGTGATTCACACTTGAGGTTATGAAAGAAAACGTTGATATATTAGATTTGATGTAGATTAATTGGCGCAATTTGCCCTTGTGTGAGTCCAACTTCCTTGTAGGTTGTGAATTGTATAAACACAATAGGAATTAGGTGGCACTTTTAGAAGACCGAGACATTTGTAAAGCCCGACATGCAGGTAGTCAAATTATAATATTATTAAAGCAAAGGTGGCACAGTGGGCTAAGCATACACCCTTTAACCTGGTTAGCTGGTTCAAAATTGTCCAAGTGCTTTCTCTCATAAATTCCCTGCATGGGCCAGACGCTGCCTATTCTCCACTCAGGACGCAAATGCAGTGTTAAAATGAACTTATTGTCAACCGTTTGGGTGAGTGCCAACCCTGAATCTAATTAAAGGTTCATTTGAAAGTGGTTCTGGATGATATGGTTAAAGGTTGAGACGAATCAAAAAGAAAATGTTATTAAATGTCCACTACTTAACGTTAACTTTAACCAAAAAATATGACAAGATAGCAGATTTGAATGAATACATTTTTGACCTTTTTGAGTGCCTCAACCTTTTTCCAACTTAGCCTTCTATACTGATCCCTGCACTGAAGAGCACCAAAAGAACAATTTTGTGCCATTTATACACAGGCAGGAGTGCTTCATGGCTGTGTATAAATGGCACAAAAAAAATCAACACAACATAAAAGAAAAGCATGTTTTTATAGTACTGAAAAGCATTTAAAAACCTCTGTCCTCTGAGTGGGCTTGCATCTCCACAAATCTGACCCTTAACTGCTTGTCTCCATGGAAATGTTGTTCCTTTGGCTACAATATTCCATGATATCACAACAAGCATATCTATCTCCATGGAGACCATCCAGAAAGCTACACAGTTCCAAAAGTACACTATGTAACTTTTCTGCCGCTGAACGTTTCTTATCATACCTTGATAAACATACTTGCTGTGGAGAGGCCTCTCTTCTCCACAGATCCGACCTTTACCTTGACCTGGCATACTGTGGAACATTCTAGGCATAGTAATAATATCTCCGTAGACACAACCAGGAACCTTCCCTCCACTGGAAAAGTTACTCAATGCATCCTGAAGACACAGCATAGCTAAAATGATCCACTGCTTTTGTTGTTCTTTCACAAATCAAAAAGGCAGAAAGTAACCACGATAACCACCTTAACATTAGCATATTTTTGCAGGCTCAAACTCTTAAAAAAATCAAATAATGCTTTACCGCCCACACCTAGATTAAGATTCAAAAAGTCAAATAATAGTAATAAAAAAATTGGTGTGTGTGCTTGTGTTTTGTTTATTTAACACGTAACCTATAGAACCTCAGTACTCAAAGACAGTAGAAGATTCTAATTCACCCACTTTTGATCGACACACCCAAATGCCTCCTATCCTCCAGTCAACATTTAACGAAGCACATTTTAATCACGACGCAACTTCCTTTTCAAAACCGTCCAGGCTCTACCTACCTCTTATGCTGCTCTTGTTTCGCCGGCCTTCAAACACTAGCTTCATCACCAATCTCCCTTTCAACCACCGCTGAGATTTTCAGTTTGACAAGCTGAGCTCCAACATGGAACCTCATGCATTTTACATGACAAAAAAAAAAAAAAAAAAATCCCCAAATTGATGAATCATTGATGTCATCTTTGGCAGTTTGTTCACTTTGTTCAAGCTCGGACTGGGAGACAAGGTCCAACTAATCAAGAAAGACTCTACTCCCCCGACACAAGACCAAAACTACGGCAAGCCAAATAGCCCTTGATTCATTATGCACGCTCATAAATTACCCAGCGGAGTAGTCTCTTAAGCATGTTTATTAACGAGTGACATGCCTCCAGCATAAATATTGCACACGAGTACCATATTACCTTCAACGTGTCATTAAGATACGCACTCGGAGGGATAGGGTCGGCTGTAATTTGTCGTACTTCAGATGTTGCCGTGGAATAATGTACGGTGCGTGTCGTGCGTGTGTGCGTGTTTTTCTAGCGTACATTACAAGTGAATGAATAATTGAAGATGTGACGGGTAAAAAAAAAAAAAAAAAGAAGCATGCTAGCAAAACTTCCGTTCATTCGTCATCATGGTTCTACGCTCAAGAAGACGTATGGTCGCGAGTGGCAGTCGGAGAGGTCTTTAGTGTCTGCGTTGATGTATGGCGTTTGTGAGTGGAGTGTTAACCTGCTTGGGGCTGGTGAGGGAATGAATGGGATAAGGTAGGGAATGGATTTGTTTGTCGACACAAAGCAAAGATCAGATTAACGCCTTTTATCAAGCAGAGAAATTCAAAGTGAAAATTCACGTGGCAAAGTGGTAAGGACTCTTGCCATACTGTTCGACTCCCGTCAATTGAAGCCAATCGAGGCTAACAGTGATTGCGGCTAATGTGAAGCCGAGTTCCGTTTTTGGAAATCCGAGCCGTGCTAGCTGTCAATTGTAATGGAAAATGTCATGTTCTAGTTAACGCAAAGCTAAAGTTAAATGTGTTTTCTAGGATGTATGTTTAGGTTCACATGGTCATCTATGACCTTTGTCCTGTGCCTGGTCTGTTGAGTTGAGACCTATGAGACGGAGACAACACCTGTGACATCCATGACATTCTCACAACGTTTTACTACGCATACAGGCAAACTGCTAAAACGGCTAAAATAAAAATTCACCTTTGAACAAAACAACTTCGTTCTACCTTGCCTTACTTCTCCTTCACTATCTTAAGTGATTTCCACAACACAATCAAACCTGTTGCTAACATGCTGTCAGCCGCTCATATGTAGAGCTGGAGTTCACAATCGTTTTTTTCTTTATTTGTGCAAAAAAAAATGGCTACGTAATGCTGCCATGTCCTACGTATGTCACGGCTGCAAGTACAGCAGTGGGCATGTATTGTGTGATTTTGCATTATAGACTCCTCTTAAGATAAGATACTGTATAACTTTATTTATCGCAAAAGTGACATGTACTCAACTGACTTTTTGAACTCACTGCATGTAAGAGTTGATTTGTTCTTCGTTGTTAGGGTGTACCAAAATTTGGTGATATATCAATATCGTGGGCTGCTGTATCGACATACCGCCATGAGTAATTTCTGGTATAATTTGTGAATTATTCTGTGACCGCACTATAATGTTGTTACTTGTTTAAAGAAAAAATAAGACGTGTTTGATTGTGCAGGTCGTGGTTTAACAAAGAAAAATTTTGCTAAAATGTATTAGGTTCTTTAAAAAAATAGTGATATATCGTAGAATATCAGGAGCAATATATTGATTACCGCATGTATCGGAAAATCGTGATAGTATCGTATCGTGAGCCGTGTATCGCATCGAATCGTGAGGGACCCTGGCTGTGATTCCCCAGCCTTAGTCTGTAAAATATTTCAAAGGTTGTCATCTGAACATTTCGACTACCACCTAGAAGTCATTTTTAATCTGACGATGCGGGATTGAGAATCTTAAAAATGACTCAAAACATCGCGATTTCAAAGACTTAAAACTTTGCACTATCTGATGAAATAATCGGTTAATTTACTAAAAATAATATTAATCATAATAGACACAAATCAATCAAAACAAAAATGATTAGTTGCAGCCATGTTTGCGTGAATGAAGCAAAACATCTTTCCAGTTTTGGAAAGATGTTTTGACAAATGACGATGTATCATTTGTGATACATCGTCATTTGTCATTTGCTTTTTTGTAATGAAGTTTGGAATATTGCAGTATAATACTACATACACTGCAGCTGATTTTCCTCAAGTTGGAGGCAGACAGATATTGTGGCTGATTGTTGATACTTCGAGACGCTTTAACACTGACTGTGGTCTTTCTACAGAGCCTAAAAACAACGTGAGGATTGGAAGCAGAACTTTTAGCTCGTTTAAATATCCTTAAACAATTTAGTACAAATATTATAGATGCCACCGTCAAGTCGTTTGTCCAGCTTAATTTTTTTTTTTACATTTTTTTTTAATATCATGGTAAAATATTTGTGTCATTTTGCCCTGCCCTGATTCCAGTTAGAATGCTCAAAAAGTTGACTCTTCACTCTCCATGCACCTGTTATCTCACCATACCTATCCAAAAACCCCTCTGGCTTTCAACCAACAGAAAAACAAGTGAGACGTGCTATAGATAAATAATGGACAATCCGACTCTTCAGAAATCAAAAAGGCCAACTCTATACATGAGAATTTATGTGTGCGAGCCCAAAGACTGCTCATCGCACCTTTTCCATTGCCTGCTTTTTCCTTTGACTGCACTTTATTGTCCACATCAGTTCAGACCCTGCAGCTATATTCTGACTATCTCACCTCCCCATGACTTGTTCAGCAGATGGGCGATCAGTGCTCTTTGGCCAAGCGCTGAATTATTAAACATATTGACTGAGAGGGTGAAGGAAAGATAATGTTGACTGATTGAACTTCAAACTGCTGTATCATTTTTAGCTTCAGGTAAGTGGAAACGAAGCCGTATTATGAAAGCGATACTTTGACTCTGAAAGAATCGATGTAAAAGGGTTTGAAATTTGTACAGACCATAACATACAGCAATATTGGAAAATATATCTGACCCATGAATGTTAAAGGTTTTTGATTGGGCGTATCATTTTGTGGATTATTTGATTATTGAGCACATTGTCTTGTAAAAATGTTGAGAAACTTGCAATCTAATCTTTCTCACTTTTTCACCTTGAACTTCACTGAGGACATTCGCAGGCATGTTTTAGCATTTAACAAACAGGTTGCCCAAATGTTATCTAATTATCATTTACAAGACATTTGCGCTTTGCCACATTTCACATGGTCACTTTGAGTTACCCAGAGTCAGATGTAGATGCTTCATTTACTCCGTTTACTCATTTTAAAGCTGTATCCTTTTAAATAGACCCCATGAGACGCTCAAAGTCAGTTAGAAAATTGACCAAAACGGAAGGAAAAGAGCAACAACAAGTTCTGCTTGAGCTGTTTTCACTGCCGTCTCCAGTGATTCGCACATAAACAGCTCCATTCCTCAAGCTCTGAAGAGACGGATCAAATGACGGACAGATCAATGCAGAGGACGGACAGAAGCCTCCATGTGTTTGAGTATGCTTTTGAAACGTAGAGCATAAATGAGCATTAAGTTGGATTGGGCCTGGTTGGCTTTGGGCTGAACAAACAAAAAATGATGCAACGTAAAGTGAATTAAGTTTTTTTTTATCTTCTTAGTATAATATCTAGAGCAGACAGTAAGTCAGAGATGATGACCTTCACATGTTTTCATTGTTTACTTGGTCACATAAAGGCTGAAGTGCATGTTTGCTTTATTTGTTTTGAAAGGCGCTTTAATAATGCATTAGCTAAAACAAATGGAAAAGGGAAGGTAATCTTGTTTTGACGGACGAGGAATGGGAAAAAGTATGTCCATCTCAGTGGAGGACAACAAAATCACATGTCTGGAGGGAATTTTTCTGAAAAAATGTGTCACGTTTTTTCATAACACCATGTCAAAGTGCACATTATTCAAAAGGAAATGCTTAATGTTGTGGCAGCCAGGAGGCAAACCGCTATGTGTTTTGGGACTGTCCTGTCGCTCAGAGATGTTGGGAGGAAATTAACAATACACTGCAGACTGTTTTTGACATCCCCTTTCAGCTTTAGAACTATGTACTTGGGCCTCAAAACTCCTGACATGGACACAATAAACGGATATCCTTGGAATATACTTTTGCAGGAAAAAAGCCATCACAAAGAAATGAATGACACGAAACCCCCCGACATTAGACATACAGAAAAAATGTATTTGAAAATGGAAACATTCGTTACACTGATGGTATCTTGGACTTGTGCCGTAATTGTATTCCATTTATCATATTGTGTCATCATTATTATTTTTCATTTGTATTATTGAGTGACGGCATTCTATAGAATGCGGTCACTATTAGTTCCAGGTTTTCCACATTTATCCCTGTTTTTCGGCGGGCCGCACAGGTCGCATTCCTTGTCCGATTTTTGTCATTCAAAGTTCAGGTTGTAGATAATTCTCGTGTGATTCCTGGACTTGCTTTTGGTATTCCTCGGTCCTGTCATCTTTTCAGGATTCGTCTTCAAATTTTCCCTATCTCTTAGAATGGCGGAATGTTGGCGATGTTGGAGTGTTGTGACATCATCGTCATAGCAACTGTACAGAAAACGGCCATGCATTACGCAGACCGTCATGACAACTAGGGCTTTGTGATATCATCGGCATGCCATCGGCATGTACAGAACATGTGCAAACATTGCAAAAGAAGACTACACCTACAAATCAGTGAGCACTGACTGTGAGACATATTTATACTTGATTTTGTGTTTTTATATAGACGTGTGAAAAAGTGTGTTTTTTCATTAGGCAGTCATTTGCAATGGCTTCCTGCCATTGCCGTTTATAGTTAATTATTATTATTATTATTATTATTATTATTATTATTATTATTATTATTATTATTATTTTATTATTATTATTATTATTATTATTATTATTATTATTATTATTATTATTATTATTAACACAGCACCACATTTTGATGCTATTGTGAAAAAAATATGTATTATTAGTCAGTAGTTTATACTGACAGAGAAAACACTGCAGTTAGTGGCAGTTTTTGTTTCATGTGAATAGGCTCAGTAATTACTTGGTCAGCACAAGGCATGGCATATGTGCTGCTGTTTAGACCACGCAACCAACAGGCAGCACTCCTTCAATTGTTTTTCGACCTTGTTTTGCTATCTATGCTAGTGATCCACTTTAGCATTAAGCTAATAGCACACTAAAGACCTCAACAAAGCCATGATAACAAATTGCTTTTCCCAGTCATAGTGCATGTCATTGGCTCTGAAGGCATCCATTGTCGACAATAAAGAAACAATGGCAGACGACACAACGTAATTCAACCCAAAGGGACTCATTCTGATGCAAAAATCCCATTATCACCAAACAGATGTTTGTGGAATTTGCCAAATGTTTGCCGAATCAAACATTTATAAGGCTAATTATTTGTAGCAATCTGGGATAATGCAATATGAAATCTCACTCTGAGCCTTTCTGCCAATTGCATGGCGGATTTATTTGCATACGGTCTTAACAGACAAAACAACAGCATTATTCTCAGCGTTATTTGGCACGCCTTGTAGACGGCAGTGTGTTCAGAGGGCTGTGGGAAGTCTCAAATGATGGTGTTTTCAAGACCAGAACTGCAAGTGATTTGAGTGTGTTTCATTTAATGTTTTATATAAACAAGAAAATAAGTGGGAAAAACCTGCAATATTACCTCTCCACAGATCTGACATGTAACTTCACGTCATCTGCTTGTCTCCGTGGAGATAGTTTACTGTGGAACATTCCAGGCAAAGCAATAACATCAGTGGTGGAAATACTGAATAGTAACACTATTCAGTGCCCATATCTTACCAATTTGAAAAATGCACTTTCAGAGTAAAATAGTAAAAGTATTTCACACAGATTTATATCAAAGGGTCAAACAGAATTTTGGTCAACATAAGACTCATGTAGTTAAGTTAAAGTATAATATAATTAAACTACAGATCTCACAAAACCCAACACTATTTTAAGACAACAACAAAACGTACTAATTATCTCTATTAAATGCTGTTTAAGAGCGGACTTTGTTATTTTATTACTTACATCAAAATCCAGACTTTCCTAGATAAAAAGCACATGAATGCAAACAAGTCGGAACCTCCACTTCTCATTGTGAAATCCCGAGCTCCCGAGGACTACATGAACGCAGCATAAGTACAGTACTACCACTGAAAAATATCTCCATGGTGACGGCAGGTGGTGGGCCCTATGCCAGAAATGTTATATACATTTGAGAAGACTGAAAGATGAAGCGCTGAACTAAATACAAGATTTCTATGCATATCAGAACGTCCAAACTATGGTTAGCAGCAGGTTTTAGAAGAAATCTGAATGTTCTGAAATAATAACAGTGATCTGACAATTACAACAATTCAAATTCCTATTGGATTGTGTAATTGAAAAATTGATCTTGCAATACCAGGACATTATATATTGAAAGCATCTCTCCTTTTACTTAGAGAATATGGTCGTCACCCCGTATTTTCCAATGATGGCGCTAAACCCAGAGCTCTTGATGAAAAGATGCACTCTGTTAGACCCATTATACCGCCACTCGGAGAGCTTTTAGCTGTGGAAGATGATGTTAATGATAATGTATTTGGTCTGTATGCCCACCAGTCATTCGTACTGTAGTGTGCTTTACTATATACATGAATAAAGAATGAATAGGAAATGTAAATCAGAATAGCTTTTATTGCCATTGTTAGTGAACAAAATTCACAAACTAGGAACTTGCTTCTGTGTCAAGGCAACATACTGTAAAACAATGTATGATAATAGTAACCAATGTATAATAATAGTAATAGTGAACAGGACACAAGGTATAGAAACATGGCTATGGTGGTGACGGGCTTAGAAAGTATTGGTACAGTATTGATAAAGATTTTGATTATGTTTAATAATGTTAGAATTTACATGTGTCTCCAATGTTAAAATAGTTACATTTATAGCAATAAATAAATAAAACGGAAGACCAACTTAAATTTACATATTACATATTCTGCTAAATCAACTCTTAGAATAATGTTCTAACATTTGAGCTCTCAGCATTGGCTTACTCTAAGTTGTATTTTGATTGATTCATGCATGTTTGAATAATCCTGTATTGTCCTGAATTTGAGGTTTGAGTACTCAAAAAATGTCTGTTTTCACCTACCCCTTATCCCCGCCAACATCCGATTATTTGATAAATTAAGACACCGAATCATACATGTAGGGTTCGAAAATAGAAATACATTCAAATCTGCTGCTTGCTACTGTGAAATACCACTATGAAAGCTTATCATTTGTGCAGTTTGGAACAGAAAAAACAGGTGGAAAGTAACTAATTCCAGCAATCGAGTAGATTTTTGTTGGGGTATTTGTTGTTTTTTGAGGAGATTTTTTAAAATGTACTTGTGCTTGCATTTGATTATACTGTAATTCTAACCATATTGGGCCAATCCACAGCCTTCCCATCTCTCACGCTGTATCTTTTCTTAACCTGCAATCACATAACAGCACTGCATCGCCTGCTCTGATTGGCCAGAACGCAGAGAAAATGTGGATAGCTTTTTAAAACAACTTTATTCAGCTTTAAAAGAAGGATGGATTATCGGCCCAATATTGAAAATGTAGGCAACATTTGTCACTGTGCCCGCACTCTCCGTGCGCTCTATCTCAGTTTGTCCTCCCACCCCACCCCACACTCCACCCTCACAAACTGCATCCCAGTCCAACTTTCTCCAACTCAACTGTGACAAAATGTAAATCATCATCGTCATCATCGTCATCAGAACACTCACCGAAACCTACAATAACCTCACCCTTTCCAACGACGGCGCCTCTGTGTCCACCTCCTCTCACCTCCCTCCTCCTCACCCGCACATCCCCAGAGACCTCCATTGGCATCCCATCCCATATTAAATCCCATATCAATACACCTTACATGTACTTTGACTAGTGTCTAAATTTAAACTGAACTTTGAATAAGTTTGCTTTGACAAGATAAAATTACACAATTCAACCATTGTTACCCTTTAGTTATCGAAAGCACATCTTCCTTCTGCTCCTTCTGGCTTCTTATCCGTCTCCTACTTACAATGCCCACCACACAGTTATCTGCCCTCAGATATTTAAACTGTAGCTTGCTTAAAAATTCATCTCATACTTTAAAACCCACTCGTTTTCTGTATGTCTGAAATCGGACTATGCTCAACCCACAGTAAAGCTTACGCCTGCTCCAACATTGCTTCCACACTTAAGGGATTCCAGAAAATTCTTATTGTAATATTGTACTCAAATGTGAAATTAACTTAGCTAGAGAAAGGCGCTCAACCTTTGCGCTTTGTGTCCCTGGTGGCTCGCTGTACCACACGCGCGCCGCTGTTGTGATGAATACCAGGGAGTGAGCGGGCCCGTCCCGTCCCAGGGGGCAAAGTCCCGGTAGGTGCAGCGTGCACAGGGTAACAGCAGTACAAATGTTGGCCATCAAACAAAACTGGGACGGATGGGTGCACCGAAGGGAGTGGGTGCTGGGGTCTATCCGTGACTGCAGGCGTTAAAAGGGTGGGGCGAGGGGAGGTGGGGTCTCAGAGGAACTGATTCAGTGGCTGTGGGGGGGAACTACCCATAATCACACATATAGGATCCCACGGTGCTAGCAGTGTGGCTGCGCTACATGTGCCGGGCCTGTAAGGGGAGATTTTGTGGATGATGGCAGTGTGGAATGACTCGGGGGAGCAGAGAGAGTATGGAAAATAAGAAAATTGCCATATTGTTTTATTTTGATCAGATGTCATGTTCAGATGTTTATTTTGATCTCACAGAGTGTGTGGATCAAAATCACATGCATCTGTGGGTGCGGGTGAAGGTGGGCGCCACAATTGCCACGATTTGTGGGACACAAAAAAGGGTAATGTATGTAGTCAGCACACTGTTGTGAAAGAATGTTGCAATGAGCATATACATAGGGGAGACTAATTCGGGTTTGCAGTCAGACGTGCATCTTCATCCTAAGCCACAAACCACTCTTATGAGACAGTGAGGTACATATTGTGTGGGAGCTGCGGTCAGATTACAATAGGATTAGCGAGGAGGGAGCGGAAGTCAGTTTACAATAGGCTGTTGATAGCCCATTAGAGGGCTCTTAGTAAACAAAGAGAGTAGTCTCAAGTGAAACAAAAAATCTCCCTTTATCAGCAGGTCCCGCCCTGTGGCAGGGCTTACACAGAAGAATAAATAAAAACATCAGTTCCCCGACTCGATTCACAGATTTAGAATGACCTCTCGATGAGAGTCGAAACGAAAAAGGGTTATTCAACTTGAAACAGCAATTTGTTGTTAATCCTTAAGAGTTGAGGAAGTTTTTGTCTCGAGTCTACCACTTTGAGTTTCAAATTTAGTTTCCATCTCAGGTCTCAAAACGACTCCCAGTTGCATTACCGCCCGCGATAAGATCATTTAACTAACAGACTAAGACAAAGCTGTTTTCGTTGATGGATCACTTATCGTAACACTTTTTTGTTGTCCTGCAAAAAATTCAATACATCACGGCTTGGATGAAAACAGCTTTGGTTGTTAGGATCTCTTGAAGCTTGTTGGACGAACATTTCTCACATGACTGGAGTTCAGAACAGGAATCAAAGCGAGAGGTTGTCAAGTCTGTGAGATACTGGACAGGCAATGTAGTATCAATTTGCTTGAAACTAGTGTATTTTTTATCAACAGGGTTTGGGGAAATGTGGGGGCAAAAAATAATAATATATATATATATATATATAGTATAGTAAAAAAAAATCTTGAAAAACTTAAAAATAAATAAATGTTGAATTCAAATTTGAATTGACTATGTACATGTATTTCACTTGTTATTCCTGCTGATAAGAATATTGCACCTGGAATAAGATCAAATCCATCAGTAATAAAACAAATAAGATTCTCAGTACTCAAAGCCTAAAAAGTCTATTTAAACTAGTCAACAACAAAACTAAACCAGGGCCAAACATGGTCTACATCACAATGTATCGGAAGTAATCCTTAGTTATTTTGTCTTGTCTAGCAACCAAGTGTACCAACCAGAGGTTTCATTAGACATAATTCTGTCATTACAACGGACAGGCTCCCAAAAATCTGTCATGAGCTTTTTGTAATCCGTCATTTTTACAGCACATGTGCAGGTGCTACACGCCGGGGCTTTTTAAAGGCCAAAACAAATCACTCTCTCAGTATAAAGTCATATATCTTTGTTACAAGTAAAATACGGATTTCTTTGCATCCTTTAAACTCAGAAACAGGACTATATTCAACACTTCTGCGCCCGTCTGTGCCTCGTCTGCACTCCATCTTGTATAAACTTGTGTTTAAGTAACATAATGCAGTAAAGTGGGACAATATTCAGTGCTCAGCGCATCTCTGCAGCACGACACAGTTCTTGAATACAAGAATAACTAGATAAAATGACAATAAAATAATAAAACACAATAAAACTAATTGATAAAAACAAACTCACTATGTGGAATAAAAGCATTCAAAACATTAAAAACAAGAGCATGTGGATAGTCTTTTATAAGGCCTTTGAGTTTTGTTCCACAGGCCGCGAGCAAAGCCTTTTTCCCTATTGATTTGATGAGACTCTAGAATAAGAATGTCCTGAGATCTTATATCGAATAATACCTGATCTGATAATTAACAAAATATGTTAAATAATCAGATAAAATCCCAATGAGAGCCTTATAAATAAACACAATGGAGTACATGAGCGTGCTCACTTGGTGTTTACAGCCGCCGCAGCCACAGTCCGCACTGTTATTTGTGTTTATATGATTTAAAAGTGCTTTCTGCTCATTATGCTGCACATTTATTGTGGCAGAACAACCGCCCCACTAAAAGGCTGAATTCTGTAGAGAGAAAAGTGGAGCCTGCTGTGCTGGGGCTGTGGAGGTGGGGCCGAGGCACCCTGACCAAAGTCCGGTTTTAGTTCGGTCTCGGACCAATATGTCTAAGAAAACAGCTGTAGAAGCGGAAATTCAGCGTTCAAGTTATGTTGCTATCCCATGTAAAACTAAAGGTAATAGTTTGATTTTTTTCCATCAAAGCGGAAAAACATCTTTCAATGACGGAGGTTACATTGACCTAATTCTCGGTTAAAGTAACCTCTGGTACAAACCTGCAAATACATCTGTTTCCAGTTGAAAATACAAGGCAGTAAAGTGTTCCCGTAAACTACAGCGAGTACTATTACATTCAGCTAGTACTACTCTCAAGTTAACGGACAAAGTAGTGGTCCAAGAAATATACCGCACCAGCGGTATTTGTGGCGCCTACTTCTCCAGTAAGAGTATTTGAATTTATTGTAACTGAAGGAAAAAAAACTCAAATAATGCAAAACATTTGGCATTCTCAAAGGATAGACCTCGAAAATGAGAAAAGCAAAATCATAACGGAAGGAGCTGTGCAAGAAACACAAATGTTCACATCACTTCAGCCTAAAATATACTATACTACTCAACTAGGAGTTAAAGTATTGGGGGGAAACCTTTCTCAACTAAATGTACTTGAGTAAATGTATACGCAGTTACATTTACCCCTCTCTGCTGTTGAATGATGAAGAGTTTACCGCTAAACTTTTTAAACAAATTCAAGTCCATACGGCAAAACAAGCTGGATATTAGACATTTCTTATTCTCAACTTTAACCCAAACTACACAGAGATCATCACGATACATGACAAATCTCCTTACACTGGACATTTCGGCATTTTCTGACTTCAAATTGCACCATCTACCCGCTCTTTTTAACTGTAACGTCCAGCTTAATTCCCAGATAAGGTCATGGCGCTGTTGGAGTTCACTGTTCTGTTACTGTTTTCCCCCCCAAGAACGGTTAGAAATGTCAGGCGAATACAGCTTGTTTCTGTGAGCATTCTGAAACGGAATGATTGGCTGATGAAAAGGTGAAGCAGGTCAAAACAAAACAACTCCAAAAGAATCACTAAGCAGGAGTCCCGTTGTGCTTTTATGCCGTCTACAATAGCACCTTTTCGCTAATCTAATAAAAATCTTAACACAATTGATCGCATTTGTCAATAAGGTATTATCAAGGGGCACTTTTAAATAATCCTTTTGTTGTGTGTGCCAAACTTGTTTCCATGTCTCCAGGCTGCTTTGTGTGCTTCTGTGTTATTGTGGTGGTTTTGGGCAGTATTGATATTAGATAATAAAGAGTACGGGGAGAAACGTGTCTGAAAAAGCAATGCCTCAAGCGGCGCTCATGAAGACATTGGGAATGGGATTCAGACTGTGTTTCGTGCTGGAATACAAGGGAAAGCAGAAACATGTGACCCGAATGGTGTGTTTTGGTCTTCAGAACAAAATTGCAAATAGCATAAAGCAAACAATATATTTTACGCTGCAGAAAGAATGGATATCTACATAAAAAGGATATGAAAAGAGTATATATTATTTCTGTAAGATCTGTAACAAATATGTGACGTTAGGTTCCTGCTAAAAAGGCCTGTTTCCATTGGTTCACTTTGGAGCGGATCGTGAACCGTACCGGCCCGTTTAAGCCATCCAAAGGAGGCGCTACACATCGTACAACATCGCAGACTCAAGACGGAGCAGATATAAACATGAAATCATAATTTCTCACCAAACTCCGTATTTCCATTGAAAGCTTTGTTGTTTGTTTCCAAAACAAAGCTAGCACACATTAGCATCGCCTGTCTACTGTTTATCGACGCACTGCACGATAGGTGTCAAGACCAAAAATATGATATTTCCAGTGCATAATGTATCTACTATTATCCAAACACATGCTTTATGCTTTGCATAAAGAGAGGTTAAAACATGGTGTAGAGTCGCAGAGAAGAGAAAGAAAGGCAGCAACAAACCGGAAGTTAGCTAGTAGCTTTAGCCAGTCTAACAGCGTCACAAACTTGGAATTGTTAAATGTCTTTTTTATGGAAAAGCTAAGATCGGATGTATGATTAAAACGTATCATTCAGGTACCATTTACATTTGATTCATTAATAAAACATTTTTTATGTTTGGGTGACGTCTTGCGTAGCAGACCTCACAATGCGCAGATGTAATACATTGTTGGATTTTGAATTTTATGAAATAAGATCCTGTTGATGTTAGAATAATAATGTTTTGGATGTTTACAGCAAAATCTTGGTGACAAGCTACATCTGTGGCTGCTGCTCTGAGCCAATGGCCAACAACCACGAGTCACTGGCTCACAGACACCAACTTCATACATGCATCATAAGATAAATGATTCATGGTATTTTGAAAACATTTAGGAAACACTTAATAACTGCATTTTTAATAGCCTTCATAAAGCATGAACAAAGACGTATTGGCCAAAAAGTTACTAAAATAAAAAGGTTAAAAAGTCTTCTTGAAATGTCCAGATAATCTCTCCAATTGCCCCACGAGATACACATTGTCTTATTTCCAGTGACCTCCAGCTCTTGTCAGGATTAAATTTGACCTCTCTCTAAAACCCCCGGTTTTACCAAAAGCACGGCTCCTCTGTCTATCTCTGCCTCGAGGAACGACATCGCCTCTCACCTTTTGGTAATTTCACAGTTTTTATTACTAGTGCCCTTTGTTTTACTTTGCACCATAACACCAAACATTCATAAATTGTGAATATTGAGCACTGACAATATCAACAGTAAAGCTTTTTCACATTCTTTTGCAGCGTATTGCATTCATGAATAATCACATTTGTTATTAGAACGAATTTGAGATGGATTTGAAAGGTGTACTTTTTATATTAAGTGTAATCTATTTCAATTCATTTCAATTCAATGTATTTTTGGAATGCCCAAAATCACAACAGCAGTTCACTCGAGGGGCTACACTGGAAAAAACTGAATAAAAAAATAATCTACCAGTTGTCTGAATATGAATATATAAGCACAAACTTTGTGCTTGAAATTGTGTTTTGAAAAATGAAAAAGAATGATGTACTAATGTATATATAAGCCGGCCATATATAAACCAATTAAAATTCAATTAAAATCATTCACGTTAAAATACATATTTTAACTCAAAATACATATTTTGAACTTTTGCTTTCAGTAAAAGCTATTTTACTCAAATGGATTTCTTTAAGGGCCGATATTGACAACAAAAACATAATTCTATCAATTTGCAGATCTTTGTTTTTTAATCCAACAAATCAACTCAAAAGTGCTGGTACATTTTTCATTTTAAGGTTCAAGTAAATGAACGGACAGATAAAACACATTCAAGTGAAAATGTTCTTTACTATGAGACGCATATGTGGCTTTTGGGGGCCTGACCACTCGAATAAATCATAGCCAATGAGGGTAAAGGAGGGAAATATAAAGTGTTTGTTGACAAGATGATTACAAATACATGGGCTGAGGTCTTGTAAACTCGGATGCAGTTACTATGTGCTCCTCATTAAATATTAAATATGGAGGTCCAATGATTTCTCCTTGAACACATGACATGGGAAGAATACAGAATTTTGCCGGAAGGTCAAGGGAGCTGCGGAAAATAGAATAAATTACATTTGCCATAAGGTGAAATGAGAACAAAAATGGGATAAAAAAAATAGACCATCTTTAAAACGGGATAAATTTAATGATACGAGATACAAATAAATAAAGAGAATTAATGATGTTTAGAATAGTATTATAACATAAGTTTTGCCACCTAAATAAACCCTGCACAGAGGTTTGCACTGGGGACGGTCCTAATCACCGATATTGCCGACATCAATATCACGTTTTTAATATCTATTGCAATGCCCTCAAATGTATGTCAAGCTAGTTAAAGATCACAAATTCACTTTCCACCTTTGTAAAATGTCATTAATTGTATGTTTGTTACTTTTGACTACCTCCTGATACATTTCCGTTCATGATCTTAACCTTTTAGGACAGGGCTATTCAACTTAAGGCCCGGGGGCCAGATCAGGCCCGCCAAACGATCTGATCCAGCCCACGTCACATCTTCCAAATGTTGTTATTATAGATTTGTTTTCTGGTTTAATTCCTGGTTTGTACAAGTTTAAACCTGGTTTGCTGTTTTTTCTGGGTTAGTCCTCATTTGCTTTAGACCTGTTTTGGACCTGAGATAGACCTGGTTTGATTCTGGGTTAGTCTTGTTTCTGACCTGGTTTGTAGCCTATCCGGCCCAGAGGCCACGGCCCCCGAGAAATCTGTCCCTCAGGAAAATTAAGTTGAATAGCCCTGTTTTAGGACACATATTATGTTAAATTTACTTTTTTGAGCTTTTAACTAAGTTCTATCATCGTCCTCTCATCAAAAACATAACAGGAGTTGTATTTAGCTTCATTCACACTTGTTTGAGTAATCCTGCTTATTAGGTTGTCTTCTCTGCTCCTTCTCTGAGCCTTACAAAAGCACCGTTTCAAGCTTCCCAGATTTGTGACATCAAAGGTAATGGTAAAGGTAATATTTGGGAGGTCTCCTGCGTTGAATTTTAAAGACAATAAATCATTGCCGAGTTATTTGCTTTCATTACAACAGTGTGCTTACAGTGTTAGCATGTTGGGGGAAAGCTAGCATTTTTCCCTCTGCTACCAGATGGCGTGCTAACACCAAATTCTGACGAGGAACGCCAGACTGATAAAGTATTGTGTGCTTTTCAATACATGCATTATTTCAAGTTTTAAAACATGAGATGCCAAAGTAAAAGGTACTCAAGAGCACGTTTTAAAGGCCAATAAAAATAGTCCTAATCCAGTTTAGTTTCAATCTCTGTTCACAAAACATAATGACACTGTAAAGAATACAGAAAACGACTTGTTTTTCTTATCTGCATCGAGTTGTCATATGGTTCCTATTTTATTATCGTTATTTTTAAGTTTTTGTTTTCTATAATCTATAAATATCATACATTGTGTTCCCCAAGTGGCCGGTTTTTCAATTTCAACTCCTCTATTCATTTTTACTTAAGCTTTTTATTGCTTGGATGCTGGCCACTGTTTATGCACGGTGCTCCCAAATGGGAAAGTTATGGTAAAAAAATTCATAGCACAATATATCAAAACTACCCCCTTCTTACCTCAAGGTTGAAGTTCCCATTACCGTTCATTTCCCCCTCTGTTTAAATAAGCTTTTTTTTTTTTTTTTTTTCTATGGATAAAACATGACGTGTTCTGCTCCGTAGACCCTGCTGCGAGACGGGAAGAGGGAGAGCACCGTCAGCACCCTGTACTGTCGCCCTCCAACATCGAGTCGGGTCAGCACATCACCTGCAGGGCCTCCAACAAGGCAGCACCCAACGGCAAGGAGCCACGGTCACCATAGACATCCAACGTAAGTCCTGCCATCCCAAGCACTGGTCACCGTACGAGGAATGTCCACACAGCTCATACCAAAATCGCATGTCGGAAGTAAGCTAGCTGTTGTTTATTTCCCCATGGTAATTCCCTCTGTTGCCAGTAAAGGGAGTCCTAACACATCCTGACTGGTAGAAAGTATTGTGTGCTTTTCAATACATTATTTTAAGTTTTCAACATATTGGATAAAAATGTGTGGTGTTCACATAAAAACTAGACTTAGAACAATGCAAATGACATACAATCATAACAACTTAACTTAACTTATTTACAATAGGAAAAGCATTCATCTAAAGTGAAAAGTAAAACATATTCTGACTAGAAACAAGGACCATGCAGCTTGCACTTTATTACTGCCTGTTTTCTCCATCATCGACCAAAAGCACTGTTTCCAATCATTAATTTCTTAATGGGATTTAATCTAAAACTACAAAAGGAATTTTGGCCCATTGGTTACTGCATTGAAGTTTCTGTCAATTAATCCTGGAATTGTATTGATATCCTTCTTCATAAAACTGTATAATATGGTATATGGTTTGGAAAGTGTCGTATGTGCTCTACATTTTGCGAGGTGAATTGAATTATCATCATAGATGATAATCTGTTAACTAATAACGCTGCGCAGTGTCGAGTGGTTAAGGCGGCAGCACAGTGCTTGACGCTGCAGCGTCGTAGGTTCAATCCTGACAATATGCGCATGTCCTTCCTGCTCTCATCCCCATTTAACACTAACTGTCCTAATATAACAAATCCTTTGGGCCAAAAAATCCTGTAAAAAAAAAAAAGCTGTTTGAGATGTTAATAACTTTACATAATTTTTTTACAGACCACAGTTTGTCTCATTTTACAACAAACCTTTTAAAGCTCAAATAAATGCATGTTGACCAGGCATTCACTGCAAATACGAAGTTTCAAAGAAACATATGGGTTTCAGCTTCCTGTTCTATGCAACATTTCATCTGGAGAATGCTTCCAGTCGGCCATTCCCAATAGAGAATAGAACAGCCCGAGAGGCGAAAACCAGCATAGTTTGGACTGAAAAAGAAGAGTCCATGGACCTTGAGGATGTAAGGATTTCCAATGCCCTTTCAAACCTGAGATAGCTCCCTCATGAAAAGTATGCCCCGCATACAATTATGCCACTTTTTAAAATCCCAATAACTTTTTAGCCAAGGAATGTACTAAAATAACTGCTTTTTTCAATGTATTTTTAATTTATAAACATGTGTCCTTACTTTTAGTGGGCTTGAAAGTTCAGAAACCTGACTGGTACAATGTAAGTTACATACTGTTGCTTTAAGGTCCAACTATAAAATCATAAGAATTTGAGAATCAACTCAATCTAATTTTAGACGCATAGTTTTTGTTTGCTTTTGCATAATATTGACAGGATTAAACATTAACCACGGGGCAGTATGGACTCTCATAAAGCCCTGAACTTTATCTGTTCTTGTAGAAAATGCTGATTCCACCAGCAGGCGCCCTAACTCCCTGCACAACCCTGAATTTTCCCAGCATGCCTTGAGCTTGCCGCACTCCAAACCATCAGTGGTGTTGTTGTGAGCCTCCAACAGCTGCCTGCCATCAATATTAAGAGGCAGTGCTTAACATGGCCAACCCCAGCGGCGAGGCAAAGGGGCTGGTATACGGGCGCCTTTGGGAGAACACGCTCTGGCTCCACCTTGACAGCGCCATCATCACTTATTCATTCAACACCTGTCAGCCCTAAACCGCTCAACCACTCCACCCCGCAACTACCGCGTCTCTCGTCTGCCAAAAGCCCAGCCTCATGAGCTCATAGCTGCTTACCCAAATGTGCTGAGTTGCCTCTTTATGTGTCTGTGCGCACACCTCATGTATCATAACTCGGATAGATAGATGTAGTTGTGTTTTGACTCACTGCAGGAGAGCTTTTGCAGGGAGGTGGTAAAGGCTAAATCCAAATGCAGCTCAAGCACACAAATGAACAAATACATAAATAAATACCACTTTCGCCTAGTTTTCTGGACTCTTTTCCAACAAATGTGACTTAAAACGTGCCCTGGGTGTCTTCATGTTTGTCTTTGTTGTTGCTTCCTTTCTCTGGTGGTTATTCAACAGAACACCGACCTGGTATCAGAAACAGTTGAAACTAAAATGGGTGATAAAAGAGCCTCATGGAAAGTGCACACCAAAGTGAGGTGTGCCGCGCGTCAAGCACACGCTAAACGCAGCACGTCACGGCTCTTGAAAAAGGCTTTAAAACAACTCTGCGCGCCACCTCAAATAGGATTTTTATTTGCAGACTATTGACGGAAGAGAGACACGGCGCAAGGCTGTTTGAGGGGAGGAAATACGGCGGTCTGAGCGAGGGATGAGAGTTTTCTGCTCGCGGAAAGATGCAGATGAGCCGGCGCTTTCCCGCTCTCCGGGGGGCTCTGGGGGCGCTCCATCTCTCGGTCACAGAGGAGAGATCTGTCTGTACTCTGCGCAGATGTGAAGAAAGCATATGTTTTCAGTCGCGGTGCGCGGGATCGAAAGTAATGGACAAATCCTTGCGAAGGCCTTTTGTGCTGCAGTCATTCGGTCCTCGGGCGTTTCTGAGATGAGAAATCTGCATTCTTGGAAACTGGATTTTGATGTCACCAATAATAAAAACACAGTCTCCTCATGTAACAGGGTTTCATAGAGGAAACAGCAGAATTGGTTGTTAGCCTCCTCAGACTAGCTAGCTAACGTTTCACGGGTAATTGAATAAACAGAAGTATTAGCTCCTGTTTTGCTTTGTCTGCAGGAGCAATACCGGCACATGTCATTCCACAAGAAGACTTATTCTAACATGTGATTTTATGCATTTACAGCATTTGATCACAAATATGGAAGCAAAGCAAGTTAGACAACACTTGAGGGCAGTAATCATTTGTCATGAAACCAGTGCTTTTGATTTAAAAGTCAAATATAAAGACAGAATTATCTATATTAAATGATGTCCCCCCCTAATAGTTCCCTCTCCGTTACTGGGCACCATGTGAAAATTGTATCTATTTAGAAAACAGCCAGTGACTCTTTTGTTAATGATGCTGTTTATAATTACAAGCGTGATACGATGAAAGTTTGTCATCACTAAAGCAAACCAAAGGTGGCATGGCACGCCTCATGCATATTCACACCTGCGATATTTGAGAGAAAAATGAAACGCTTCTCAATTAACTCGATACTCTGATCCAGGTCCTCGTAATTGCACAAGTTTGTTATTTAGCTTGGGTCTCCTCCTGGTGCCTCCGTCCCTTGGTATTAGTACAAAGAAAAGAAAGTGTCTCGGGAAGTAATTGCACAAAAAAAAGTGTGGTCGTAGTGTGGTCTAAATAATGCATTTCTTCATCATAATTAATAGCCAAATGTAGATGCGGAGAGTATAGAAAGGTCCCTACTGGGGCTACCAGAGAAAATGCTAATGCACGTAGCATCAGCGCAGCGGAGGGCTCCCAGGGGCCGCTGACAGGGTCTATTTTTCCACGTCCTCCTTTGTTGTGACTCTGTAAGCGGATGCAGGGCTCACAGGTTATGCCGAGCTTAAGTTAATTGCACAGGGCGTGTTTGCAAAAGTCTATTCAAACTCCACCGTCATACGCTAGCCTTAAGAGAAAGATTTAAAAAGTCTCATTTTAAAATCCTATGAGTTTAGTTTCCTGTGTATTGGCTCCATTTTGAGTATTCAAAGCATGGCATTCATAGAATGATCTGTATCTCTGCTTGCTGATGCTACCATCACGAACCATCACATACAGTACAACATATTAAAGAATATAAAGGTTTACATAATATAAACGTTTATTTCATGGTTAATGTCATTTATCTGGTCTTCTCATTAATAATATGTAAAAGAGGATGTTTAGTGGTCACTGGATTCTTACCAGAAGCTCACAACAGCAGAAATCTCAATTTACAGCCTTTAACTCAGATGCCAGTTTTACATGCTTTTTTTGGTTGTTTTCTTTTTCCAAATCTCTATTTAACAAGTTGGTTTGGGGTTGCAGAATTCAACACAAAATGAGCCTATTATTACAGCAATATTCACAGTCGAAAGTGTCATTTTGACTTTGTAATGTTGGGACTTTTTGTTTTGTTTATTTTTAAGCTTATAAACCTAAAATCTGCATATTCATAATACATTTACTTAAAGTCAACATTACATTTTTAGGTGAGGTCATCTAACACAAATAAGTTTTATCACGTATATACTGTAGTTTTATATGTCAGCCTCCTTTTAGTCATGTCATATTTATTATAGTTTTATTTTTCCTCACTTTTTGATCAATAAATGAGGCAATTCAAGATTATGTTTTAAATTAATTAATCTTACTGTCAGGGGATATTTGATGATATTGTAGATGAAAAAATATGAAGACAAATCAATCAATTATTGTTCGAGTGCGCTGAAACATGAAAAATATTCTCGCGCTAGAGACCACTCTGGACAATGTCAACATGTCTTTCAAGTTCATTAGATATGTTGTAAGTGTTGGCGTTGCACATTTATTACAACAAAAGTTTACAAATTGTGCTTGACCACCAGCTTTAACAGATGGTAATTCAATGTTTAATTAAATGTATTACTCATTCTGGACTCGACGTTGTGCGGCGCTGTAATATGACTATTTATCACTGGCATCTAATCTCAATTAGCCATGTGGCAGCCTGGTGAATACTGAGCAGAAAGATTAAAGATAAATCTCACAGTTCTCTCCTTAAACGTAATTGTTTGCTGAGCTCAAATGGCCCACAGTTTTGATTGGTCAAGGATAAAGTAACTGCATCAAAATGGTCATATTAGATACTACAGCAACGCAATTTGGACAGACTAAACCTAATTGATATTGTTGATACACGATATGCCCTTTCTAAAGTCCAGAATGGAGGCCAGTGGAGGCAAAAGTGAAATGGAACATAATGTGATTTCAAAGTATGGACTGGTTTTGTTGGCCTTGGCTATGGATTTTAAAATCTGAATACCGGCAGCGGCTCATGAAATCCATATCGGACCATCCCTAGGTTCAGCCACCTCATTTTTCAGGGGAAGTGTTATTGCTGTGCTCGTAATGTTCCACAATCTGGTATTTTTGGGGCGATATGTCATCAGACAACCAAGTAAACAAACCAATAAACATAATCAACTGCAATAATTTGGAGGAAAAACATTTAACTCTGTCTCAGAAACTTTTAAAGAAGTGTTTCATTCACTTAATCATATGCCATTATAGCAGGCAGGCCCCAGAAGCGACGGGGCAAATTAAGTTTCAGAATCAGTCAGGCCTTAATTCTAAAGTTATTCCAAAGTTGGCCTAATTGTTAATCCATTACGCCACACAGCCATTGGAAATGCTATGGAGCTGAAGTTATGGGTTTAGTCACACCATTTCTTCTAGTCATTACGTATTGACCAGCCAGCAGCCTCAATTTATTCAGCCGGAGAGGTGCATCGAGTTAAATTTGCATCTTGGGCTGTAGCCAATTCCTGCATATCTAGAAAAAAAAATAAAAAATAAAAAATAAAAAATAGGGGGAAAGAAAAAAATCAATGCTAATAAAGTACTCAAGACACATAGTATTTTTGATGAAAGAATCCAGCTTGAAAATTTGGTCAAACGAGGAATGGAATTTTAGTCATGTCAATGACAACGTAATTCTTTCGTACTTCTTTACGTTTTAACTTGTGAAAAAAAAAAAAAAAAAAAAGGGTTACAGAAACGCCGAAGGTGTTCTTTGGGTAGTCATCATTACATTTTCCCTCTAAATTATTGCTAAATAATAACGTCAAGGCGATTGTGAAATATATGATTGTCGTTCTTAAATTGGAAAACTGAAATCGTATCTTCTGACCAACTTTATAAATTGTTTCATGTTTTAAAAGACACATACTAGGGATTATTTTGTTCGTTATTCACCTTTAAATGGGCTTTGGCATCTTTATGTTTTAGAAATTTAAGAGAGATTTCATGCTTTTTTTGTAGGTACATAGTATTGAAGTATTAACATACATATATAAAGTGACAGGTCAGATCTGTGGAGAGACGAACCCGCTCACAGTAAGAAGTCATGTTTTGCAAGGTATGTTTAAAACAATAAAAGCACCTGTAATTGAATAAATGCAAGATCGGTTAGTTTAATGCAATACTGTGGGACATTCTGAGACTATGGTGACACAAGGGATCTAATTTTATGTTATACCATTTTGGGAGTATAAATATTGATACATTATTTAAGAAACAAAAAAGCACTTACAGACTAGATACAGTACATATACAGTATGTTAATGACAATACTAGGTTACAAGCATAAAGTATCTGTTGTATTGACAACTTTTTAGTCTCCTCTATTAATGGCAAACTCTGAAATGTGTCTCACCTTTTTCCATCTACATCTTAAAATCTTACATTTTTTTATTGTTGATAATCCACTTAAAATGTTTACTTTTAATTGACATGAACAAGTATTAGGACATTTTACATTTCTAGGTGTATTGGCCAATTTATTACTGACTAACACCACAAATTACCTGGCGGTGCAATCTCTCACACAAACCCGAGCTCGTCCTGCAGTAAATATAGCATTGCCCATAATATTTTAACATAATGTAGAGCTTTTAATTCCTCCCTGGCGCCGCACATAACCTAACCGCCGGGCTGTTTAATTAATTCTCCAGCCCACAGTAAATCTTCCAGACCTCGAGCATCTGCGAGGCCCTGCGCTCACCCTTACCTTTTAGCCCCTCAGCTGCAGCGTACGGCGTGCATTCAAATGTAGCGTTGTACTTGGCTAATGGCGCACCAGCTGTACGCGCACCTGCTATACGGAATCTATTGGCTTTTAGCGTACGGGCTAATACGTCTCCGTTCTGGAAAGTTAAGGAGGAGATTGGTTGAGGAAAGTTGGAGTAGAAGTTGGAAGAGGTCGGTTGGTTGTGAGAGTGGCTTTGAGTAAGTAGTTAAGTCTCCTAATTGTGGCAGCTTAGTTTAGGTTTTGATTTTTCTTACAGGAAGCAAGCAAGGACAGAAGAATGTGAAGAGGGAAACAAAGTGGAAACAAGCAAAGCAGTGTGGGGCTTAGTACAGGTTGCGCTCATGTGAACAGTTTAAGGGTGCGTTCGTGATACGCTTTTGATACCAATCAGGATCCTGTTTGCCTGGGTAGTCCGGTTCGTTTGGGTAGATGTAAACGCGCAATCGAACTCTTGATCTGGACCAAAGAAGCGAACTCTAGTCCGGTTGGAAAGACCGAACCGAACTCTGGCGCGATTCGTCTGAATTGTGAATGCGAACAAACCAGGGAGTGACCGTGAAGTGAGCCACGCTGAGACACACTTGAGGCTCAGGATCAAAGCGAAGGCACGTGCGGGGATTAATAACGGGACAAATGACACGCAGAAAGACGTGAAAGCCTCAAAGCGCATGCTCATTTTGTTGTCCAAATGTGGACTTGGTTTTCTCTTCTTCCAGTTCTGGTTTTGTTGAAATTTAATTTCAGGTTTAGTCAGGGGCACTTTCAGAAAGGAAGTTCACTGCTTGTTTTTATCAATGGTCTCTCCCGCTTCGCTTACATTTTCAGTCATTGTGAATCCAAGTAAAAACCAGTGCCACCTTTAGCAGACACACACACCTCTGAAATAACGAGCTGTTTGTTAGTTCTGTAGCTTTAGTTGTTTCTGCTTTAGCTCTTACAGATGGATATAAAACCTCTGAGCCACTGCTATGCTGCCAACACACAAAATGCACAACTTTTATTCACATTTTTTTCCTGTTGTGTGAAGCACTTTGAATTGCCTCGTGTACAAATTGTGCTCTACAAATAAAAAAAACCCAAAACTTGCCTTTGTCCATAACTTACATGGTTTTACAGCACATGTCCCAGATGCATCTTTGCTCCTGTCTATCTGCTCCGTGGTTGTGCCTTGTACTTTGTGAAACACCCCTAAGGATCAGATAAATGATAAAGAACTATGTAAATACAGTGGAAAATAATACGTTATGTGGAAAAAGCCTTATTGTTATATCCATGAGCAGATCAAACCGCATGCTCTTCTCCGTGCTGCGTGTAACTGTAAACACCGCAGGCTTTCTACTGCGGCCAATCATACAAAAATAACCAATGACACAGCGAGGAAAGAGAACCAGCAGCCAATCGGAAACAGAGAAGAGCCAATAGACAGCCAGAGCAGCCAATCAGTGCTCAGGGAAAAGGCACAGAGCAGAGAGCTGTCAGCTGCGTCAGCGCAGAGGGAGAAGGCACGGCACGGAGAAGCAAAGCCACTGAACCACAGCGGCCACCCGCCCAAAAGTCTTGCGGCCCCACCGGGAAAAACGTCCCGACTCTCCCGATTAGCCAGCACGCCATTGGGTTTAGTCCAAACTTGATGTGGTGAATGTGCAAATGTGAACTAAACAAATATTGAATCAGTAAATTGATCATGATTCAAATATGTAACTTCATATCTGGAGACATACAGCTAAAATGTAAAGGAAATGCTTGATGCACAAATAATAAATAAATATATGAATAAACTGCATGAATTATATCCTAAATATATGTGGTCTTGGCATTTTGAGGTCAAGCATTTTAATAGCTGGTGAAGGCCATTAACACCCTCTTTAGTGCATGTATTCTGTCTGACAGCTCTGACAGCCGTGTGCTGTAAGCCCGACTTTGTGCTCGCTGCTGTGTCTGCGCTGACTATCTCTCCACATTATGATTGATGGGCACTGAAGTTTGTGCAAAGTTTGGCCACGAGGCAACGAGGGGTAGATGCATGTCAGAGAGGAGACAGCGCTTCTTCTATATAAGACTGGAGAAGGTTTATACAGTGTTTCAGGGTTGAACTTAGACTTAAAGGGGCTGTACATTTTTTTTCAGTACAGATATATTGAATAATGAGTAAACACTGTGTGTTGCATTTTACATGTGAGGTGGCCAGATTTTACGGAGGGCTAAGGCCTCTGGGCCGGAGGTGCACAACACGCCACTGTATAACAATGTTTGGTTGCACAGAATATCCCTAACACTTGAGTTAATACAATTAAATAACTACTGATAGATTAGACTTTAGAAGAAATAATTCTTTCAAAATGCTTTTCCACATTGATTTGGAAAATTGCCCATTCAGATTTAACCCAGGTCTGAACCAGGACTAAACGAGGA
Organism: Chaenogobius annularis; assembly: GCA_015082035.1. Classification (NCBI taxonomy): domain Eukaryota; kingdom Metazoa; phylum Chordata; class Actinopteri; order Gobiiformes; family Gobiidae; genus Chaenogobius; species Chaenogobius annularis. The sequence continues at coordinate 1,519,067 of BJKM01000076.1, read as the reverse complement.
CTAAACCAAGACCAAACCAGTTCTAAACTAGCACTAACCCAGAATTAAACCCATAAACAAGATCTTTAAAAAATAGTATATATATTTGGAAGTGGGGCCGGATTAAATTCCTTGGAGGGCTTGATTTGGCCCCTGGGCCAGGTGTTGAATAGCCCCACCCTATTGTATAGCATCATTGTTAATAGAAAAAACTAATCCAGCCTCCTGTGCCCTCTGCTGGTAACTGTGGGGTTAAGTGGGCACGCTAAAATCAATAGTTGCAATTTCATTACTTTAGAGAGGTGTTATTGTTTGAAAGTTTGAAATGGAGAACAGAGAAACCGTCCTCGGAATACATGCTTAATCAAACATGACAGAATGAAACATGACATCATATTTTAGATTTGAAAACTTTAGCATGGTAAATAGTTCTATAGTCCACACATCCCCCCTTTTGTCATCTCCCCTAAATAGACTTTTTAAACTAACGAGGCCAAGCTACAGTTACAAATTGTCACTTTGCCCCCAAGTGGTTCTGAAAAAAGCGTCTCATTGAAGCTAGCAACCCTCCGGATTTCACATATTAGAGTCAAGTGTAGTCTCCGGAGGAAGTGGCTCAGACTGGCCTCCTTCTGAGCCAAAATGTACCATGACCTGGAGTGACTGCACAGTATACAATTCAAAAGCACTTACAGACTTTTAAAGCTGCAAAGTGGAAAGGTCTGATGATACCTTACGCTACACCTGTCAGTTTTGTCATTGTGGATTGAGTGGAACACAATTAACCACAAGAAAGTTAAGATTAGAACCTTCAGGAGATTCTGACTATGGCACTTTCATGGTTAAGAATGTTTTGTATGAGAATGTAAAATGAAACGTGGATAGGAAATAAGTGTTTTACCTAATTCCCAAACACATTTAATGGACACATATTAATTATGCAAGAATGACGTCTGGCAATTTTAATTCAATTTTGCTCTCTCATCAAAAACATTGAATTTAACTTCCTTCATAACTTGTGTCGGCACAAGGTTCTCTTGCTTTGAGCCTCAGGAATCACTCAGTTTCAATTGCGATGTCAACGGCAGTAATCTTGCGCCGTTTTATCATCAGCAGAATCGTTTTGAGCATTTCTTCCGCCAAGTTGTGTTCATTACATCTGCATGCTTATATTAGCATACCAGTCGGACAAATAGTATGCATTATTTGTATTGTGTTTGCTTTTGATGTGGCTTATAAACATGCTCTTGAGTAGCTTTACTTTGACATCTCATGTTTTCGAACCAAAAAAAAGTTGTTTACATTCCCACTGTTGCCAGTAGAAGGAGCGCAACTGATGCCAAATAATGTTTTGTTTTTCCTTATTTTTCATCTTACTTCTAATGAAATGCAAATGTATTCAACGTTTAAAGACAAATAACAATACATACAGATAGTGCATGATCATGTGTCTTTCAAGCAATTCTCAAAACACTCGCTGCTCGACCTCTTCTAGTAAATATCATCGGTGATAATCCAGGAAGTCCATGCACATTTATGTCAGTGTTCAACTAGCCTTTGCTGCATCGCTAACCAGCTTAAGCGGTCATTGCATTTAGCTTATTAGTCCTTCACCAGAGAGTTCTAGTGCCCTTTGCTGGCGTTTTGTGTATAGAAAGTTCATAAGGGAGATGATTTTACGTATCAATCTCAGTTTCCAGTAGCTTTAAGTTCCATTTGGCAGCAAGAAATCTTGTGAAAGGGTAAAACAGGTCTTATAGCGTAAAAATTGGCATTGCGTGAAGTCATAAGTACAAACAACTTTTACTGATAAATGTTAGCTTAAGTCATGATACATTTACCTCTTCACTTCTGAGCCGGCCATGAACGTAACAAAAGAGGAGCACTAATTGATACAAGAGCTCCTGGCACTGATGAGACAGAATTAACATCTCAAAGGGGTGCATTATTTGTAAAAATGGAACAAAGTACAAAGGAGTCCAGCGAAGTGTCCTTGGATGGTCCCTCTGTAGTGAATAGGAGCCACTGAACTGTCTCCAAAAGCCAAAGAAGGAGTAGTGCAACCAAGAATTAAGAGTTGAAGAGGAAAAGATTATGCTAATTTGTATGCATGAGCGCATTAAAGTGGCGGCAAGAACTGAACTATACTACATTTTATTTTCATTTCTTTCTTTTTTTTTCTTTTGAAACATGCATTTGGTCACCTGCATTCACATTTCATGTTTTCTAACTTCAATTACAGTTTAAAAACGACACATCTGTGAGCGCAACGATGAAAAAAAACAATGTACTTATGAATGCAGCTATTGTTTTGTACGCAATTTGAGGTCAGAAATGCTTCGTGTTGGTTAACAGACTTATAAAAACTGTACAGGAGACTTCGGGATATTTCTTCTGTTATTTAACTATCTGGCTAAAGTTGAAACAGAGGGATTTCTGAGCGCTCAGAGAAGACAATCTTGTAAACATCGTAAGTGACGCAAAATACATTTCTAGCATTTTAACATGTTTAAAAGCTCCAAAAAGTTAATTTAGCATGATATGTTGCCTGAATTCCTGTTGATCAGTAGGTTCATGACAAACATTCTCTATAATTTTATATGTTGACTGGGATTTTCTATTTTTCTAGTGCTGCATATTTATTGATTAGAAAGTTTTAGTGTCCCAGCCTATTGCGCAACATATTGGTTTTAAATGTTTTCACTTTGTAAAGCTTGTCTTTTTGTTTATTAAATTCCAGATTACAACACGCCCCCTTTTATCCAAACGGGTCTATTTTCAGCATCTGGCTGGCCTAACCTCCTTTATGCATTTGTTTCACTGACCATATTTTCATCTAATTTAATTTGAAGTATACTCAGAGTTAGCACTTCCACACCTCCCACGTAACAACATCCGTTTTCTCCAGGGTCCCACTCGAGCCGTGGACCTGCTCTAGACGGATCCATCCATCCAGGCAAAAACACTCTTCGTTAGAAAAGATTTGATTTGTCTTCGTGCTAACCCCCAGAGGACAAACATTTTAGCTTTATTGCTCAAAAAAATTTCAAATAACATAGACGTTTGTTTAAAGGAATTATGATCCACCAGTATTTTGCGTTTTGTTCAATAAAGACGTTGAATTCAGTACACATCATTTTGTTGGATCTGTTCATCAGCGCTTTAAGGTTTGACGTTCAATTGTGGGTAAAACTGAATTTTTACATTCCTATCATGGAACTAAACCTTAAACCAAAAATATTTGAATACAAATACATAAAAGGAAATACATTTCAATTATTTATTTGAGATCTGGCACAATGTAGAGTTATACAGTTTCACCTAAACACATTTGGGCAGTGAAGTTTTCGATTCTTGTCATTTTAAATATGTTTTATTATTCTCCAAATCCACAAACACGAAATAAAATAAAAAAAATCACTTTCAATATTATGGAATAAGTTGGAAATGAAAATTAGTAACTTTTGAGGTAGCCCAAAGTGAACAAAAAAAGTCAATTCAACATATATTTTTCCAGTTATAGTTTCCTAAAAGCATAAAATAAGAATAAATTACACAACAAAAACTAATTTTATTCATGTCCATGTATCTTAGCATTTGTTTTGCCCAAGATATATTGTAAAAGCAGGTCTTAGGGTCAAAATGAAACCACTGTGGTGCTATCTGCATCCAATTATAAAGCGCTCTGTCCTGAATCAGGCAGAGCGCCGTTAGCATGCTAGTTGTTGTTAGCTGTGTTAGTGACGACAAAACTTTCTCTTGGCTTCTGAAAGTAATGAAAAGCGCCTAAAAACTCATCGCAGGGAATTGTTAGGATATTAAGATGTTTTTTTAGGTAAGTGAGGAATACTTTTGGACCATTGCAAACTGGTTTAAGCATGATATAGACTTAGCAACTACTTAATTAAAGGACACTTATTATCCACTCCCGCCCGTCAAAAACACTCTGTTCTGAATCTCCTCGATAACAAACTCTGGGACGAGCAGGTCGGATCACAGCTGACCCTTCTCACCCTGGACATGGTCTATTTGAATCATCCCCTCAGGCAGGAGGCTACGGTCCATCCGGACCAGAACCTCCCGCCACAAGAATAGTTTCTTCTCCTCTGCCGTTGGACTCATGAACACTTCAAAACACCCGTCACTTTAACTACAATTGATTCAATCACTCACTGCACTGTTACTTCTGCACTACAACTGTAAATTTAACTGTAATTCTTGTGTAAGCCTAGTAAGCCTATTTTTATTTTATACTATAGTAATTTTAAATTGTTTCTCAATACATGCCCTTTTGATTTCATATATATATAAACAAGTTCCTGTGTTTGTGAATTTTGTTCATTGACAATGGCAATAAACCTTTCTGATTCGGACTCTGAACTTACATTTTCTCGATCTGTGACGTGGCTCCGAGAATCTTCTTTGCTGTCCATAATTCTTCTCCGGGCTCGTTCGGTGCATTTCTGCCGTCAAATCACCATCCGCGTGCTTTAAACCTGGAAGTCGGCGAGCAGCTGCTTTAACAAAGCTGTGTAATTCCCTTCGATAATAGTAGATGAAGCCAAATGCTCTATTACAAAGTTATACAAAGTTATATAGGTATTATTTATTTACCTTAGCAAACTAGATTAACTTTGAGGGCACTACTTTTTTCTCCTGCTAGACATTCAGACTGACCTTTATTTAGTGCTTTCTGTAGGCACAACACTTTTATGTTGAGGTATACATTTTAGTTTCCATTCTTATCGTCTCATCACCGTTGACCCGAGCTTATATTGACTTGAGCTAAAGCGCACGTTGCATTGTGACATCTTTTTACTTTTGAAAATCTAGTATGGATTTCTCAGTCTCTATCAAATGTCCTCACACATTCTGACTTTTTCACCTGTCTCTCTGCCTCAGACCTGCCCATTGTCAACCTCACCGTAGAGCCTCAGCCTGTTCTGGAAGGAAACCTGGTCCGATTCCACTGCGGAGCCAAGGCCAACCCGCCAGTCATCTATTACAGGTATGTCCACGTTTACTTTTACAGCAGCTTGGGTCTATACAAGCAAGTGAACGTCGATAGTCTCTGAATGCGCTGATGTATTTGACCTGAAGTGAAAGAGAAGTGCATTTTTCGTCACATGCGATTCCCTTGGATTTTTATAAGAGCAGAATGTCACTTTGGACCAAACCTTCCCGAGTTTTTATAATGTCTAGTATTACGTATATTTGTCCTGAGCAACAGTGTGCCACCAATGATTGATTTGCAAGCCAGTTTTAAATTACAGGCAATTTTTATCAATCTGAAGTTTGGAGCAGCAACTTTTACTGAATACAAAGAACACTGGAAATGGATCCAATTCCAATTAACAGGTAACTTAGTTTGATATGTTTTGCACCATGTTTTGCACCATCGTCTCGAGTCTAATTTCCCTCACGTGCGCGCTATATTTGTGCTTTTGATCTCCTCAAGCGAAGCGCATTTAGTAGGAAGTGCACCAGGGTTCGCTTCAATTGGACGAAGTGTTTACACACCTTTAATAAACGAAACAAATCTGGTTGAAAAATCCAGAGTTGTTGAATGATCAAGGTCCATCAAGTAAATACATCTTAACTAATCCACGTTATTGAAAATGAGATCAATATCCTAAACTTGAAGTCAATTTAACTTCTCTAGAAATACGTTTTTACAATTTAGTTTTTTTTTTCCAGATTTAGATCAGGTTTAATTATTACATATTCTTGTCATTTCTATTTTATTTAACCCCAATGACAGTGGGGTTATCCTCTGATTTACTCTAATTGAAGTCCTGGTTTAAGTCACGTATCGTTCTAGTTTAGCCCTGGTTTCTTCTTAAGTTTGTCCTGGTTTAATCCTTACATCCAAAGTAAACATGTTCTAAAGGAGATGTACTCAGAGACTTGTACAGCGTGTGAGAGATGGTGGGTGGTTGTGGCGGTGGTGCGCTGTCCGTCTGTTATGAGCCAGGTGCCAGCTGCCGAGCTCTGTTAACGGCCCAAGGTTAGGCTCATTTACAGCGTGTGAGACAAGAGCAGAGGAGGCGTATAGTGCGAGTGCGGCTGTCTGCTTCTTAACTGCGGTGTTAAGGACATTTGTCATAAAGGCAGACATGACCGCAGCGCTGATGTGCGGTGCGAGCTCCGACACATTCCACCTGGTGCCCGCAATGGTTCTGTTTGTCTTTTCCTAAGCGACACACTGAAAGATCATTAAAGAAAGCCTCTGTCTGCTGTATGGATCTTATTCCGGCCCGCCCACGGATCAGCACTTCCGTTTCATGGCACTTCCGGTCCAGCGTTGGTTTAAACGGAGAACGAGGGAAAAGTCTCGCCGTTAAAACATGCTATAACGTAGATTGATTTGTGTAAAATGTCCAATTTTCATGTGGCCAACAAGTCAACAATGCACCGATTCCCTGGGTGGACTGAAAACGGCTTTTTAGTCTCTGTAGAACTTATTTTCTCTGGAAGTCGTCTGCCTTATGTTCACTAATACAACTGTAAGAAGGATTACGTCGTATGGCGGCGCCCAGACGGACTTCTGGAATAAGGTGAATGGATATGATCGTTGACTCCTGTGGATCCTTATTTTAGATTTTAATATTGTTCTAAAATGACTTAGGGCGTGTTCACACTTAAGAAGAAAGTCCGCACCAGAGCTCATGACGTCGTCAATCTGGTTTGTGTTCACAAATGAACAGGACGGACTGAAGGCGCAGTACCACCTGTCACCAGAAGGAGGTAATGCGTCCTTTGGGAAGCACAATGTGTGATTAAGATGAGTCCATAAACACTGCAGTGCAGGTTTGCACAGTCTTTATAAGATATTATCATATAATTATTATATTTATATATTACACTTGAAACCAAAAAGTGCCTACATTAATTTACTAATGAGACTCTGTCAAAACTAAAGCTGAACGTTAACAAAACCACTACTCGATTTTGAAAGAAATAATAAATAACGTCTGTTTTTTTCAGTTAAAAACACATTCTTTAGTAAAACCTGTACATTTCTGTCAGATGGCAAATCTAAGGCCTGGATGAAGTGGTTACTACGCAAGAATCATTGTTAATAAACATTACGTTTAGTATGATTTAAGTCTTTTTTTTCATGCATAAGTAAGGCTATTAAAAGTGTAGTTATTATGAAGCGTTATCAAAGACTTTTATGCCCGGACAAAGCAATAACATCTCCGTGGTGACAAGCATGTGACGGGCGTTCAACAGAAAAGTTACAAAACGCACTTTTTACAGAATGAATCGCAAACTAAACTGTTGTGAGTGCTGTTTTGCAACGCAATGCGATAACTTTTGGAGCTAAAAATGACCAAAAATGTCTGCTCACATTAATCCTACATCAGCCTAGCTCGGTTTATTTCATTTAAGTTGAAGTTTGGTGATTTTGACAGCGCCGTGATTCCTAATTATACACCTCCAAGACCATATTTGTTTGAAAATGTTTAGGATGCGTGTTTTGTAATCAGCAGAATTCGCGTCTGACAAGTCGACGAGAAAGTGAAAATTACACCGAGGCGAACGCGTCTATTATTTATTGTCCCCGAAGGAAAAAGGTCGCCACGTAAACACAACTTTGCATGGAAATACTGACGGCTCGCAAACAAACTTAGCAATAATGAAAAAAGTGATTGCACAAAAGAGATGATGTTTAGATCAAAGCATGGTCTTGCATAAATAGCTGCGCATTAATATTAATAACATTCTGCCTGCAAAACTACTTAAGTACTTTCGACTTTTGTAAATGCATGTTGTGGCAGAGTGGTTAGAGATCCTTCCTCTCGGCACTGCACGGCCGATCGACAATCTGAGGAGATTCTGTCCCTCCCGGAACTGTAGGTTGGATTAAGTAACGTTACAGTACTCCTACTTCTCCATTTATGTATTTATTTTTCATGTCCAAGTGTCAACACAACGATGGGTTGTCAAAAGTACCGATACTCAGATACTAGTCGATACTTAAACGTGTTATGTACTCATTTGATGTATCAAACTGGACAAAATTGGATCTTTGAATAAATGTTGAATTGGTCTTGATCTGCTGTAAATCAGAACTAGCAAAAGACCACATTGTAATATTAATGATACTACTAATATTCAATGTTGAAAATGGTCTTGGCGTTTGGTAATTATCCATTGTAGAATCGAGATTTTTTGTTTAGTATCGAAATCGAGTTAGAAGCGTGTCATGACAATTCTTTTTTGTGTGTCTCTTTTGTCTTAAATGTTTTAAATGTGTACAAATAAAAACAAGAACCAGGACCAGAGAGCTGGTAATAATAATAATAATAATAATAATAATAATAATAATATTAGCCTGCGGCAAGTTTGGCCACTGTCCAGGGTGTACCCGCCTAAGGCCCAAAGCACTGGGATAGGCTCCAGTCACCCGCGACCCCTAACGGGAACAAGCGGTAGAAAAATGGATGGATGGATGGATAATAATAATAATAAATAATAATTAATAATAATAGGTATAATAATATGTAATAATAAATAATGACAACTAAAACTAAGGCACAATAAGTCCAATAGTCAAGTCCCATTTCGTCCAAAGTTGATCATATTTACTCAATGCTTAAATAGATAAATAAATATCTGCAAATACTTACTGTTAGTACTTGAGTATACTTGATTTTTGCATTTTTTTAAATTAATCTTTATTTAAATATTCATGACCGCCTGTAATTAATATAAATACGTCATGTCTACTCCACACAACTGTTGGGATTTATATCTCCACATTGGATTCTGTATATGTGTTTTTTCCTGGCATAGTGCCCCAGAGATGAAACAGCAGCCAGAGTGACACTTGCGTTATGTTTTATTCACCGACAGCACTTGAAGCTAAAGGCTGTGTCCTTGGTGAAATCTTCAAACCACAAGGTGCAGCTTAGACACAAACAAAGACAGTAAAGTTTGTGCATTGATAAAGAATATAGCATGCCGTTTTCAGCTTATAGGCTACTGCCACTGGCAACTGGAGCTCTGAAATCCCGTCTGTATGGAGGCAGAGTGGTTAACAGTGTGGAGAGTCCTGTGGGGGGTTATAATAGTGAGCCATACAGAGGACTAATATTCTTAAACCGCTGCATTTCTGAGTGCTCCTGACTGTTTGTAGGATTTGTTCTTCCAGAAGATCCATTTTAGTTAAAAATCCATTCAATACATTGAATTGAATTGAATACATTTTATGAATGTCAAAACGTTTTTGAGCTTTTAACCATATTTATAACATTGTTTACAAAAATATACCTGGAGTTTGTCGTTAGCTTCATTCACACTTATTTAATGACTCATGGTTAGAAAGTCCACACACGTGCTGCCGGGGTCGAGCGGTTAAGGCACGTCCAATCTGAATTTCCCTAATCTGTGATGTCATCGGTCAGGCTCCGAGATCCTCTGTTCCGACTCATTCTGAGCTTTTCTGCTGTCAAATCATTATATATTTATATATTTTTTAGAACGTATGTAGGCTTGTATACAAATGTAATATTGAGAAATGAGCTTTTTATTTGTACACTTAAGCCGCTGTAATGCCATTGGCCATTGCTGACAGGCTTGTGTGTTGCATTTGATGAGGCCATTCTATTGTATCTGCGCAGTGTCACGCTCCAGTGACAAAACAAGGAATGCAACGGCCGGACAAAAAAATCAGAGCCTTCACTGACGGTCATCTCTCCGGTCCTTTCTGCTGCGTGGGCAGTGTGCGGGTCAGTCTGTGTCCGCAGCGCGCTCTCTCTGCGGGCAGTCTGTGTCCGCGCGCCGCTCTTCTCTGCGGGTCAGTCTGTGTCCGCAGCGCCGCTCTCTCTGCGCGGGTCAGTCTGTGTCCGCAGCGCGCTCTCTGCGCGGGTCAGTCTGTGTCCGCAGCGCCGCGCTCTCTGCGCGGGGTCAGTCTGTGTCCGCAGCGCCGCTCTCCGCGGGTCAGTCTGTGTGCGCGGGCGGGTCAGTCTGTCGCAGCGCCGCGCTCTCTGCGCGGGCCAGTCTGTGTTGCGCGCCGCGCTCTCTGCGCGGGCCAGTCTATGTCCGCAGCGCTGCTCTCTGCACCTCTGAGAAGGCATTCTTGTTTTACACACCATAACAAAGGTGCATAGAGAGGAAGCGTTGTAAATGCATAAGCGACATTATATAAGTCAGATAATGAAAGGGAGGTCGTTCACCGGGCAGTGGCCAGAACTCATCGCAAAAAGAGAAACCAAAGAGAATAGAGTATCGGGCGGAACAGAGAGGCAAGCTTGCCCCATGCACGGCTCTTTCCTCTCAAATAGTCTTCATGTGAAAGCTAATATCAGCCATTTATCCTTGGGACAAACCTATAAAACTCATAAACATCCCAAATTTACCAGCGCACAAACCTCACCTCAACATCGCACCGGCAGGCGCTCGAGAGAGAGAGAGAGAGGGAGAGATGGAAAGAGAGAGGGGTGAAAAGAGCGGATCTGCTGCTCGTCTCATCACTCAGGAAGACTTTCAGCATTAAGAGTTTTGAGAATACATAGGTGTTTTATGTGCGTGCGGAGGAATGGCACTGTGTTTGGCAGCAGGAATCCTTCTCCGCGCTGCACTGAGAGGAGCAGCGTCAAAACCATCAGTCACTTTGCGACTTCACTTCGGGTCGCGACCGTAAGTTTGACAACCAACACTCAAGAGCATTTTTAAAGGCCAGTAACAATACAAATAATGCATCATATTCCTTCTTTCAGTACACATTTGTAAAAGAGTGTCAAGAATATCGAAAATATGAACCATTCGGCAGGAACAGGAAGTTTCAATTTTCGGTATCGGTGGTATTGGAGGGTATGGGTCCAATACTCAAAACTCTCCCCATATTTGGCACCGATATTTTCTGAAAAGTCGCGTGTGCCCATGTTTCAGTCGCTCGTCCTTCTCCAAAAGTGCACCCAATTTGAGGGATTAAAACCAGAAATAGCAGCGCAATAGGTTTTCAGCAATCATACCAGATAAATACATTTTTGTTATGAACAGCAAATGAAACGTTGATGTGTGAACTATAACGAAACATACATTCGAAGTCTTGATATCGATACCGTCCACAGCTGCAAGACAGAAATTGGTTATCAGGGCAAAAATGTACAAAAAACAACAAATATCTATCAAAATACATTCATTACTGTTCTTTTAGATATTTTTGTGTACCAAGGGTTTATAAGGAGTGTAGCTGAAGGATTAGTTTACAGTATATTGTGCATGTTTTAATTTGAACAGGGTCTAGGAAATGGATTTGCCACTTCAAAATGTAATATGCATTCGCTTTCTATGTTTACCGTCTAACTAAGCACTCGAGTCAGTTTCTTTACTGCGCAATGGAAACGAAATAGGCTTGATGGCACTTTTAATACACGTACACGAGGAAAAGTTGTCAGAACACTGAATTGCAAATGAGACGGAGGAGCGGCGGCGCGGCGTGGCATCATTAGCGGTTTCGAAAGTGACTGAAATGCATAGGAGATTCGGGCAAATTTGAATTACAGCCGCGTTACAAACAAGGCTTTGATCTCGGATATGATAATGCGGCGACAAACGTGCAAAGACCCAAGTCGCGACGTGGGAGAAGGCACGAGCGAGAGGTGGCTCCCGAAATAAACAAGTCCATTTACTGTATGTGCGTGAAGAAAAAAAATCAAAGCACAATTTCATCTATAATTGGAGTTTTTCAATATATTCAACGGTATATTTGGTGCTGTTAATGTTTAATTTGTGTATGTTTTTATTATATGATTTGTGTATAGTAAGTTTTGTTTTGTTTCTGAACCTATAAGGAATTGTAACTTGTATTTTAGTAAAGTGAAATATGGAGTTTTGTAATTGTAACTGATTCAAAGGTTAAAGGTCTTTTTTCCCCACTGAGAAGGAACTAGTTTTATGAAACAAATATGGCACCGAGCTACGCCTTTTAGCGCAGAAAAATAAATAAATAATTGACTGAATATCATCAATATGCCTGCAAAACACAAACGATTAGACTACTATAAATTAGACCGCCTCATGCTACGTTGTCAGTGCTTGTGAGTACATTTCTAGGAGCCTATTCTTCTCTGACACCGTGTAAATCTGGCGTAAGTATATCAAATAATGCAAAAAGCCACAAGAAAGTATACAACTTTGAGCGGGTCACAGTGGGACTTCTGAGACTTCCTTTCACCCTTCCATGTTATTCTTTTGTGCGCTTCTTTCAACACATTCATTCTTTACTTTAGACCAATTAAACGCTCACCATGTTTACCTGAGTCCAAGTATAGAGCCTACTATTTACATTTGTAACCTTCAAATTCGTGCCTGTCTCGCGAGCCTCACAACAGGCTTTACCCCTCTTAGACCTCTCAGTGCCCTCTCGGCTCAGAGTCCAGAGATCACCCGACTTCTCCTGCTGCGGAGGGAAGAAGAGTGTTCAGGCCGGAAAACGTCAGCGGTTCAAAAAGCGCTCTGAAGTCGCCGTCCCCTCCTCCTTATCACGGAGGCTCCAGATGCCGCCTCTCTCTCTCGCTCTCTCTCTCTCCCCTTGCTCTCGGACGATCAGGGGACAAAAGGGAAGCGTCTGGTCTGCTCGGTCTGATAATGAAACTTTGTGGTGCACCGATATGGAGAGTCTGGACTGATGCCGATGTTATGGGGGAAGCTTTGGCCGATAACCGATATTAGGACGATATTTTCCAAACAGGTTCTTACTCTTGTTTTTTAATCAAAGAATCATACCAGCTGAACACATTTTTTTAATTCGAAAATAAGGATAACATCGATTTAAAAATGAGTAGAACCAGTTAGAACACATAATACCCTTCTTTGGGGGCGTAAAAAATGAAAAAGTTTGATTTTCTTGAGCTTTTAATAGTTTGTAACTTTGTCATTTCCGGGTCTTTTGGCTCAGAATACAGACCGGGTTGAAGTTTACAGTCTGTTCTATTGGAGTGCAGAATCCTCTGACCACGGAACTGTTGTTTTCTTCCTGTTTCTGAAGAATTCACGTTTTCATTACCGAGGCGCATTACCGTGGCCTGAAACCGATATTACTCGGTGGCGTGGATATCGGCCGATACCGATACTGGGCGGCTATATCGGTGCCCCCCTGCTGAAAATGCACCCGATATTTGGCAGTAGGATTTGCTTGACATGGCACGTTTTAGTCCTAATTGCACTTCAGAATGTTCCCCAAAACAGCAACATCTCACGAGCGCACACATCTGCCACGTTCCAGTGACTTCGATATCGTATTGTTCATCATATTGTATTAAAAGAGGTTCTGAATGAAAGGTTGAAGCCACGGAAATCTGCAAACTCACCCCTGTACAGCTAGAAAGGAAAGAAATAAAAAACTCAAATCTGTTATTTATAAATGACAGTAAAAGCAGCTATGATTAGCTTTGTATGATGTTCCATCACACCGCAGCGATAAGAGTAAACATTTAGACATGTTTGTGAAACTTCACGTCTGTGTTGGTTTTTACCGTGTGTCGCGCTGTGTTCTGCAGCACTTGTGTTTGTTTTTCACTGAGGTCGTGTCCTTCTGCAGCGCTAGCCCCTTTTTCCCATTCACTTTAGCCTCCATGTCTTCTGCCCTCTTCACAGTTTTTTTTTTTTCTGGTCGGCTTTCATCTTTGCAGTCCTCCGTGCTCTTGTGCACAACAAAACCCTGACGACAGACTACAGCTCTCTCCACTATTGTGCGGTCCGTGTGCGGTTCGTGTGCATCTTTGTTTTTTTTTCTTCCAACTCGGTTCTGCAAAGACCCTTCCAGCAAAACTGTCCCCAAGCCCTAACATCTTCTTCAACCTAATCCTTAACTTGAAATTATATATCATGAAAATAGAGCAATAGAAATTTGCTAAAGCCACCAATGAAAAGTGGCAGTTGTGTGGCATAACTGGTTTTGGGGTGAAATTGTCACTGAAACAAATTTGTGTGAAACAAGCTCCACAATTAGATCCCATGAGCTACAGTTTTTTGTCAAGGCAATAATAATCAGTGTTTTTTTGTGATCTAATTACTGAGTTTACCTGATTAATCGGTTCAACCCGTCCCCAACTTTATTTTATACTTCTTAACGGTGCAAGAACTTTTATCATACATTGCATCATTCCCAGAAAATTGTCACTCTTGGTTATTGTGTGTGTGTGTGTGTGTGTGTGGTGGTGTATATAATATATTATATATGTATAGTATTATTATATGATATATATATATATATATATATATATTATATATATATATATTATTTTTTTTTCCGGATAGCTCTGAATAGCCTTCTATTTTGACCTTCACAATTACTGAACTCATAATTTCTAGACAGTTTTGAACCAAAAAGTTGCATTTATTTGTTCATTTGATCGTTCCTACCGCTACATCACTATATTTCTATCCTGTAAAGTACTATATCTGGTTCCATACAATTGCAGTGGCTCAGTTTGCTCATGTTATTCAGAGAGTCTTAGACATAGCCCAACATTCACCTTGGCTAACTCCACACGTCCGTATCTCTCCTACATCTCTCCACATGTATTTGGCTCGCCTGTAAGATGTTGTGGATGAAGCCATGACAGTAGCAGATTTATGCAAGGGGTGGCACACAGGAGGGGGAGGGGGGGGGGCATGCGGAGTGACGATTTATCTGTGAAACGACACACACACAAGTCCACACCTAGAGCTGTACGGCGGGCTTCCGTGCGCAAGACGAGTTGTTATTGCTGCGTTGCTTTGGAAGAGAAAGCGGAGGGACGCGTGATGGATGAAGGAGAAGAGAGGAGGAATGTAAAGGATGGTGCAAGAGGGAGGGAACGCAGATGAATTGAATTGTAAAGTAGAGAGAGTGTGGATGCGAACAGTAGACAAGACTCGGAGAACTGGATTTACAGACAAATGGTTACATAGAAATCCATGGGAGCGAATATGAAATAATGTTGTGATCTATCGAGAAGCAGCTCGGGATATATACTGTAGGTGGTGGATGGGCGCATAAAACTTTATAGGACCAAGCAGAACCTATACCCTTTTTATGGCAGTTCATTTTGGGATAATGTTGTTGGTATGATGGCAATTCCAACTTGTCAATGCCCGATCTTGTCTGATGTTGGAAGCCAAGAAGGGATACTTCTTAGTAGTACTTGGATGGGAGACCGCTGGAATGTCAGGTGCCACAGGGGGGCGGTAGTGCACACTGTTGTTGTGTCCTTGGGCAAGAGAGTTCACCCACTTTGCCTCCAGTGTCCATGTATGCTGGTGTATGAATGAGTGTGTTTTTTGTGAGAGTGAATGTGGGACAAAGGATGCAACCAAATACATAAACACACGCAACTAAAATAATTGATAAATTATTTCCTGCTATGAGTTGTTCCAGAAATAGCTTTATCAAGATCTTCTTTAGAAATCAGACATGTCACTTTTTTTTTTTTTTCAAAGGCAGACACACTGGCGCACACTGTCCATGCAGCAGAGAGGACCCTCAGACCCTTGTCAGTGAGCTAGACTCTTTTCCCCACCCTTCATGTTCCTTGTTGTTGTTGTTGTTGTTGTCATTACAGTGGCTTTAAAGTACAGATAAAAGTCTATTTCTCAGTATTTGATTTGTAGTCTTTACACACTATCAATAAAAAGCTACAAAATGTGTATGTTGAGGGGGGGGGTTGGGGTGGTCAGTCATGAGAGGTGACCAATTAGAAAAAGTGGGTCGCCAGAAAAAACGTTGAGGACCACCGTTTTATAATCCAGAGCAACCGATGGTCGATAAACTCTGTCGATGTTTTTGGGCCAATTTTCATCATTCCCGCCAAAATATCGTTTGAGGGGGGGGTTTACTCTTTCTCGACCGCCTTCGCCGCTGTCCCCACCCGGCCCGTTTTGCTTGGTTCCGCTGCGCAGCTGTCATCTCCGCTCCTCATCATTTGTCACTTTAGCAGCGTCTAATGAGACAGCAAGTCGTGGCGGTTAAGCTCGGCCCGTCATGCATTTGATTGGAACACAAGGGCACCCGATCTCGCTGTCTGTTTGTGGACAAAAAGCTGTTTGACTGTTTTGGCACACCGTTGTCTCCTGGGAGCTGGCGCACGCGTATTTGCCGAGAAGGTCGACATTTCCACATCAAACAGTCTGTGTGGGGAATGCAAGGCCTGTTAGATGTATCCAAACATTTATGCTTCTCCTACTGCTGCTGTCGGACGGTAGAGAAAGACGAGGGAAGTGTAAATGCAACCGCAGGAGAGATAAATTCCCCATTGTGATTAAAGGTAAAGAGTGGGATTCGTGTAGAAAACGGTGCGCCTCGGGCAAAAAAATCACTCATCGACAAATGTACACTTACACTTTTACAAATGTGCTCTCCTGTGAGAAAACACAATCGGAGTGGCGGTTGTGTTGTTTGCGAAAACATCTACCAGAGTGAAATAATAATTAGCTGAATAACTGTGTTTGTTTTTTTTTTAACTGGTTTGCTTTGGAGTGGATTGGGACGGTTCTCCACGCGCTCAGGAGAACCTAAGCACTACGAGATGATCGGAAGAGAGAACATAGACAGAGGTTAAAATAAGTCGATATAAACGGAAAATAAGACTTTCTCATCAGACTTGATCTTGTGATAAACTGACTGAACTTATATTGCTGGAATCACAATCCTAAGGGGGGTGTGGGGTCATTAAATTCCCTGTATGCTCAATTTATTATGAGGGTCACCCCACAGTCCCTAAATTTCCCTGCCTCAGCCTTGTTCCAGCGTCACCCAAAGCCCTCTCCTTCTGCAGAACCGATTGAGGCACTAGAAAGCACTACAGGCTGCAAACTATTGACGCTTTCTATTGCATTCCCAAAAACATGATTGAGACGGTTGTAAGAAGTTGACCCACTTTGGCTTCGCGCGGGCCACGGTGACAGCTCCACGGTTCACCGAGCTATACAAATGGCAAGCCTTGTTTCATTCGCTCTTTTTCGTGGTTTCTAATTGAGTGTGAAGCCAATTTTCATCATCTAAAGGCCGTTTTTCTCCTTGTGGAGCGTAGAATTCAAAACCGTTCCAAAATGTGCCCCTGATCTGTCTGCGGCTGTGTAAATTGTGGCTTGTACAGCGGAGCGGCCCGTCACGTGTCTCGGAGCACCTGATGCCCTACACACTGCCCGTTATGTGTGTTATGGGAGCAGTGGCACTGGATCGGGGCCGGTCAAAACTTGCCTCTTGCCTCTATTACTGTTATTGCTTTGCGTGTTTTATCCTGGTGGCGCCATTTCCTTTTCTCAATGGAAATTGGTATATTTAATGCTATACTCTGGCTTATTCTAGGCAAAGTAATGTCACCATTATTACAGTAAGAAGTACTGTAGGATACAGAGCAACATTTTGTGCTCTAATCTCAAGATTTCCCAACGTCATTGGTCTCCAAACTGGCTGTGTGCAAGGTCACCCTTAAAATAGTACTTCTTCAGCCAATATTTTAGTTTTATCACACCATTTCTCCTCTTGTGCTTAGGACGTTCCACACGTGGGAACATTTTTCTTTATTTATTCCATCTGATCTACCATCTGATAAAAGAGAACTCTCAAGATGCTGGATATGTTTTACTTAAAAATAAACCTTTAACACACTCATTTCTAGTCAAATCAATCATTCATTCATTCAAAAAAGGACTTTTAAATAGATTTCGCCTGGACTTTTTTAAATTTGACTTTATTACAAGTCCCTGAATCTAATTTTTTGTGAATTTACCTTCAGCTTTTAAAAAAGAATGGTAAAAACCCAACAAATGCTAAAACTAGTGTCAATCAGACCATCTTTCAGACACTCGCTATACTCATTCATATATTTAACAAAGAAAATCTAGGCGGAAGTAAGAATCAGATTTTCCTCTGGGCTGAGTTTGTTTCTACTTGTAGTTAGAGTAATCTGAGTAAACCAGACATCAGAATATAAAATTAGAGGGTCAGCTTCACAAAGAGTCCAGCCATTTGTCTGTGCGCCAAAGGGTTCTGAAAGCAGTTTGAAATGAGGCTCATTTTGGTTAGACCCCTTATGTTAGAAAGGTCGCAATCAGAACCTGAAATTCTATCTCAACAATTCCACAATAAGGATCATCTAAGACCCTTTTATGACAATTGTGTTAGTATTTTGCCTATTTATGTATACTGACTTCTACTGACTGAAACTCTTCAGAAAAACAAAGAAACCAAATCTACCATCAAAAAATCCCCCTTTAGGGATCTTCTGCAGAGTGATTTTCTGCATGTGTAGTATCACAAATGCATACAGTGACATTCTTTACTGAGGGTAAGTCAGACAGATGCTCCTAACCAAAGCTACACCTTTGAGGCAGATGTTATGCATAATTAAAAACCAGGACTATGGCAGGCGCACATTAGTTATCTGCTTATTCTTAACATTACATGGCACCAGAGAATTTTGAATTTCTGCCTTAGTACAAATAATTCATGCAAACAAAATGGTAGTCAAATTAAAGAATGGTAGGCCTACGTTAAATCCATCGTTAGCACACTGTGTGGAGTAGACCAGTGCATAAATGAAGAATAAATGCACGATAATATTGGGCTCTCTATTGGTCTCTCTCTCTCTCTCATTCACAGAGAAATAATCATAAATATCAAAAGAAACAATACGTGCATTGACAAGGAAAAGAAATGCGACACCATGGCAACGCAGTGTTATAATGTGTGAACCTCTGAACCAGACTATACCAGCCAAAACTAAAGGTTCAGACATTATTTATTATTACATTTCATAAAATAAATACAAAAAACATAATTTTAAGGCTATTTATTTAAGGCTTTGCGTGGGGGTGGGGGGTGGGGTGGGTTGTGGGGTGGGGGG
Organism: Chaenogobius annularis; assembly: GCA_015082035.1. NCBI lineage: Eukaryota > Metazoa > Chordata > Actinopteri > Gobiiformes > Gobiidae > Chaenogobius > Chaenogobius annularis. The sequence goes on along the minus strand of BJKM01000076.1, from coordinate 1,500,246 downwards.
GGGGGCCACAATGCTGAGAAAAACATGAGGCAGCCCTCCTCGGTGCTGGACATGCTTGACATGGACGCTAACCGGGTCTTTTAATCTCTTGATCAACCAAAGTGCTGCAGGTGCCCACACCTCTCTTCTGTGTTGCTCAAAAGCACGAAACCCCCAAATAAACCTGTAGAATTAATAATGAAGACAAAATAAAACAACATTAAAATACTTTAACATGTGGCAAGCAAAATTACTGTTGGTCGCAGCCTATCAACCGTTAACCTGAAGCAGGCAGATGGGCGGCAGTGGCTCAGTTGGCAGTGAGCATTTTCCGAGATGTTGGTGTTTTGAATCTCGGTCTTAACATAAAACATGGTTGAGCGGTCATTTGTTGAAGATTCCATTATCGTGCCTCCCTAATAGGCAGCCTTGCTTTTGTTGTCGTCTATCCAAGGGGCAGCTGGCTTCCTACATGTAGAGGTAGAACTACAATGCCATCTGCAGTCTGACTTCTTCAGGACAGAACCCAAGGTGCGTGAGTGTAAAAAGGCCCCTTCGTCCCTGTGTTATGTCCTGTATTTCAATTGCAGCAATGTTTGATGTCCCAGTGATGTTTGCTCCGTCCCTTTCCATCATGTGGCTCTCTTTTTTGCAATGAGTAGGTATAAAAAACAAACTCTTGGTTTGAAATAAGAATCTTAATAAAGACCAAATTACAAATAACAAATTTAAATGCAGACGAATCAGAGAAATTAATGGCTTTTGGATTAGCTTTGGTGCTTGGATCTTGTCAGGTATTTTGCGGTACAATAGATTTGATAAGATTAATAGCTCTCTGCTGACACTTGAGTAAAGAAGAAGAAGAGGCTGAGGAGACTGATGGTTCTTCTGGTGTGGTGGAAATGAGGCAGAAGAAGCTTGCGGCGCTGAAATGAGTGCATTTATTTCAAAAGGTACAGGAGGTAAAGAACCTCATCTTAGTTGAATTTTACACTTACTACAATACTATTTGTTCACATTCCCTTTCGTAAACATAATGCTTTGTAAACTAATAAAGTGTATTCCTTTTTTGCCTTCATCTTGTAACGCATTTGTAATTCCACACTTCCCACTAGACACGTTCCACTCCTCCTTCTCTCCTGCTAGCCATTTAAATCTGACAGACAGCGTTCAAATCCCTCCAATATCCAACCATAAAGCACGAATAATCCTTCAGTGACTCCAACGTCCCGTTAGTAATGTGCGCCGCATTAGCATTGAATTATTCAGAGATCACTAGAAGAGGATTTGGTTTGCGTCAAGATGTTTTCCTTGTACTCTTAAGTCCAAACGCAAACAATATATTCATGATAACTGTTACTTACCCATATTTCCATCTCCCAATGGTGACCAACCCTTTAATCACTTTATATTGCATCCTGTCTACATTCTGCTAGAGGCAATGTGGATGAGGTGTCTTGCCCAGGGACACAACGGCCAGTTAAGTTAGGCGTTGATCAGGTTTGAAGAAAAAAAAAACACTGTAACAATAGGAGTACATGAGCCGAAGATGTGGTCATGTACTTCTCTATAGGTCTCCATGGTTTAAAGAAGACATGTGCCTTTTCTTGGCTATCTAGTATTAAACTGTACAAAAGGTGGGCAGCGATTAGGTGAAGACAAACATTTTCTGGACACTCGAGCATCCAATGCAGGACAAAATAGGATGACTCAACATGCATCAATCAATCAGAAATAACTTTGAGTAAACGAATGATGAAAGAACGCGTATAAGCTCATGAACACAACAACACCTGCCACTTTAACAATTATTCAAACCAATAACCATTCATTGCATTGCGAATTTTTTTTTAGATAATGAATTACTACAGTACTTTTTAGATAATATTAAATCATATTTCATTCCATGGGAAAATCAAATAAGGCCAGCATGGTGGCTTAGCAAAGATTTCTGATAAAAATCTGCTGTTGTGGCTTATAATCGAGGCTCGTAGGACAGCTAAACTTAGAACCGTCGTACAACCAAAGACAAGCTGCGATTGATATCAAGCCTGTTTATTTTGGAGTATTGGTCACAGAGTGAACCCTCCTCTCGCTGCACCGACAAACAGTCTCTGTCAAAATGTAAACACAGAGACTGGGTATGGTGCAGACTGACGAGTTGCACTGCTGCACGCTGCTGCCGATATTTAAAATCTCCTTTTCACCTTCAAAGGGGAAAGACGCTGTAAGAGATGACTAAACCTGGAAAAGGCAAGGGAGGTGATGCTTAGGGGCTACACAATTAAAACTGTAGGAATATATGCGGACAGGAGGAGGAGGTGGCAGCACTCGCATCACTGAGACTGAGCAACATATCTCAGACATTATAGACAAGCTGCATGAGGTGAACGCCGAGATGGTTAAGCTCCGGGTGGAGAACAAAAATATGAAAAGCAAGATTCTGGATTTGGAGTCCAGGTCTTGTAGGAACATTCTCAGACTTGAACAGAGGACTTTCTCCAGAAGATAATTCCGCTTATATCCGGTACTGGAGTTGCGGCCCCTTCCACCTCTATAGAAAGAGCACATCGCCCGGGCCAACAAAGACAAGAAGCTGATAAACCACAAGGTCTGATAATGAAGTTTCTGAATCACAGTGAGAAAAAGTGGGATGAAGGCTGCAAAAGTTAAAGGAGACCTACAGTACAAAGGCAAGAAGGTCTTTATTGCACAGGACAAACATTTTGCATGAGGAGTATGAGGAACTCTCACATCCACCAACTCTTTCTGGTGACTTTTGAAGGTAAAAAAACACATGCTCAGAACACAAGTAGTGGCAGAAGTGCGCCTCAGAAAAATACAAAACAGAGAACTGAACAGCAACAAGAGATGGATCCATCATCGTGGGACATGTGAGTTCAAGTGATGGTCACAAAGTAAGACATTTATGTTGTTTTGAAGAGACTGATGGTTTTTAACTAATTGTAACTGTGTAGTGTGACATCCACAAATCTTATGAGATAAACCAAAAAATTGTGCAGTGGACACCCGTCTTAAGGCTTGATTCTTTTTACAGAGTCTGGCCTAATTATTAAAAATTTTCCTGTTTAAAAAATGATTTATAATGCATTGTGCAAACCTCTGCTTAAGAAACAAACGCCAACCCTAGTCTAGTCTCCAGTGACTTTTCTGTTATTCTGGGTAGACTTTTTGGATTAATGACATCTTGCTGGCCCATGCCCCTTCTCCGTGGCACCGTCTTTGGCCACATCACCGGCAGATTAATTATTGGAACTACTATGGAGCCTACAGCGTTTTCAACACAAGAGGAGATAGAGCCCTCTGACTGGAAGATAAATCATCCCTCGCAAACTTTTTGGCCAAGAACTCGGGATCTAGATTGATGACGACCCGCAAAGGGTAATGTTGTCCAGGACTCCGTTTGTGTTTTAAGTTAATAAGATAGTCTTCCATTCTCCTCATTCATATTAATAAAATGCGTTGGGCACAGGGGTAGACCAGGGGCCGTTTGGAAAATGAGCTGCCCATACTAATTGGCGGTGACTGGTTGAAATGCTGTCTCGTCGCCTGTGTGGAGCAGTTGTGCAGTTGTGGTCTACGTGTAAAAAGTTGTTTCGTGTGCATATTTGTTCTATTTAATCAGCATAAGATGTTATTTTCAGACTATAGTGGATTAGACTTGAGGCTGTATGGTTTAAGATGAAATATGAATTGGTTCATACGGCCTAAATCCAGGTAGAAAAGGTCCCAGAGTGAGGAGATACAACGAAAAGTAGATAACATTGCAATTTCCCTTTTGAAGATATAGGCAAAATTTAAATTGTCAATAATAAACATGTATATTTCAAGGTACTTTTTGTGCAATTACTTAAATCTCAACTGCAGCATTTAAGGACATTGTTCTGATTGATTGTCATTGTATCGACGCTAAACTACCCTTTAGTCAGCCTAAATAAAGCTTGAACAAAGACTTAATTCATAATGAACATATTGTTTTGGCTTATTCAGATTTAGTAAGTACTTAAGTCATACATACTATAGCCTCTTAATTTACTGCTATACCTGAATAAACAATTTGTTAATTATGAATTAAGTCTTTGTTCATGCTTTATTAATTCTAATTAAGTGTAGCTATTCTTAAGTGGCAAAGGATAATGTGATCAAATAACAAAAATATGTTAGTTATTCTTGTCCTATTTTGCCAACTGACAACACATTATTGACAAACAGGTCATAAAGTGAAATAATTGATTTCCTTACTTGTATTCAGTTATACAATGTACACGAACGCCAAAACTAAGACATCCGAAAGTAATGTAAAAATACTCAAGAATACTTTGCATGTAGTGTAAAAGAGTCCAGGCATAGCGCTATTCAGTCCCATTCTTTACTCCAGCATAAAGGTTCTATATGGCATTAGATAAACAATTTGAATTAATTGGACTTGTTTATCTACAAATATTGTACATCTCTTCCGTATTGTGTCAAAAGGTAAAAAACAAAGAGCTCTGTATGAGCGCTGTTCCAACATCTGACGGGTGTTCCTATATCCCCCAACAGTTGTGCAACGCTGTGAGGTCACACAATATTGGTAATGCACTCCGCTGTGTTGCTCGGAGGCTATGTTCCAAGCCAACAGTCTGCTAATGCTGGCGTAACCACGGAACAGCTGTGGGCCAAGGAGAAAAACAGTGATATATGTAATAATACTCAATTAGCACAAACAAGGTTACAGCGCGCACATGAGCCGTCAGTCACAGCTGTCAGTCTCCCACTCACATAAAGCCTTGGAAAGCTAAATAAATAAATGAGATGGGTTTCTATAATCTAATGAAGTTTTAAATTAAAAGAAACAGCCACAATCGCAGCACTGTCAATCAAGCTTGATGCGTACTGAAATGCATTCAGCACCACATACTTTAACTTGGAGTTATTAAAAAGACTCCCGAATTTCAAAGCATTTACTGTGTTAAGGCGTGTTTTCTTGTAGTTATTGCATCAGAAAATTCGAGTTGTGGAACATTTCCCATTGGAACTTTAGCTTGGGCATGCCAAATGGTCAAAAGACTTCCAAAACATCATAGTTTTGCAGATTTATTGGCATCATTTTTGTCAATGACCATGACACGTTTTTTTGTAATATTTTTCTGTCACAATTATGTCTATTATGAAACTGTACAAAACCGTATTTCTAAAGATCGATGGAATCCAGAATGGTGAAAAGTAGTAAAGTGCACACAGATTTTTAAATCGAGACATTTCAGCTGCCATCTGGATGTCATTTTCAATCTGAAGGTGCTGTTTTGATAGAATGTATTGTCTTTTGCACTAGATTGGTCCTATCCTAAGTAGAGTATAAATTTGCACTTATTCAAGAGCGAAATAAAACAAACTTTGACGACATGCATTCTTTCTGTGATTATGGCTGCGTTTCCACAGATCTGACCTGTAACTTGGCCTATGAGTAAGATATGTTTAATGCCATACTTTTGAGCATTCTAGGCAAAACAATAACATCATCACAGAGACAAAAGGGTAGCCGTTCCTTCCCGAGAAAAACGCCATAACGCACGTTTAAGATAGAAACCCGCAATAGTAATAACAATGTACTACATCTCAACTCCAAACTTGCTCACAGCGGTTTACTTGTTGCGCGATGCCGGTGGTCCAGGTCAGAGGACTGTTAGGTAAGCTCCCCACAGGTTATGGAGTGAACAACAAAACAAAAAGGCCCGACCCCAGCGAACCGCCCGGGGCTGCAGAAGACATGATAAGAGCGCAGCGCGTGGGGCGAGAGAAGCTTAACACTGCGGGGAGTAAGAGATGACACACTCTTAGCTGTTCAAGTGCCTGGCTGTGATTGGAGGTGAGGTATAGAACACAAAAGGGAACAACGCGTCTTCATGTCGGACCGAAATGAGCCACCATTGTTTTTTTTTTTAGTATTAGGTGTAGAATGGTTCAAGTTTAGTGTTACAATTACTGTTCGATAAAACATTGTGATTGTATTGACGCTATAAAGGGCCTCGTCACCGCACAGGTCCGGTTCAACAGTTCAATGGATTTTCTTTTGAGGTATTTCTTATACAGTATAATCAAATGGAAAAACTGACTAGTAAAACTGGATGATAACTACTAATATAAAAGCATGAACAAACAAACATTGAGGCATAGTAACTACATAAATGACACTCTAACTCCTTATTAAGTCATTACTAAGCCTAAATCCTTCTATACAAACAATATTACTTATTACTTATTAAGCCTGGCTCGAATTCAACCAATTCTACTATCCCATATTTGACTCTCTGTGGTCCTCAATCTTGGATAAAGTTGTGAAATTAACTGGAATAATTCTAAAAACAATATTGTCCAGATGTATACGGATGCTCAAGCTGTGACTTCTACATTGGTCCACTTTTAAAATACTGATACTGAAGCTGTGTGGTGCATATTGGTTTATTGTTGCTTGCAGTATATGTGCCATCATCCCTAAAAGCAGTATAATAATTGGTCTTGTCAATGTCATTCTGATGAAGTGAAAAATATTTACTGAAATATAGCATTATCCTAATGGAGAAAAGCGTTGTTCCTACGGAGAATTGCAACATCTGGCGACGCAGGTAATTAGACATCAAGCAATCTGTGGGATAGGAAGTCGCATCAAAATAAGTATTTTTCAGCAATCTGGTCAAATATTTGTCCAATATGGCAGTAGTCTGTGACAAAGAAAAGCAAATCTTAGAGATCAGATTTCCTTAAGTAACCTCATTGGTTTTGGCTCTACTTCCTACACATGTCTACTTAAGGCCCACTCAAGACAAAGAATAAGAGCAAGAAATAGAATAATGGTACATTTTTAAAATAGACCATATATTTGTGTTCAATTCAATATTTTAAGTAAAGGAAACAAAGGTTTTAAAGAGCCATCTGGATATTGATTTTCAATCTGAAGGTACTGGTCTGAGGAGCTAAAATATGAATATAATACTGAGCTGGATTAGTCCTGCTGTAAGGGGAGGAGTTTACCCGCCTCATTATGGATCGTTCCAAACCAGAACAATAGGTGTCAAATGTTATTATATTGTGTTTTTTAATTGTTTATAATGGACTTCCGGAGTCTGAAATAAAGAATGGTTTGAGCCAACCGATACTAGGCTAGCAGATAAGAAGCTGTGAGAGGGAGCCCTACAGAGAACAATAGGGTAAAACAACTCATAACAAGGATAACAGATTAATCAATTCAGAGCAGCTTCAGGATATATATATTTCCCTCATTTTTGCATTACTAATTCAGTTTAGCGTAGTATAAATTCTAGCTCGTCCTTCAGATTGAAAACAATTTCCGGATTGAGGTCTCGATTTCCAGAACGGGGTCCAGATGAGACGCAGGACCATTGCTGAGCGAAGAAGGAATTACACACTACTTCTATGTAATGGACGAAACAGTGGGATAGAGATTAGCACTTCAGCCTCACAATAAGAAGGTCCTGGGTTTGATTCTCCAGACTGGCACGGCCTTTCTCCACATGCTCTCCCCGTGTTTGCGTTCTTTCTGGGTGCACTGGTTTTGCTTACCAATCAAAATTGAACAATAGGGTTGTCTCTAGTGCCAGGACGAATCTATCAATTGGATTCAGTGTGGTGGGAAAAGAACAGTTGAATAAAAACATTACATTTGAGTATTTGTTCACATATTTGTTGATGTATGCATTGCAACTAGCTTACTACAGTTGACACTCCCATACCACTCTATGTAAATGCACTATATTGCTGTGAATCTGTGTTATGGTATGTGGTATGTAGGTACCTTTTATGCATATTTGCTAAGACAGAATAGAAAACAAAATGATTGCAAATATTTTCCTTGTCGACGACTTTTGTACTCGAGATATTAGATTTGAGCAGTGTGAAACGTTTGTGTATGCAAAGATTAGAAACGACAAAACATTTAGCATTTTTTCATCATGCCCTTCTCACTCAAGGTATTTTCATTTCGGAGTCTTTATTTTGTTTAACTATTACATGAATTCTTGTGTATTTTAGTGACTGTGACCTTTGATGGATCTTTACTTTACCTTTTCTATTTCATTTTTCTCATTGTGCACTAAACAAGACCACTATCACACAAAGCAATTTCATTTATCTGTAATATTATGTTCTTTAGAGTCTTTGAACGCTTCTTAACATGTTTCGCCTTGAAAAACAGAGATGTTTTTTCAAAGTTTTCTTCATGGACTCCATAACCTTGCAAAAAAAGAAAAGAAAAATAATTAAGCGTTACAGATTGCAGACAACTTAATTTTTTATAATCCTGTTGAAAGAGACAGGTTATGCTTTGTGTGACTTTTTGAAATACTTTTGACTTTTTGAGCCCTCATCTTTTGTCCTGATTGAAAACATACCGGAGTTGTGTTCTGTTTCATTCACACGTTTGAGTAAGTTCACTCCATCATCTGCTGGTATACAACAGGTTGTGTTCACATGAGATCACAACAGTTTAAAGGTGAGTTGGAGGTCACAATCTGTGTTTACTGGGCCTATCCACATGAAACAAAAACTGGCGCAAAGGTCAACATCTTCTGTTCTCTGAAATATTTTCTCTCAATAGCTTCACAAAGTGGTACCATTTTTCAATCCCAAAGGCGCCACTGTTGTCAGTTGAAGGGACTTAAAACCATAAGATTAATTTCACAAATTTGTGGAATCAATCTCAAACAAATGATGATAAGGTTGAACGTTTGTGGATTTCTATTTTGTAGACATATGCTATATCAGTGCCCATTTAACACAAAACCTTTAATCCTTCAAAGGGTTAGGGTCTGAACTCTGCTCCAAATCACTTGCTCTAAAGGAGGATTGGCTGTGCACCTCTCATTTAAAAAGATCAGTGATGATTAAAGATGGATGAATGTCAATCTGAATTAGAATTTGATTGTTCTGGCTAGAATGACTCCGCCACTGACTTGGATTGTGCACTTCATCAAATTCTAATTCAGATGCTGCATGCGTCCTTAGTTTTGTGAGTAAATATGGGTATCATCATGCAAATATCAATACTAAGCACCATTTGTACATTTTAAGGCATATATTTTAGACATAATTGGGGCAATTTATACAAAGACAAAAACAATTACAGCTCCAAAAATATAAGGTCTATCTTTCAAAAATAACACGAGAGCAGGTTTACGTGCAGTAATGATTTGTTTTGGGCTTCAAAACAGCCTTTAAATTCCAGGATCTTTATGTTTGTTCAGCCTTAAACCAGGTTCATGAAGCAGCAACAGTTTACACAGAAGCAGCACGGCTTGCGCTCCCTTTGCATCACCTGTTGGCTCTGCCCAACAGGAGGTTTGGTTGAAAAGGAGCTGGGACAGGGCCCACATGAGCACCAGGGTGCAGTGCAATTTATAGACTGTAGGGGGGAAAAGCTACATGAAATCTGGACAGTGTGTTGTGTGGCGCCACTGACCTTAGAACTGACTCAATAGTGTAAAATACCAGAGGAAAGATTTCCAGAAAAGAATGCACCGTATGGGTTGCTCCTTACATCTTTGTGTGTCTGGCATCCTCTGCTGGCAACAGTGAGGAATAAATATGATAAAGTATGGCAACAGATCAGTGAGTCTAGAAAAGCTAAAGAGATCAGAACAAGCCGAGTAAAGAAGTAGACAGAGGACCTCTTCCCGGTTTTAATTGCTTCCATTGAAAATTTCAAGCAAAATGTGTCTTCTCAGAAAGGGACAATCTTACCAAACACGATTACAGTTATGCTTTTGATGATTAAACTGTGTGGCATACCAAGCTCCTAAAAGTTGATTTAGAATAGTATATGGCAGCTTTAATATTGCTACGATGAGAGGATTAAAGAAGGAGCTATCAGAGTGACATTGACGCAATCTGCCAGCCGTCACTTGACCTTGCCCCACCATAGCGCTGCATGTGGGGGTAGAGGTGGAAGGGATGGGGTAGCTTTGATTGAACAGGAGGTCAGATATGGAGACAGTGGCCAACACAGCCATGATCTAGTGCCCAAGATGCTGCTGACCAAACGGTAAATGACCTCCATCCATCAACATCGAGAAACCCAACAGCAAATTGCCAAATCAGCCTGGCCGATCCAACAGAAAAACACAGGAAGTATAGTTTTTGCCATTTTGTAACATATTGGATTTTTGGTAATGGCTAAATGGAAAGCCGTGATTGATTCAGAAGTTTTGGGGGCGATATATATAGCTTCTTCATAGACTTGGCAGAAAATGAGCAAAACCTGTTCGCGAATCATTTCCAAACTAGTGACAAGCCAATTCATTTATGTGATGTAGTGCCAGCGTTTACAAGGTGGTAAACAACCAAGATGGCCGATTTCGCTGGAAAAAGTTCTCATAAGTATGCCATTGTACCGGTAATCTATTGTGGGGCTAGAATGTGATCAAATACAGAACTGTTTTTTTTGTTTTAACTGATTGGTAGCAGTTTACTATAACATGGTACCAGAAAGATCGTAGTTCAAATCCCATTACTGCTTTTGTACCATTCGGCAAGACAAAAAACATGCATCATTATGAAGAGAAACAAGTTAAATGCGAGAACTTTCCAAGCAAAACAATAACATGTTCATGAAGAAAGGGGTGTACCCTAATCTAATTGTCTTTTCTTTAAAAATAATTTAGATGCGGACTTGCAGGGATTCAAAAATCAATTAATGAAGCACTTAGGCAACGTAACCGCTTTGCCATTAGAGCGTTTGTCGTGAAAACAATTGGACCGCAGAACGAGTCCGGTGATGGTCTATTGACTCAAAAACTGCACAGATTTGTACCAGTGATGCAAAAGTGTGGGGAAAATTCAAACGGAGAGATTTGTGAGTGCTCAGCGGGGATGACCGTGGATCCATTAAACAAGTGTGAATGAAGCAAAATACAACTCCAAGTATGTTTTTGATGAGGGGACAGCAATATAACATGGTAAAAAGCTCAAAAAGTCGATATTGCACCATGTGTCCTTTGTTTTTGTATCTACTGTATCTTTAACATTCTTATTGAATATTATTCTTCCACTAAGCATACTGTATATCTCTGTCCAGGTATTATAGTGACAAATGCTGTGGTAACTATCAAATTAACGCCATTCGCCAGACCATGCAAGTGAATTGCTTACTCACACATATACCGTAACTTAGAACGATAACAATTGCTATTAGCGTGGCTGCGTTTTCCACCTGGACCCAAACCCCACCAATCTGCGTGAGACGTCAAGGCAACCATGAACGGACAATTTATTTATATAACGAAGGCCTGACTGCTTCTTAATCAAGTGAATGCCAGAGTATCTGCCAATTACCGCTGCAATAAACACATCCATTAGGGAAAAGGCTTGGCTTGACACCTGGCGAACTGCTGTTATCACACCAATTTACAGGCCTCGAGATCAGCAATAGTTAGCTAACTTTAGCCCCCCCATTACCGTGACGCCCTCTGCGGTGGGGATGGGGTTGGGCAGGAAAAATGTGTGAATGGGAATACGCTAATAGGCCACTTGGATTCCAGTCACTATCCGACACAATCGATGCGAGTCGGGTCCAGGCAGCGCATCATTCAACGCGAAGAGCAAATTGGTGCTTTGTGGAAGGAGTAATTGTGGCGGGTGAAAGGAAGGGGGCGGGGATCCTTTATCGACGGAAAATAAGCGGTCGGCAACGTCTTGACAATGCAGCTCTGACTAATAATATTGGATTCATTGTTGTTACTGTTACTTTAGTGTGATAAACGGAATAAAGGACTGAATTAAGACTTGGCCACCAATGTTAGTGATGGATTGTTTGCAAGTTTGAGCCAATTTATCACATTGAAAATATTTGTGTTGATTAATGAGCTAATCACAAAGATGTAGTTATTGTAGAGATGCGCACAACATTTAATACTGCACAGATGTTTCCAAAGTTGTAGTTTGACAGTTGATGTTTACGTTTGCTTGGTGACACTTTCGAATAACCATACCTGAATTAGCCTTAGTAAAGCAACTTTAGTTGTTTATTAAGAATGTTTCAGGCTCTGAAATTCAGACTAAATTTGGAAATGGACAAATTCAAGACTTTGGACTAAATGGGACCGTTGTATAATTATTTTTTTTTACAGTGAACTGTATTTATGTTTAGATGATGTTTACTTGTGTTTTTATTTTATTTTATACTCTCTGGTCATTCTGTGTTTTGTTCTATTTATGCTTGATTCTATCTATTTCTTTAAAATATGAATTAAGTAGTTACTAAACCTGAATCTTTCTAAATAAACTTTTTTTAATTTTTTGTATTGAGTCTTTGTTCATTATTAAGGCTAATTAAGGTGTAGATGTACAATGTTACCTCAACAGGATATCAAAGATGCTTCAAAAGTTCATTAAAAAGCATAGTTTGGCAGCTAAAATTTCAGTTTTAGGTCATTTCTTAATGCTCGATGTCTTGAACGCTTGTTTTGTTTATTGAAACAAAACATTATTTCCTGTTAGAAGAATTCCAATAAAATGTTTTCCCCAAAATGTTTAGTCTTGACCATTTTGATGACATTATATTATAACAGTGCCAAAGGGATTGTTTTCGCAGATCGTTTTAGTAAATTTGCCGTTTGCTAGTTGTTTGGTGTGCTTAGACAGAGTAGTTGTCTGAAATGTTGCTTAGAGTAATGTTCCTAGAATAATTTGCCCCTGAACCAAAGAAAAATGTATTTACATAGTGTTTGCAAATGTAGTTTTCTTACATTTGTATCATCCTAAACCATCCTATGTATTGCTCTTTAACCTCAGGCATCAACAAAGCAGATGGCACCACAGATGTTACTCCACATTCATGCAAAGGCAAAGTGTCATCTTGCCCAAGGACACAACAACTGTGTCAGAAATCAGAATATTGGAAATATTCAACTGTAATTTGTAACTTCTTTTTTTAGACAAGGCTGCCCAAACTATTCCCATTTCCATATCGTGAATGTGCCGATGCATATGACAGCATCATTAGAGTCAAATCACTGCAGTTCAAGGTTGGTATTATTAATGTGACATGTATGGATGTTTGGTCCACACATTTCTTCGACTAGCTGGAAGCAGTGGGCAATGTGCTGCAATTGTAACCATCTGGAATGTGCCAATGAATGCTCTCCCACTGTTGGAACGTGGTCAGTGGCTCGTTATTATGGGGATAGGGCACGAATGATTCCGGGAAACAATAACAGTATGTCCGCCCGGGGCCATAGATAAGGAGTGGACCAATATTTATCGACGACGTGAGTGCTCCAGCAAAGCGGAAGAATTGAGGGGTAAAGAGGATATTAACATGCGTAAAGAGATTTCGCAATGTGGTTCGTCGACCAATACCGATTTTGTTTGGACTCTAGAGTAGCTAGTGGACTCTAGAGTAGCCTATGAGCTCTGCTGAAATTTGGAGGTTGATATGATTGGCAAATTTCGGTTATTCTTCCCAAAGGATATGCTTTTTAATGTATCATGATCGATCAATACCACTTTATTTGTCCCCAAAGAGGTAATTCCACACATTGAGCAGTTAACTACATTAATAATAGAAAAGCTCAAACAAAGGTCTTAGTGCAGCTTGACAGGAGGACTTGTCTGGTACGGTCAGCAGATCCTGTGTCAGGGCAGTTTGAGGTGAGTAACAGCCCTCAGGACAAAAAGTGTCCACCCAAGGTCTTGCCACCCAGGCATTAGAGCCAATCATCCAGGAGGAGTAAGCACTTGGTGCTGCCAGTCGGTCTCAAGAGCAGCCAACCACAACCATAACAACCACAGGAAGTATTTTACGCTCTATATTACACACTGCTCTATGAGAAGAGTATTATATAAAGATATAGTATGTGTAACAATGTTTTTTTCACAGCCCTGTTTCACTACAAACCTTTGCACTGAAAGAAACTCATACCGTGCTCAACGGTGGTGCAGTGGTTAAGGACGTTGCACATGTGCGGTTGCTCCCACCGCGGCGTAGGGAGTTTGATTCCGTGCCTCAACTATTTGCCGAATGTCTTTACTCTCTCTTCCCATTTCCCTCTTCAGCTGTCGTGCCTAATAAAGCCTTCAGTCCCAAAAAACAATGTGACAATTAAAAACTCAAGACTCTGGTCTGGTACATGTGATAGAAAGTCCATTGATGACTACATTTGCATTTCACTGACTAAAGCATAAAATTTGTATGGATTTTATTTGACCTATATTCAAGTTTATATTGAGTTTATATTGTTGTTGTAAGTTGTACAATCTTCACTAAATCTGAACACATTTTCAAATTACATGTATTGCTTTTACTCAATATCTTGCCCTTGCAGTCCCCAACGACACAGAATACTGTTATCAGGTGAGCAGCTTGTCATAGCACTATTTCCCCACACAGCAGGCAGGTATCACATACGCACTCACTTGACGTGGCCCAAACCAAAGAGAACATCTGATTATCTTCACACGACGCGCTCCACTTGGTGACACCGGCAGCTTCTCGTCTCCGCTCTTATCAACGCTCCGTATTGATTCATCGCATCCTGTCAAAAACATGGATCCCATTCTTTTATTCTGCGATGAAAGCCAATCGTATCACGTCTCCAAATCTTTTCAGGGGGCAGAAGCCGAGGCCGCGCCCGTTTATTATTGTCTGCTAAATCTACAGAGGAAAGAGAAACACTTGAGGGGCTTTTGTCAGAAGAAACCTACCGCGTTTGATGTGAGGAGAATATGGTGTAAGGCTCAGTTGTGCTATATCCGAACGCGGCTACACAAATCCAATGTATTGATGTATTTCTGGAAAAGAGCATGACTAAAATATGAAGGCTGTAGAGGAAATAGATGGATCAGATTTTGTGTCACAGATATATTCTCACTTACATTTTGAGCTATTATTCCAAGAAATCACTCGTAAACGCTATGGTGCTTGACACTTTTAGTTGTTGTGAACGTACAATTTAAATAAATGTGACCTTGACTTGACCTGAAGGGACAGAAATGTAATGCTTTAGGTACAGTTGGTCATGTAGAAATTAAGTAAATTAAGGTTTCTTTAATGTGAGATGAATTAATGATGTTGGTTTAAAGTCGTAGTAGAAGTACTCTATTTTGTATTTTGTTACTTAATGTGCCTCTGACAGTTTGGACGACTCATTGAACTAAAATACAGTTAAGATAAATATATTTAGAATTTTAAAAAAAAATATATATAAAAATGTTATCACAGAGAAAAAAATTTTTTTTAGGTTTATACTTTTTCTTTCTGTTTATAATTGATGACATCACACAAGGAAATTACCCAGCAAAACTCATCCAATGTCACCATTTTTTTAATTTGACAAATAAAAATATATGAGAGCGAATTTGTTGAATTAAGTTTTAGAGAGTCAAAAAAGATGTTTCTTTTTGTAAATTATGCATAAACCTAGTGTGACGTCATATTCTCCAGATTTTTCAATGTTTTCTGAACAATTTCTACTCGATTGGTGTAAAACTATCATTTATATGTACAACAGGTATAAATACACCAACTACAGTCAAAATTAGAAAATCGTAAAAACCTGTCATAGGCACTTTAAGTAAATATACAGCTACAGGAGCAGCTGAATTAATCTACTTTATTAAAAGCATTGTATAAGTATCTGTTTTATGATGTACTATAAGAATTAAATGAAGTATTTCAGACAGATTTTGAGACCTAATAAGCGTTGTAATAAGTGGTTGTGATTTGGATAAAAAATCGTGCTGATGTTTCTTCAACTGAATCGAGATCCGAATTTTCCTTCGCTGTTTTTATTTGTATAATTTGGTTTGTTCAAAGTTGGGACGTTCACTCAAACTATGAACGTGCTACAAATAAAATCTGAAACTGAAGTAAAGGGGTAGATCGTACAGATTCCTGCTCTTAAATGTAGTGAAGTAAAAGTAAAAATCCACTGTAAAATGTACTAACGTAAAGCACAGACACCATAGGTCTTATGCCAATTGCTGATCTTCATCAACGTGATAAAGAACGACGTTTGACGCTACTGTATAAGTGCATAATGCTACAAATGAACCTAAAATGGAATAATTTCTAGAGCAACATCAATGAATTAAAAGGTTCTTGTCACATTTCACTCCGCTATTTTCGAATTTAGTACGTCAAAACTTGTACTGCTTATCTACAAGTGCATACAACAAACACACAGACACCGTGCAGTCATAGAATTTCACAGACATCCGTAAGTAAAACTAATCCCGTCCAAATAGGGTTTATGTCAGCCTAATTTGTACTACAAGTAATAATTATTGACACAATTTTAGTATTCTGTATTCTGTTGTTATAGACATTCTTTTTATTTCTATATATATATATATATAACAGACATTTTTTTTAAAAACACACAACAAACAGAGCATGGCCAGACATACATCCAGTGAAAATGAAGGCACATAGTCCAAAGACGTAGCTCTTTTTCAACAATAAAAACATGAAGGATCAGCTGCTTGCTGGGGTGAAACGCCACTATGAAGAGTTTTCAGTTTTTCAGTTTGGAACATGAAGTCAATGGTCCCGTTGCCAAGCTATTTTAGATGAACAAACCGTGAATAATGATCTATGTATGTCATTGCTAAACTACCTGGGGGGAAAAAAAGCATAATATCTCCTGTTTAAATGTACTTGTCCCTCGTAGAAATCCTGTCCGACGCTTGAGCAGATACTCATGATACCTTTTGAAGAAGCCTGACAAGGTGGTCACCCCGTATTTTTGTGGGAGGAGGTGTCGGGGGGAGAGGGGAGGCAGTCAGCGGAGTGACAGGGACAGGGAGAACATCAACAGGGATCCGCGGAGAGCTGTCTGGTCAGGTTTGTAGAGTGGCAGAGGAGGAAGGCTCTGACAGGCGAGTGATGGAGTCAGCAGAAGAGGACGTGCCGTAGAGACAGACGCGGCGCAGTGTGAGGAGGTCAGGGCACACGCAAAAGCTTACTTCCATTTACAAACCCAAAAAAGACAAGTCAGTCGGTTCCGGGATTAGCTGATAACGGGGGGGAAACGCAGATGTTTGGCACCTAAGAGAAACCAGGCCAATAGATGTGGCCACATGTTTACACAGACAGACCCAGATAAGTATATTATTTTATTCTTTTTTAATATGGACATTTTAGGCCAATAGCGATGTCATTGGAAAAGCTTGGGCAATAACCGATATTAGGACGATATTTTCTATATGTTGGTTGGTTATTTTAAACACAGAAATATTGCTGTATTCTAACATAAGGATTATTTTTCATGTATTTTTTTTAATTTAAAAGATTTTTGGCCCGTAGGCTTGATTGGACTGGACAGATGAGAGAGAGAAGGGAGGACATGCAGTAAATAGTCGGAGTCGGGAATCGGACTCGCGACACTGTGGCCGGCTGCACGTGGAGCCCGGCACATGTGCTGCGCCTTAACCACTCGACCACCTGGCAGCATGGATCGTAGCTCTTTCAAAATGTTGAGTTAGAACACGTAATACACTACGTTGGGGGAAAAGGAACATGTTCAGCTATAGGCTATAATATATTCTTAATCCGAGTCAAATTTCCAGTTTTATTTATAATATTTCTCAGACTAAAGTGTGTCTCTGTGAACCTGTGCAGTCCGTGAGTCATCATGTCGCTGTTACATTATATTCAATGCTAAGTTTTGACTAAAACTTTCCGAGAGCTTTAAAAGTCTGTCATCTCAGGGTCTTTTGGCTCAGAATACAGACTGGATTAAAGTTCTGTTCGAGCGCGTGCTTTTGGCTGAAACCGATATTGCTCAATGACGTGAATATCGGCCGATACCGATACTGGGCCCTTTATAGTATTTGTTATTTGGTATTGTACTCGAGTAAGATATCACCCATGTAGAAGTATAACGTTAAAAAAAAATGACTTGCGCATGAGTTATAACAAAATATTTGCGGAAACTAAAGTAAAAGTAAAATTGTCTGTCAGCAAAATTCACAAACTTGAATAAAATAGAAATATAAACCACGATAAAAGAAAGCGCGTGCATACATTGTTGTCACATCTTCTACCTTAATGAAATTGTCAACTTAAAATCAATTAAATTATGCCAAAAATCTGGTATTTTGTAATGAATGAGAAAAACGAAATCATATCTATAGAAAAACAAATGTTCGAATAAATTCTTGATGTTAATATAAAGCTTTTGTCACAGACTTGGGAAGAGGAACACAACTTCAGACAAATATCACTTAAGTAGGAGTAAAATGTGTCCGAAAACAACAAATTATTTTGAAAGTGACTCAATTTAATGTAACTGAAAATAGCCACCTAAGAAAAACGCTTAAAATGCTAAAATGAGCTCGTTTCATGTACGCATTAGAGTAATCTTGCACATTTCTCCCTCTTGAGAAATTAAAATGCTCGGCCTCAACTTCCAACACATTCATCAGAAGCGTCCTCATCCTTTCAGGGCTCAAATCGTTCTTTAAGACGCAGCTTACCATCGACTCAAGCAGCTACTGTTTTTAACTTGATTCAAACAGCAACACTCCGTAGTATTCCCCATCCTCACACATTCTTTTCCAAACCGTTTAAAACACAGAATTATGCAAAAGAAATGAAATATTTCCATCGCTTGAAACAACACTTTCAAAGATCTGAAGATACAGTTTCAGTCTGAGAAGATTTGAATCAGTCAATGCGCTCATGTTTTTTTCATTTGTTTTTATTATTATTTCTACTTTTTTGATTCAGAACAGTTCACGCGAGGCTCCGGAATTATCCATTAACGTTCCAACCTTTTTTCCCCGCGCTGTTTTTCGCTGAGCACTTTTCCCTCTTGACTCCTCGCCGTGTGGAGGGCCAAACAAAAATGACATTTTATCATTTTAACGACAGAATTAGACAAGGCCAATTTTATACTTTTATGCGTCACATTAGAGTAGATTGTGACAAGTTCCGATGTGAAAAAGAATACGCTGTCCATGTTTTTATTTGGTTGAAGTTAGCAAGGATGGAGCTTTTACTATTACGAAGTGGTTCATCAAGATTGTTGTTTGCGCTGAATCAAATCTAAAATAATGATCTGGTTATAATGTTTTTAGTTCGAGAAAATGCATAATACCTTTGAAAATAACAATTATTTTAGTCTGTGATTATTTTTTCAGATTAGTCCACTTGTCAAACCATTGTTTTTGTTGAACATTGGGATTTTTTAATCAAAAATAAGAGTTGAATTACTGTATGGCCCGAAGGTTTTCTAGTTAAAAAACAAAAAAACAAAAAACAAGCAAAATATTATTTTTGAATATTTGTATTTATTTGTATTTATTTTATTTATTTTATTTATTTTATTTATTTTATTTATTTTATTTATTTTATTTATTTTATTTATTTTATTTATTTTTGCATGTGTTTCAGAGTCGATATAGTCTACATTTTTAACCTTTATTTAACCAGGAAAATGTATTTTTCAAGAGAGCCCTGGTCACGACGGCAGCACAGATCAGTCCTAACATCAACACAAATTTAGACAGTCCCAAGAATTAGAAACTAAAAACTGTTACAAACCCTAAACCCTACGGTATAATATGTCTTCTTCAAGTCTCATTGTGTTTTTGTGGGTTTGCCAAACATCTTAAATCATCTTCCTTAATGATAACAGGCATGCAACAGATGACGCTGAAGCTGTTTTTGTCCTCAAAGTTGTGAGCACAAACAAGTCCTTTTCCAACGCTGGCAGTTGACCTAAAGCTTTTGATGTTGTGCGTGTTATGCTCAGATGGGCCAAAGGGGGCAGCGTGATCCCGGACGTGACCGGAGACACGTACGAGGCGGTGGTGGATCACTCCTTCTTCACCGAGCCCGTTTCCTGCGAGGTCACCAACGCTCTGGGCCACACCAACATCAGCCGCAATGTGGACGTCTACTGTGAGTACGACGAGCGACGCAAACACTGCGATTGGTGATTCTACGCTAGTATTATTACGTTTATACTTTGCAATCATTGAGGAAGCAGTTGTGGAGAGGTTTACGCTTCTCCTACTGCTATCTCATTTAAACCTTATCAAGAAATTTGCCATTAAAGGTCCATTTTAGGTAATTTAAAGGTGCTTTGCGTAACTTTTTCGGTTAGTTCCGCACCAAAGCCTTGTGACAGTACAATTACATTTTATTGACAGGTTTCTCTATTTAGTAGTAGTAGTTTTATTCTTTGACCACATAAAGAGGGTGGCATTATTAAGAACCCAGTTATACACATTTCGTTGCCATGCTGTCCTCAGTCATGGGTTAAAGTGCCTATGACAGGTTGTTACAATTTTCTAATTTTGACTTTATTTGGTGTATTTATACGTGTTGTACATATAAATGATGTTTTACACCAATAAAGTAGGTATTTGTGGAGAAAAGATGAAAAATCTGTAGACCAGGGCTATTCAACATCAGGCCCGGGGGCCAAATCAGACCCTTCAAGTGATTTAATCCGGCCCACAACCCAGCTTCCAAATATGAAAACAAAACCAGAAATATTGTTTACTGGTTTCATTCTGGGTTAGCACTAGTTTAGATCTGGTTTGGTCTTTGCTTAGTCCCTATTTAATGAAAACAAAACAAAACAATATTGTTTACTGGTTTGATTCAGGGTTAGTCCTGCTCAGGACCTGGTTGGTACCAGTCTAGTTCTGAAATGAGTTGGAATAGCCTGCTGGTAGACAATTACAGGAAGTGACCTCACAATAAGCACTCATTCCAGACGTGTATGCATAAATTACACAAAGAAACTACTTTTTTGAGATTTTCTAAACACTAATTCAACAAAATAAAAGGTGCTCTCAAATATCTTCATTTGTCCCCCAAAAAAGTGATATTAGAGGAGTTCTCAGTGTTTGCTGAGTAATTTCCTAGTGTGATGTCATCGATTACAAACAGGAAGAGAAATTATAAACCTAAAAAATTAGCTATACTGTGAAGTTTTTAAATATATTTTAGCTAAATTTGAAATATATAAAACTTATTTGCATTTTAGTTCAATGAGTGGTCCAACCTGTCATAGAGCACTTTAAGCAACCTGTAAGTTCAAAGGTCAAGAGAAGGAGGGGTGGGGGTCTGGTTGGAGGGCCCCCTGTGATGTTTAGCCCGGGCCCCTGGACACGCTTGCACTGCCACTGATCCAGGGAAATATTATTGCTTTGTCTATGGCAAATATTCCACCATGGACCATTAGAAAAGTTACATAATGCACCTTTAAAACCATGAATTGTAGATGAAAAAAATAGAGCAGTATGTGTAGATAAATCCAAAAATCCATAACAAATAAATAATAATGAATAGAGTTTACAATTTACTATGAAGCACTGACAAATGTGTAAAATTGCCATGCAGCCAAAGTCGAAATTAGAAGTTAGGAATATGATCTGCAATGGTACATTTCAGAGAAGACTTCTTACAACAGTGTAGCTTGTTAGACCCAAATGAAGCCGTCGCGTGTGTCTGGGTGTAATTATTTCTCTTCACGAACCAAGTCAACCTCAAATGAACTGTGTCATACGCTTTTGTGTTTGTGCTTTTGACAAATGAGACACTTCTTTCCACAACCGCCACAGCGCTACCGCAGCCCCACTCAGCGTTCCACATGGGATTTGTACCTGTCAACAGCTGAAGATAGAGAAATGTGAAATGTTCCAAATCATTGAGTCGCAAAGATGACAAAGTGTTTATTTATTTATGTATGTACTTATGTCAGTTACAAGAGGCTTTGCCAATTTACTGTAGTTCAGATGGTACAGTATCAGGCACTTTCTTTCTTTATTTTTATCTGGCTTTTGTCTGTCAAGCTTTAAACCTTTCACATTGGAGCCACAAAATAGCACAATCTGTATCTAATCTGAAATGTTTTATCATTTAATTTAATACATTTACGTCCATAGATTTGAGGCGTTTTTGGTTGTTGTTTTTGTATGATTTTTTCTTCCACAGAGACGTAAAGATCAGCCTTTTAAACTTTCTTGTACTTCACAGGATTCTGACAGATCGAGCTGAAGGATTTGTTGATATCTTATTCCAGGCATGATTTATTTAAGTTTTAGCAAGAATAAATTAGGCAAAATTTGAACTTTCAGTAACATCATATTAGGTTTTCGAAAATCCCCTCCGTGCATTTTTTGTATCCAACAAAATTAAGTAAGAAACATAGCTCGATCCATTTTTTCAGATTTATAAGCTCAAAAACCTTGAATCCTATTTGATTAACTTAAATAATTATTAATATGTAGTATATGTATTATAAAGTGTGACTATTTCATTGTACATGAAATCAATCACTACTCATGGTGTTATCTTGTGTATTGTACAAAACCATCCATTGATTGATTGATTGATTTGGTTTTCCCGCTCCAGTTGGTCCAAGGATGGCGGCCGAACCCCAGTCTCTGCAGGTGGACCTGGGCTCTGACGCGGTCTTCAGCTGTGCCTGGTCCGGGAATCCTTCTCTCACTATAGTGTGGATGAAGAAAGGCTTGGGAGTGGTACGTTTATCACTTTTAGCCTGAATGCGACAGGCACGTCAGTATTTGTGTGTGTGGAGAGACGCATTCATCATTGCAGTTAAAATCACTTATAATCACATATTTTTCATTTATCTCAAATCATGATATCGACCAATGGATCAAGAAACTATACCATAACCTCACCTAGACACCAAACTCAATTTAAAATATTCTATCATGCATTTTTGTGGCTTTACTTTTCTTTTAAATATGCTTTTAATCACCTGAAGGTTAGCATTTAAAATTCCCTAACTTTCCAACAGTGGGAAAGAACAATGAAAAACTAAATAAATAAAGCCTTAGGCAACGTAACTGTCCCGTGATGGTTTATGGACTGTGAAGGAGAAGTACGGATTTTTACCTGCGACGCACAATCTGGGGGAAACTGAAACTGAGCGTTTTCTGAGGCTCATAAACAGGATTAATGGAGTAAGTGTGAATTAGTGCAATTTATAATCGTGATTTCAATTATTACTCCATTCAATTACAAACATTGTGTAATCAAAAATACAATAAATTAGCTTCTGTTCAGAATTATGTGCGATAGTTCTGCCTCAAAACAAAGACACAAACTCAATCAAGTTAAACGATTAAGCGTTTGAGTATTTTTATTTGTATTGTTTATGTATTATTTGTTGTTTTATTTGGCTCGGGGTAGAGACGTTTGTGGGATCTTTCAGGATCTACTTCATAAAAAATTGGTTTATTACTGAAAAAAACAAGAATTAAAATTGACCCAAAAAAATACACATAATAAAACAAATGGAAATAAATTACATTAAATATGACATTACTATATAAGATAGGTAAACCAACACATTTTAGTATAATTCTATTTCTGTCTCATATTCTTTGTGTACAGTGTGCATAAAAAGTTTCACAATTGTACTCAATGATATACTGATACACACGTCAAATTCAGTCTGAAAAAATTTTTTTCTTCCAATGCCAATATCTTCTGGAACAAAAGTTAAGTCTCTCTGCAGGGGTCCCCACATATCTATCAAATGTGAGTCATCGAGTGCAGTGGTGTCTTTCCTGTCAGATACAGGATTTTCATACTGTCAGTTTGAAAATCCCCAAACTTTCTGAGCACCACTAGTAAAGTATGTTTCACCAAGAATCCACAGTTGATCAATGTCCATGCTGCAGACCAAGTTATACTGTCCTGTAGGGGTCAAGTTTTCCAAAAGTTCAAATAAAAAAGTTCATGCTGGAAATAAGTCCTCCCCAAAAACAGAAATGTTTGAAATAGGGTGTATATATTTATTTATTAATATTTTCATTGAAAAAATTGCTTAAATCAACAGGAACACTGCATACTTGTGATATTTTGTATTATTTAGAATTTCTGGAAAACTTGATTTCTATATATATTAAATCAGGGGTGCCCACACTTTTTCAGCTACTTTTAAATTTGGCAAAGCCTGAAGATCGACCTGTAGATTTATATTACTTTTATAGAAACATGTATGGACGTACAATATAAAGCAGGGGAGAGAAAATCTGTTTTGACTTTGAAAATAAAATAATAACTAAACTAAATAACAGAAGGTTGAGCTTATAATCACCTCACTTAAAGTTCTTTTTAACTATAATATTAGTTATTATAATAAGACAAGCTCCATGGTAACGCTGGGAGGCGGGGCTTAAGACGTAGAAAAAGTCAGCTTTCCTTTGGGTCGCGTCAATAACAAACTGCTCTGTGAAGGACAGAAACAGCGTCTCCCCCTGCTCCTCGGCCTGACTCCTCCCCCTGCTCCTCGGCCTGACTCCTCCCCTGCTCCTCGGCCTGACTCCTCCCCCTGCTCCTCGGCCTGACTCCTCCCCCTGCTCCTCAACATGACTCCCTCTCCTCGCTCTCCTCCCTCATGTGAGCATTCTACGTTTCCGTGGCTGCTCAGAGCGAGCCGACAATACGTCTTGCATTGTCTGCTCGCGCTGAGCGGCCGCGGTGTGCTCCTTCCGAATGTCACTGAGAAAGCGGACAAAATCAAAACTGTCGTCTCCTCGCGCCGATTGTAACTCATGGTTCACTTGTGCTTTTGGGGACCTCCATTTGCGCACCATGTGAGACACTCGCTTAGTGTGTGTAAATACTGTCACTTAGCGCCAGCCAAAAAACGTTGCTTTCGTTTCGACTGCCTCTGAGATCAACTGCCACTGCGTCCGAGATTGACTGGTAGATCACGACCGACGTAATGGGCACCCCTGCATTAAATAATAATATATATATAGAAATCAAGTTTAAACAGTGGCAGTAGTGTTTTCAAATCAAGACTGAATAGTAATTGAATATAGATCATTTCCTTTGTGTTTGATTCATTTATTTGGGTTGAATTCCAGCAATTTGGAACTGCTAATTACATTTTCCTATTGCTAATCTTAAATACTATAATGGAGGTGAATTACATTACACTATGCAGAATTTAGTTTTTTGAGCTTTGAACCACGTTATAGCAATTATCCCTCATCAAAAACATACCTGGAGTTGTATTTAGCTTCATTCAATCGTATTGCATTAATCCTGTTCACGAGCTCCTCTCCTTCTGAGCCGCAGAAAACACTTCCGGAGGTCTTCTGTGCGGTCAAATCACGTTCATTACAGCGGCGTCCTTACATTAGCATGCCAGGGCAAGCTAGATTTTGTTTAGTTCCTCATGGTAATTCCCTCTACTGTCAGTAGATGGCGTGCTAACACCAAACGCCTGACTAAGACTGGACAATATGTTGGCAAAAATATCGTCATTTTGTGATTTCAATTTTTCTCTTGAATGAACAAAATGTGAACGGACCATAAAATGACCCACAAAAGTGTAGAAATATCACTTAATACTATTATTTTGGAGATTACTCGAGACGTTTCTGTATCTTTTTAACTCATTTTTAGTTGTTTTAATTTTAGACAAACACTTGATATTCTAATTTGGCATAATTCAAAAACAACAATTGCAATATGATCAGCTTTTCAATATATTTCCCATCTGACCCCAAGGAAATTGTCATATTCATTGTTTGGCATATTGCTACTAAGGTCATTAACAACACAATGCAGCAGTGGGAACTTTCCTTAGTAACTGAACCTCACCACCAATTTTCACTGCTTTGTAGATGCGACAGTGTATTACATTTGTATTCAGTTATACATCTTCAAGGCTATCCATGCAACAGTATAACAGACATTTATGTTTCCTCTAATCCAAACCCCAGTGGGAAACTTTAATAACTTGAACTTTTGCATGCTCCAATCTACAAACTATTCACAGGCCTTTTCTTTTTTTTTTCAAGAATTCTTTGGCCCGTAGGCGTCATTGAAAAGGTCATTGTTAGCGTAAAATGGGGATGAGAGAGAAGGGAGGACATGCAGTAAAGCTGGCTTGAGTTCACAGCCTTATCCACCGGGTTAACCACTCGACCTCCAGGCAGCACCCTCAGGCCTTTCCAATCAGTGCAAACACTGGTAACAATGCCCCAACTATGTTTTTTTCTGTGGAACACGCTTCTCCATGGACACATACCCGAACAACTAAACGCGCCATGATTGTCACTGAAAGAGAACACAATTAAGGATGCCTTTGTATTGATGAATTGAAAACATAAATTGAAAAAGAAATTCTTTTTCTCTTCCAACTATTCATTCAACTCCAACTATGCAACGAACTCTGGTGTGTTTGGTAATGATGCCGAGCCTTTGTGCGCTTCTAATTGCTTCTGAACTAGTTACAAAATGATGATTCTGAGATGTTTTTTGTGGTCTTGGACAGGTGCTTAGCAACAAGAACACGCTGACCCTGAAGGCGGTGAAGCCGGAAGATGCCGGCAAGTACGTGTGCCGGGCAGTGGTCCCTAGAGTGGGCGCCGCTGAGAAGGAAGTGTCCCTCACCGTCAATGGTAAGTACAATGTGCTGCACTGTCAAAGGGTGAATGGGAATCTGTACTCTGGACACCCTTGTTTGGTTTAGGTCATGGAAGTACCCTGGCATATAACAATGTTCAAGTCTCATTATTATCTGATATTTCTTTATTATTTTAAAAGATAGATATATATTGATTAACTATATTTGGGTGCGTTGTAATAGAGCAACTGTTATAATCACAACAGCAGTTGATGCTGTTGATTTAACAAACAAGGTTAGAGAAGCTAACAATGAAACAATCAGAAAGGTATTAAACAAGGAATTTAGCAAACGGATAACCCAGAGTATGCCATTTCCTAAGGCCCTCCTTCTCAGCAAGGAAAAACTACAAAAAAGCTCCTGCTCCCATGTACGGACAGGCTGCAGATGGTCCAGGACTGATGCGCTTCCATTTGCAGATAGAGACTGTAGATCCTGAACCACTCAGGAGGAGAGAGGGTGGTTCATGTGGTGTAGAGAGAGTTCATCTAGATCAGAGAGAGTTCCTCAAGGCGTAAATAAGATCCATTGATAGGAATCTGACTAAATAAGTACCATTTAGAATCTGTGCATTCTAAAGGCTTGTGCGGTTCCATATGTTGGCTTTAACGTGCATTCAGTGAGAGGCCGCCAAAATCCTCATTAGAAAACATGACCGTTAGCTTAGTTTATTTAAATGCTAACCATCAACATTATGCTAGACATGTCTCTACAAAATGATAGCAGGCTGCAACAGTTTTTGATTTTATTTCATCAAGCGCCACAAATCTTTTCCTGCACAAGCCTACAAACTTAAAATGTTTTTATGTTGCTGCCTCCTTAAAATGAATGAGATTGAATGTTTATATCAGTACCAGGCCTGTCACGTTTTGAAGGGTCTTTAATACTTGACGTGTACTAGTGCAGTTGCAGTTATTATAATTGTAGTTTAGTGATATTTTGACATAAAACATATTAATCTTAGCATTGGTCTATCAAAGTCCTCAAAATTACACCTAGTCTACATTACATGAAAAACATCTGCAACGTTTGACTGCTTTGCACCCAAAAAAAAGTCCAATACTGTCTTGACTTTATGCCAAATCACATGGCTCACTTTATTCCCGACATTGTCCAACAGTGTCAGATGAAAGGCGACATTAAAGCGCCGCGCCGACTTTAAACCTTCACCACGACTGTCAGTGGAAGTTAATAAGGAGCATATCATCGATTCCTAATGGCCGACGGCGCGCCTTTATCCGCACTGTGACTGATCGCCATAGTTCAATGAAAAATGATCCACGGCCCTTCTGAATTAATCAGCGAAAGGGAAATAAATGGACAGCTGTTTATTGGAAAGACGTTTTAAGGTCAGGCTGAAATGTGGCGGGGAGATGAGTGGCGGGACATCACACATTTTTGAAGGGACGCTTTGGTAGTGGGTTCAATAGCGTTTGGGATGGATTAGGTATGGATTGATGTGCATTTTTGGACTGGGAGATTTCAAGGTTATTCCAGCCATATGTTTACTCTGTCTGATAACGCTTTTAGTAATTAATTTATCGATAGCCTTAACGATTATTGACTGATTGCGCGTACTGTACATCACACGAGATCTGATATGAGTAATGATTTGAGACGGAGCGGTAATATATCGGGTAGATAATGGCACAGAGGTCGAGATTTAGTGCCTAAAGAATATTACTTGAAGACTTTAGTGCGAAAAGGGCACTTTACAAAATGGGAATGCGCTGCTCGATTATCCAGTATTATTATTGGGTTCTTGAGGAGTAAATTTAAATCATATAATTTGGAGAAAATAATCAAAATCAGCCCAAAAATATTCTAATATATCGGCCATGGTTTTTTTCTGGATTCAAGTAATAATTGTAATAATAATCTGTCAAAATTGTGACAGATTTACTTTGTGTTTTATTTGGTTTGGCTTAGATTGGAAGACATACGTAGTTGTTTAGATTTCTCTTCAAAGACAGATCATCTTTTCTTCTCCTTTGTATGGATGCACACTATCCTAAAAAACAGGAATCAGAGGGCTGTTTGATTAAATCTTCCAGAGGGCCAGATTTCCCAGAGGGCTTTTTTTGTGAAAATAAAATCTAAAGACTCAACATCGCTCTGCAAAATTGCTGCTCCAGAATTAAACGAGGACTAGACTAGTACCAGCCAGGGTTAAACCAGGAGTATCAAAAAATGTAAGTCTAATCATGGCCCAAACCGGGTCCAAAGCAAAATTAAACAAGGACTAAACCAGTCAACATGGCCCTAGATTAAAATGTAAAACAATGGTTGGTATTATATTGTGACTCTACTCTTTATATCCTATAGCGGTGGTAAATCTGAACTCTTTTATCTGCAGCGCTGCCTCTTGTGCTGCTTCTCTATTCCACTGATGTGTTTAGTCGGTGAGCGGTGGCAGCCCTCTCTCCCCCGGGGGCCTGTGTGAGAAAAGAAAGAAATGGTACGCGGTTTGAGCGGGGAATGGGAAATATATGATTTCTCCTGGTCAGCACTTCCTCAATCCTCAGCCGGCCTCTCGAGTGTCAGCCGCGTCTTACCCCCGCGACACATGCGTGACTGTTTTTATGACCGTTTCTAATGCACTGACCCCTCTGTAGCTCAAAGTCTTTCCGAGCCGTCGTTCCGTTCACCTCGAGGGTCACACTACATACATTCATATGCATCGCTCCGACTGACCTGTCATTCGTGGTGGAATGGCGAAAGAAATGTGGCTTTTCTCTGCGCAAAGGGAGCGTTTTTAAGGAAATTGATTTTTCTGTATTTGTCGGAATAAAGAGATTCCATAGTGTTTTTTCAAGTTTTGCTTTAACAATAACAATTGTTTTAAAATGTGCAGTGTAATATTGAACATAACATGTGTTCACTGTGTTAAAATAAACCAACACCTCAAACTCACCAAAACTCCAACCAAACCCAAAAAAAAACACCAAACACCAACTCAGGTATTCCAATGAATTAACTAAAATGATTGCAATTGGAATGACTGAAACAATTATTAACTAGGACTAGGCCAGGTGTAACTCAAAACATAACCTGCCCTCTCAACTCTTTTAAACTCACAATAATTGTATAGGTTTTGCATAAACAATAATTATGTTGGTTTTTAGTGCTGATTTACCTGTGTCTGTGTCTTCACATCTGGTTCATCTGCTCCTGAGTTTGTGCTTAGAGAGTGTTACGTTGTAACAAATGATATTTACACAAAAATATGATCCACAGTAGTGATGCAGGGGTCAGGTCTGGCCAAGAAAGTCTCATTTCAATGCTGCAGGCTCTAAACTGCGGCCGCCGTATATCGCCTGTCCGTGCTCCACATGTGTCTTTGCGTTCAGCAGGTCTAGATTCACTTCCGCATTAGACCTATTTCACCGTGAATATGAGTTGAATTGTAATAAAACACACAGCGTTTTGAAGCTTAAAATACAGAAAACACAACGTATCCCCTGGACAGTGTACTTGGCTTCTACAGGCTATCAAACGCTTGCGCTTCATGCTAGAGTGCCCCCCGGTGGCCATTAGCCAGTAAAAATCGATCAATTAGCCGCACCGTTGTATGGGTGGCAGGGTTCAAAGCGTGGGGAAAAAAGTAGCTAATTAAATCTGAAAATTACGGTAATAAAATACCACCTTTAGATTGTTAAGTGGGTTCACAATCACAAACTTATTAGGCTTGGGCACTAAGCTGCCAATCATTGTCTGTAAAGTGAAAGTGATTGGGAAGTGAATGACAATTTCTCTATATGTTTTTCAGTTAAGTTTATTTTCTTGATTTTTTAATACATTCCGCATGCACCACTTAACTACACTTGAAGAGTTCATTTGCAAAAACAGATATCACCGAAAATGTGTCACCCATAATATTAATAGCAGTATAATTTAAGGACTTTGCTCACGAAGTTATGGAATAATATTTGTATTGCACTAAAATAGATTTGGCTTTTGAAAACACTTCAAGACACTTCAAGAGTAAATTGGAAACCTTAAAAAAAAATGTTTTGCTCAAATGGCATTTATCTGTTTTTCACTTGATTTGATTTAAGGTAGACTTTATTTTTTTCCGAGCAGAATGTTTGTCAGACGTACCCAGCCTCTTGAACAACAGAGCACTAGAGAACTAGAGTTGTTAGTGCTCGCCGAATTTCCAGCAGATGGAGAAAGTAGTGCACTGACACTTTCCAGTAATGCACCTTGAAGAGCAGTGTCCACGAGGGGCACCTGTCAGTATGGACCACAATGCATCGCAGAAGTTGAAAAATAAAAACAGTGGACAGCTACCGATCTTTAACTAGACACTACACAACTGAATGAAACCGGATTTTCTATGCGTTGTTGACCCATGATTATGAAATACAAACCGAATCTCTCCTTCACTGTGGTTCTCCTCCAGTTTTCTACTTTTCCCACTGTTTTTTTTTTTGTTTTTTTTTTGGTAGTTTTTCCTCTCAGAAGGAGGGTCTGCAGACAGGGGACGCTCTGGGACATTTATCCATTTGCTTAATTCTTGTAGACGTTTGTTAATCTGCTTGTGTTATTGACCCATGACTGTTTCGTTATTTGATTGCTGACGGTTAAATTAACTAGCTTGAGCTGTTAAATGATTGATAGATTCCAATCTTTTCTCATTAAGATGAATAATAATGTCCACTTAGAAACTGTACGTGAGATCCATCTCGATTAAAACTTGATTCATATTAGTCCACAGGATAGTCCGAGGAGAACAAAAAACTAAAACATTCATACTCACTTTTTATTGCCCTGTGCACACGCTGTTTGCATTGAAACCCGTCGCCACGGTAACCCCTCCTGATCTGAGCGCCACCCTATTTCAGATTACAAGCCCTCTTTGAGCGATTATAATATTTAAACCCTCTCTGCGTGCGCCGTCTGCCATAAATCGACTAAGGCTTTATAACAGCTATTCCCTTAATGTGATCTATAGTTCTGATTTACATCCCAAGAAGTGGCCATAAAGAGCCTCCAAAGTCTATCTGAAAGGTAGATTGGATTTAGGTGCGGTTTATTTTACGCTCAAAGCCAATTAAAAGCCGCAAATAAATAACGGCAGGGATTTTTTTCCCCCAGTGCATGATTTTGCCCTTGGAGACCGGCCTCTCCTCTCTTGGTTAATATATGTGCAGCGATTGCCAAGAAGATGTATAGCCTAGCTTTATATTTATATATATATATATATTTTTTTTTTGAATGGTGATGATTGAGTGTCTGTGCCTTGGCTGTGTGTCCGCAGGTCCTCCCACTATCTCCAGCACCCAGACCCAGCAGGCGCTCTATGGAGAAAAGGGTCAGATCAAGTGCTTCATCCGCAGCACCCCTCCGCCGGACCGCATTGTGAGTCATGTTTTATTTATTTTATTTATTTTATTTATTTTATTTATTTTATTTATTTTATTTATTTTATTTATTTTATGTAATATATAAAGAAGTTGTTATGGTCTATAGACAATTCTTACAACAGGAAAGACGGGCACAATTAACGGTGGCATCCCGGGACAAATTTCTGAATAAGGTGGAAAAGATTTTATTTGACAGGACAGTTGTAACATGAAATGGGGAGAGAGAGGGTAGAGACATTCGACAAATGGTTGAGGCTGGGAATTGAACCATGACACCACACCATAAAGCCACTGCTCCACCGGCGAGCAAGTGAGTAGTGTAGTGTTGAGTAGAGTTTTCTGCCATTTTTTTGTATTTCAAGCAAGATAAAGGGAAGAAGTGATTAAAAAAGGACACAATGTAGATACTAAACAATTTACACTTTTGCTTGTATTGTTAGTAAACAGCTCATTAAGAGAAATATATATGTAAATACATTTAAATACAACTTATTGGAGAAGCATTTTCCAATAAATCATTATGTTGACAGATAATTGGCACATACTGTAGTTTATTTCTGACACATTTGCTGAGGAAAAAAGTTGAAAAGGCCAATTTTATATATATTTCATTTGGTCAGTTATTGCTAAAGTTATATCCAGAATTCTACATGTTTTATTTTGTATATTCAGTACAAACCTATATCAGCGACCATAAATAAAAAAGTCCGTTTAGATCGCATTCATTATATTGCTGGCAGGGAGTTAAAAGAAGAAAGAAGAGAAAAACAGACTCTAATTTGAGTCTAACTTTGAAATGTAGAAATCTTTTAATTCAAAAGAAAAAAAAAAAACCTACACAAGACTTTGTCCACTACCGTCCACACCGCCGGGGGCCTTCTCTGATGAACTTCAAATTAACTCCAATTTTTAGTCTTTACTGGAAGTTTTAGCCATTTTTACGTCTCATAATGTTAAAACTTTAGTCCAATGAAAGCAGCGGGGTGTCCGGCGCTGGCGAGACTATATACGCATCAATAATTAGTGCGGCCCAATCCGTCTCATTCTCTTGGTGAAATGAGAACATTTGATTTCTGCGCATTAGGAGATAATTAGGAAACATTAAAGGATGATTCAGAGTGGGCCTTGTGAGTTATATCCTAAGTGTGTGTAGGAACGTCCCTCAACTCTTTATGGGTACGCTCGGTTCGTTTGAGGTAAGGGTACAGCTATAGTTAATGCTCACAAAACAGAGATACTACACCTACTACTGAAAGTTTAGTTTGATCTATTTTTATACCTATTTTTTACAATTATTTAATTCACATTATAATTTTGATGCTCATCACACAATAAACCTTGTGTCCAAACTATGGCTCGGGGACCAAATACGGCCCTCAGACCAATTTTACCAGGACCAACTTCCTGGTAAATTGTCCCAATTAACCAATAGTAGTAGTTTTTAGTGCAAAATTGGAAAAATACTGCTTTAATAACCTAAATAACACACATTTTGATGAGCTACAGACCTAATATTAGTTCCAAGCCTTTTGAAACGTGTGGTAGCTCATCAAAACTACATCAAATGCAAAATGTCCAGTGATTCACTTCTTTGTCCCATCGTCTGTGGCCCTCCGCTCTGTATGTGTTTCAAAATGCACCCCTGTCTTAAAAGGTGCTGTACCTGATTTTTAGTGTCTTAAAAGGAGCTAGATCATGTTCCTCACAACGCATTGCATCCTAATTATTCACAGCAGACTTCTGCCGTCAGTCAAGATAACTTCGGCTCAACTACGTAGACAAAATCAGGTGCAGTCACCGTAACATTGTCTATTTGTTTTGTTTTTGCAGGCGTGGTCGTGGAAGGAGACGGTTCTGGAGTCGGGCACGTCTGGCCGGTACACGGTGGAGACGGTGAGCACAGAGGATGGGGTCATCTCCACTTTGACCATGAGCAACATCGTCCCTGCGGACTTTCAGACCATCTACAACTGCACTGCCTGGAACAGCTTCGGCTCGGACACGGAGATCATACGCCTCAAAGAGCAAGGTTAGGGCACGCTAGTCTCTTCCTCAAGTCCGCAAACGATTTCATTTGCAGCAATCTAAATGTATTTCTCAATTACTTTTATGCATTCCGATTCTACTCACTCGCCACAGTGTGTGTAACTGTCAGAGGCCAGAGCAGAGTAAAGCTAACACTAGTTTAGCATGCTAACAGTGCACTTCCTGCTTTGCGTAGAATAATAACTCTCTTTTATTAGATGCAGACAGCACATAGCATTCTCTTTTTCACCCTAAGAGCTGCTTTTACGATATATCTGTGCTGGGGAAAAGCAGATTTTACTCTATTACTGTAGGTTCAAAAATGTAATATATAACTAAAATATTAAAGGAGGAGTGGGAAAAGCAAGTGCATATACTGTATGTGATTGGCTTGAGTGGTGACTGGTTGAGAGGCAAACGGAGGCTGTGATTGGCTGACGGATTACAAGATGAAGGAAATAAAAGTGACATAATTTTCCAAAAGGTTATAACGCTTCACATTTTACCAACAATTTGCTCTTTTAATATACCGGCCATGTCTTAAAACCTGGAGGGTCATTTGGGAGTTCAGTGGACATTTGTGCGTGCTTTTACAGACTGTGTAAGCTGACCTTCAGTGGTGGGATGGGTGGAGCACATTTCTAATAAATGATCACAAGTGTCATTCCTTTAGCGAGCGCACCCCATTACTCTCCACGTCTCCAAAGGTCGCTTGTCAGGGAAATGTTAACATAAATGTTCAGAGTCTAAAAGCAATTGACCCGAGCTGTCGCATGTTATGTGCTTCCTATGTAGTTATTTCTGTAGAATTGGTGTAAACCAACATTTAGCATTAAACTAAGATGGCTACACATATTGTAAAGTCTTTTTCTAATGTTACTCAAAACGGTTTGTGGGTTTTTTTTTCATTCGTTTTCACTAGTTTTACTACTTTTTGTTGTGCAGCAGATTGGGTCTAAACCAGGCTTAAACCCATGCTAAACTAGCACGAAGCCAGTACTTCACTAGGAGCAATCTAAAGCGTGGAAACAAATAGGCTCTCCACCTGTAAACAGTACAAGTGCCATATTTGTTCTGCTTGTAATATTTTCTAATCTATTGTGCTTCTTCAACTTTGCCATCAAAGGCAATAAACAAGGACTAAACCATGTTCTCCAAACCAAGCTTATCACATGGAAAAAATGGGTTAGTCCAGGACCAAATAACACCAAAAAGGTACTAATCCAGGACTAAACCTGCATGGAAAATCTGGTCTAAAACTAGGATAAAACTATGACTTAATAAGGGGTAAAATAGGGCTTAAACCGAGTTATTAAACTTGAGTCTAAACCAGGTTGTAACCATGATCGAAACGAGGTGAAACAAAGACTAAACAACAAACTATACACCAGGTTACAATCATTAAACAAATGAAATAAACAAAAGGAATAGTTGATTAGTGTATAATCGACCTTCTGTCTACAACTGTATGCTCAAACCATAGCAGAAATTTCACCATCTCATCCTTAATTAGGACTAAAATCCGAAGGTAGAACATCAAGATTTCTTCTCCTTTGTGACACCCGACATGACTTACAAAGCGGTTTCTCCCTGCGTTTGACATTCACTAGCATGTAGCGGCTAATAGGCCAAATAATGAGGTGTTTTGGACGTACCTAAGACTTTGCAGTTCAGTAAAATGATCTCATTGTAGTATTAATAAGTCATCTGTGCGCCGTGACACCTACTGGCCCTGTGCACCTCCATCTGAATGTTAACAAGAAGCTATAAGAGGTGTTAAAACTGTTTCAAAGGTAAGCTTAGAATAGAATCGAATATACGCGTTCACTTTATATTACCATGGAAAGGTGTTGTAAAGCAATTCATTCTGGTCATTCAGTATGTTCATGCAACAAGAGTTTTACAAAGGGAGGGTCTTAACTATTTACTAGATTGTCCAAGTACAAATATGTATGAACAAAATGCCATGTTTGAGGAGGAATTTGGAATAGAAAACGTTTTTATAATGCCATTCAATATATTCTCTATTGGCAATATAGACACAACTGAAAAATCAACAGTTTTTCACATGATCAAATACAAATATCTCATTCTTGTTACGAAGCAATGGACTGACCACACTGATTCAATAGGTTACTGCATAGTTACAGCCTGCACAATATATAATAACATGAATACATTCGGAATACAAGATTATTAAGCGATACGCCATTAGTGAAATGAACTGCAGATAAATGCCAAATATATGTCAAGTAATGCATTTTGAGCATAGTGGAGAACTGCTAATGCTTTTTCATTGATTTAAGCAACAACAGCCTTGGCATCTTTATCAATACAGATGCCCAAAACAGAGATCGATGTTGTAAGAGCTGGAGGTGATTAAGCTCTTAGGGTTCATACCAGGATATACTGTGGGCAATGGTCTTCACGATTGGAGGTAGCACAGTAACTAATCTGACAAAGGCACACTAAAGCGTAGCATGGAATAAAGACTGAACGAGGAGGCGGGCGCCACTGAGCTGCTGCGCCCCCTGTGTGCGCCTCTCAGCGGGCAGTCACCTGGAGACAAGGGAGAGCAGAGACACTAAAACACAAACGAGGGCCGTAACACAATGAAGTAAAAAATGATGTTTCACTTCAGAGTATTTGTTAGGAAAGAAAAAGATGTTCCTTAGTAAGGCATTTAAACTCATCCATCGTATTATTTATTTAAGGGTGTTTTCATAGCTAAAA
This sequence comes from Chaenogobius annularis, assembly GCA_015082035.1. Lineage (NCBI taxonomy): Eukaryota > Metazoa > Chordata > Actinopteri > Gobiiformes > Gobiidae > Chaenogobius > Chaenogobius annularis. The sequence goes on along the minus strand of BJKM01000076.1, from coordinate 1,463,711 downwards.
ATGATGTCTTAAAGACTCAAAATTATATAATAATATTTATATATATATATGTATATATTATATATATGTGTTGGTGGTGGAAGATAATAGTGCGATAGTGTGTGTGGTGTGTGTGTGTGTGTATAGTATAGTTATATAATATATATATTATATATATATATACATATATATAAGATGTTAAAAAATCTATATATTAATAAATTACAAAAATGCATTCTATGAACAAATACACAATTATACTTTTTAAGCATAGGAAAATACATGATTATTAATCCAAAAACAGTGTGCAGGTGACTACAACTGAATCTTTTTCTAAAATAATTAATAATAATTCATGATGGAGTAGAGAAGAAAAAGTTTTGGTTTATTAAAAAATAAATACAAATATATTTTTTTTGCTCCAGTACCTAGTTATAGAGCGTTTTATTCTCCAAAAACCAGGAAGTGCTCTGTTAGCATGCTAGTTGTTGTTAGCAAAAGAAGAAGGGAGAAAGTGCTTCAAATAGTTTGAAATGAACTAGTTCTGTTTTTCATGTTTTTAAACAGTAAGATGAGGTCATTTCCTGTAGTTCTGCTTGCAAACAAATACGTTCACCAGATTGCATTGCCCCATGGTCTGTCACAACTTGGTTCAACAAACACTTTTTCAGTTTCCTGACTTATATACTGAATAAACCCAGGTCTATTTTTGTATTAGCTTTCCTGGTGTTATTCCTCTCTGCAGACCAACGTGCAGATTGACTTTACCGCAATGATCAGAAACCGTCTCATGATCGATACTCGCTGTTTATCTATTTATCCTCCCCAAGGTTTCCTATTCTGTTAGATATTTCTCCAGACTTTACTTTTCTCTCCTTCTGTTTCTCTCTCTCTTTTTTTTTTATCGCTTCCCAATCTCCAAAGAAGGTCAAAGGAACTGCAGCTCTTTAAAGCAGCACTGTTGAATTATGTCTCCTGACCGTTGTCTGAAACACTTAGGGCCGCACCATTTCCAGTTGGCAGGCGTCCAGAGCTCCTATCATGATAGCGGCGGAATTATATGGAAGAAAGGCTCGGCTTGGCTTGGCACCGGCCGGCGTGTTGATAGTAATTGTTGGGAGCCTGTAAAGAGTAAACAGCGGGGCCCATAAATAATAAAACAAATGACGGCACGGGTGTGGGTGTGCATGTGCATGGGGGAGGAGAGAAAAGGAGCAGAAAGTAGGCGATTGTGGGTTGTAGCGGACCACCGTGAAGGGTTAGTGTTTTGTCGTCTACGCAATGCAGAATCCACGTATTTGATAGAAAGTATGGGCAACTTTGACAGGATAATTGCTCATTTTCATCAGCACACCTTATTCCAGTGGGAACTTTGTTGGTTTAAACGAGGGAAAAGTCTTGCAGCTAAAATATGCTGCTTGTGTAAAATGTCCAATGTTCATGGGCCCAACAAAGTCATCAATGCACCGATTCCCTGGACCTGAAAACGAATCTTTAGTCTGTGTAGAATTTATTTGCTCTGGAGGTCGGCAGCCCTACGTTCACTAATACAACCGGTTGGAAGGAGAATTATATGGGATGGTGGGGCTCAGACGGACTTCTGGAATGAGGGGAATAGAATTTGTCAGTGCCGGATGAAGACTGGGAATATAATATTCACATCTCCGTGGAGGAGCACAATATCTCATGTTTTTAAAGAATTCAGTTGGAAAAAATCTGTCACAGTATATCAAGACCCTTTAAAATCCTGTCTTCAGAATGTTCAGGATTCTAGAATGAAGATTAAGTGACATCAGAGCTGAATGCTTGGTTTTATGTAAAAAAACAAAACAAAAACAAACAAAACAATTTTGAATTCCTATTGTAGACATGTGAGTTAGTATGTTTTCCAATTTTTTGTAAAGGATAAACTAACAGGTTCCATGTTGCCCCATTCTGGAATTCAGAATGTTTTTGTTAGCACATTTTTATCGGTCTATTCTCAAGGAAATACTTTTTGTTAGGATTGTTTGATTGATAAGGCATTGGTTATTTTTACCATTTGACTTTAAAACCATGTGTCTGGGACAAAAAACTCCTGTAATGGAAACACTGGATGGATACTTTGGAACTGGCATCAGTAAAGCAAAAAATGAAATGAAAGCTGTCCATTACTGGGGCCCAAATAACAGTAAGCATTTACAAAATAAAAAAGATCATTTTAAAATGGTTTTATTGTTTTCCGGTCTGTGTCTTGTTTTTTGTATATATTTGAAAGCAAGATAGAAAGAAATACATTTTGTTGTTGTTCATTTAATTGTATATTTTGGAGTGACAATTATTGATCGTGCCTTGGACTGTGCAATATGTGGGGAAAAAAATCACACTTAAACAAGTTCATGCTTTCTGCTCCGGTGCCATTTCATACACACAAAAAATTTGTCAATTTTTCTAAACAATATGCTTTTGCTAAAATTTCGATTTGATTGAACATCCCTCCTTGTGCTGAATGCTTTGATACCCTTGAAATGTCCTTTAAAAGTAGTACTCTAGTTTCACAGTTTGATCAACTCTGCCACTAAGTTCTGATTGGTTGAAAAATAGAATGTTAAAACGGTGATGGCTAATATAGCTCTGTCTTACGCTGGATATGTTTGTGTTTGTTGTGTTCCAGAGACGCTGAGGCTGGCTGTGATCATCGGCGTGGCGGTGGGGGCCTTCCTGGCTCTATCCATTCTACTGGGGACACTAGGGGCCTTCTGCTGCACCCGCTTCCAGAGAAGTAAGATCTCACACACAGACAGAACCATCGTGACACGAATTGGGTGGAATGTCTCTTCAAAGTGTTTGTTCTGTTGGCGTCTCCAGCTTGACACTTGAGACTCAGCGGGGGTGGCAATATTGACAAAAATGACAATGTTCAGGCAGTGTTTTCAGTAAACATGGTCAAATCACACCTGTATGTCGTGATGACATTCAAATATTACATAAGCAGTAAATTGGAATTGTCACTTTATAACCTTATTTAAACTCTACACTAAGTAGCCCTAGTTTAGTTTAGTCTTTTTATATTATTATATTATATAATATTTTTAAATAATGATAATTCACAAAACCAAACACACACACAACATCACACCTGTACAACACAACCATTCATCTCAATCAGCAATAAGCACACACATACATTACATACGGCACATCACATAGATTACATATCTTGAGTACAAAGCTTACTAAATCGCATACTACTGTGAAAAAAGAATGATTATCCATTTGCGCCTCATGGCAATTGAGTTGTAATTTTAGGCATTACAAACATGAATTGAATTGAATTAAAGTAGTGTCCGCCTGGTGGGGCCTCAGAGACACTACAAGTGGGCCACAAAACGGGCAATTGAGATTTAAATCAAATTGATCATAAAAATAAGAAGACCAAGACGTCTTTGGTTCGATAAGAGAGGCTTTGGAAACAGCTGCCTTACTTTTTTTTTTGGGATGCTAAAAAATTATACAAGAGGTCAGAAGAAACAGATTTCACTTTGAACAAAAGCAGCGCACATTTATTCATGTTCAGTCACGTCCTTCCTTAGATTATAGTACATGTCATATAAACTGCATTGCATACTGACTGACATTGTGTGCTTTGGCCAGACACTTCCGACATCACACCTTTGGAAGTGCATAAACGTTAGGGCATAGTTCATTACTGTACAAGGAGTGAACAAAACATGCACCAAACTTGTATTATTTTGTGTAATGTGACCTTTTATTCATATATGTTATGGCATACTGAAAGCCTCCGCACAAAAACTCACCCTTGTGTTGAGACATGGACTAAAATAAATATTACGTTAACCCTGAACTTGTCTTGACGCATCACAAAACATTATTCTTAAACTTATTTGCAGATAGCTTTAGATGACATATTTCCAGCCGTTAACCATTTTCTGCAATAGCATTTCATGTCAAAGGTGCCATCTTGCATTTGTTGAAACATTTAAACTCTATAGACTTAACAAAAAGTGAACTGCGTGTGGTTATGAAAATCTATGTATTTGCATGGTCAATTTTGTGGAATCAAAGGTTACAGCACCAGCACTGAAAGGAAAATCCATATTATCGATTTGTGCCGAGTGCTATTCATGAGTAGAGCCAACCGTACTGTTATTTATTTAGGTTTCTTTGGAGTGCAGGGAGCTCTGGCCTTGATTCCTCACTCTGTCTTGTCTACTGCAGTTTTATTTGGCCTTGGTCAGTGTAACTAGAATGTCTGTTGTGTTGCAGAAGATGTCCACCTGGTGATGTCCTCGCTGCCCGTGTCCCTGTCGCGCCAGAGAGACGGCAAAACTGAGAGTAAGTTGTTGAGATTGTTTGGATTGAAAACGGCATTTAAACATGATCCTTTTTTTTTTTTTTAAGTTTTTTGTCCAGTTACAAGTAAATGATCGTTAATGCTCTACGTTCAAGATTCAGCGTCCGTGTGATTTGTATGCTCAGCTCACTGCTCACACTGGGGGCAGTAGTGAGCACAGTGGAATGGAAGCTCATCTTTTTAAAAAGTGGCTAGAACAAGCTGCTAAACAGATTTATTATATTCTCACCCCATGTTTTTTTCTAACAAATGCAATCTAAAAACTATTGTGGGAGCCTCCATGTTTGTTTTTCCTGTGATTTTTCTTATGTTTTGGTAAATTTTCTTACTGACTTTGAGCGTCTTCTAGTGGTTATTTACCAGACCACGGTCGGAAGTATAAAAAACGAAGACACAGCAGCCGCGCTTCGAACGCACGCAGCTTTTTCCGTACAAAAATGGAGCATAAATGAGCCTTAAGATGGACACAAAGTACAGTGTGTTTAGCTATAACAATTTCAAATAAATCATGCCTTTTTGCTACAAAACTGTACTGTAAAGAATACAACAGTAATGGAGGGAAATTGTACTGATTGTGTATTATGTATTGCAAAATCTGTAATTGTGAATTGTGATAATTATGTTGGTTGGGCGCCACTGTTGGCATGTGAAGGAGACATATTAACCTTTGCCAGGTACTTAGGGTCAGTGGCTCTTTGGAAAGTGTAAAAAAAAAAGATTCGCTGCGCAGTGGCCCAATGTTAGAGTTCAAATCAGGATTTCTACTGCACAATGTCGTTCTAGTCCATTCCGGCATAAAAGCGTCGATAGGTACATATTTTTTTATTATTCACAATATTTGACACACAAAATGTCATAAGCGGGGCATTCAGATTTGTTTACCACAAGCTAATTAAAACTCAACAATGCCCTTTCTCACTAAACTTGTTTTGAATCCACCACCCCCATGTTAACGTCAGCTTGCATCTAAAATGAAGGAATCGCTTAATTAATACCAAAACTTTTAAATGTCACCAACCTACACATAGACAACGACAATTCTACAGGACAAAAACCTATTGCGGCTTTATTTTCTCTTTCACTTGTTGTATTTCAAATGAATAAAAAGCAGAGCCGGTTCTGAACGCACACCAGAGACTTTTGATGCTGCCTGCTGGATCAGTACAAGGAATCTGACAGAGCAGAGGTGGAACATCTCCTACAAGAAAACCTGTCTTCTGAATCCGACCAGAGCACCCGTGCTTCCTGGATACCGGCCAAACCGGGGGATTGTCTCTCTATGAAAGTTGGCAGCAACAAGGGAAATATGCAAATAAGTGCACCTTGTTATGTATTAGCTGCTTGGACAAAAATAGAAAAGGAAAAATTCTTGGTGTTGGTGTTTTATATTTTATAACCTCAAATAATGCATGTGTTAGTTAAGTTAAAGGTGTGCTATGTAATTTTTCTGGATTCGACACTTGCTTTTCTCCATGTAGATGCTATTGTTTTGCCAAGAATGTTTCACTGCTGTATGACAATAAATGTATCTATCTCCATGGACACAAGTTACAGGTAAGATCTGTAGAGAGGCGACCCTGCTCACAGTAAGGCGCAAGTTCTTAAAGGTATATTTGAGCAACAAAATCACCTGTAATTGCAAGATACATAGATAAGCTTGATGACAAAGTAATGACATCTCCATGGACGCAAACAAGCGATGTACCCTCCACCTGAAAAGTTCCACAGTGCACCTTTAAAGACTACATTTGAGTGAAGTAATTTAAATTAGACTAAACACAGTATTTGCTAGCTTCAAGGTTAGTTATTGGAATTTCCTGCTCCACTTGTAGCCTATGTTTGACGATGTGGGGAATTGTGAGGTGTGTCTTTATTCAGTAGACCAAAACTCTGAAAAGTTCCTCCAGCTCATAATGCTATAACTAAAATGAAGCAGAATGTAGGAGTTTGTGTGATTTGCTAAAAAAAAATCCCTGGGAGAGAACCCCCAGACCCCCCCTGCACAGTTGAATGACATTTTTTTAATGTCATTCCCTAAAAAAAACATGTGAAAGTAAATGGGATTGCAAAGTTTTGATGGTCTCCATGCCGCCCTTATTGGCAAGTGATACTTATTACTGAAGGTAATTTTAGCACTGAATGAGCACAGTAATGGTGAATGAACTTTAAAAACACAGAGGAGCACTGTCTGGATAACTCAAGTCAGACATGGAGTGTTGGCATCGACTGCATACAGAAATACTCAAGCGAGACTAACTGAAACTAATACAACTCTGGTTATGTTTTTGATCTGATCATGCACTTGAACATGATAGTTCATAAAATATGGTAAAAAGAAGAAAAAGATGGCTCAGTGTAAATTGTAATAATACTTTAAACAGTAAGACCCATGGCTAGTCACTGCTAAAACAATGTGTGGGTAGTTGTTGTTGTCACCGTTAGCATAGCACTCAATAGCCACTTTGCGCTAATAACACACTTGAATTGATGTAGAAAAAGCTTCGAAAACATTGAACAAATATGTACTGTGAATTTTGTTGTTAATAATAGTGTTTTTCATACACAAGCTTATAGAGAAACAAGCCGTGACCCCAAATAGCGGGTGCATACATCTCATCTACTTAGCATTTTAATAGATTTTGTGCTAGCATGTTCAAATAATGTGAGTGACACTGGTAGATTGTGCTTTATAGTGAAGGCACCTGCCAATAGCGTAGCATTGATTGGTTTGTTGGTTGGTGCGAGGCTGACATTGATGTTGGCATGTTGTCGATGTGACGTGTGGCCATTTTGCACTTGAATGGAGAAGCAATGGACAGTTTGAAGAGTGTTCCTCCAGCTATGGCATGGGCATCAATAGAAAGAAAGGATTTACGTGTCCTGTTAGCTTCACTAGCTGATTTGCTAATGAGCGCTGTTTTGAGGTGGGTAGCAATGAGTTATAGTTACTCTGCAACTAGGACATGGAATATAAACATATGAAGACACGTGCACTGTTGAATTATTAGCGCATATACAGTAGGCCTATTTGAGTAGCCTAATCCTTCATAATTAGCCATCTCCCTCTCAATTAATGTTGTTTTAGTCTAATTTAAATTGCTTCACTCATTAGTGTACCAACTGCAGACAAATATTTACATTCAGGTGTTTGTACTTTCAGGGAGAAGAACTGAATTACTTAAGAAAAATGGTAAAACATATTGAAAATGAGATTTCATTAATAGTTACTTTATTTCATTGTATGTGTTTATTGAGGTGTCTGAGTTTGGGAGAGACAAGTGAAATTAAATAAATTTTAGTTGAAAATCAAACGGCACTAAAATTTAAATTGAATACATTAAAATTTAAATTTATCATAGGACACAACATAGGACTAACTACATAAGATGCTTATTTGATTCAGATTTGACCTTGTTTCAAGAACAAAAAAACATCAATGCAAAAATTGTCTCCCCAGTCCCCCCTGCTTTGCTTGGTATTTAACCCTGGTATTTGTAAAGCCAATAATTTTATAAAGTGGCATATGCTGGAAAAACTATGACCAATCATTGTTGTTGGATATTTTTTAAAACTCTCACTTAACTCCATGTAAACACACCTAACAAACTTTGGGCAGTTACCCTCCCTTCTCTGTTGCTTGACCTCAGCTCACTTCGTCCACACTCGCCTGAACTCCTCTGGGTCACCGCTTCCTCTGATCCTGATCAATAGCTGCAATCTAATATTAACGCGGCTGTGTGTTGGCCTTCTGAGAGCATGCATATAAAACGCTCGCCTGTCACCATGATTAGTTTACTCCACTCCAAAAACAAGACTTTGGAATATGATCCCTAAGACTAAACTTGGCCTGTTTGCTATACTTTTGGACCAAGAGGTTCCAAAACATTTCATAGCCCAAGTGAATTAAAGTGCCAGAACTAAGCCAGGACTATTTATATAAGACAAACTCATGACAAAAAAGGTCTTAAGCTAGGTCTTAAGATGAAATTGCATCGAACAAGGACTGAATCAGGTCTAATACTGTACATGTTACAGTTTCCTTATATAGCTCTCAAAAGAAGTAGAAAACATTGTCCTGAAATGCAACACTAACACGTCAAAAAAGGATTATTATTGTGGTTGTTTGTGTTCTAAAGGATAAGGAATCTCAACATGTTTGTCCAAGTAGCCTCCTCCTTAGAATTCCTAAAGTTAAACAACATCTAAATCAGCTAAGGTACAACTCGTGCAACTACTATAATGAAACCAAATTGAATAGATGAGAGAAAACTTCCATCCAGCATACATCCAGAAGAAACCCACTCATGGCACAATTTGAAAACCACCGAGATAGACAATTTTCTTTTGACGTCTTGAAAGAAATCCCTGGGCACCAAGTTGGAGCACAAAGTGGTTAAAGCTGTGTGAGGGAATATTTTTGAACAACAATGGGGAAGGTGAGATGAAAAGATCGTTTCATAGACGGTACACAAACTTTCCAAGCAGGACTTTTATGTCGAAGCTTGTTACTATTTTTACTCCGAGATGCTGGGACAAAAGATGCTGGATCAGACCTTTCAAGTTGCCTGCTCTCGTCAACTTTTCGGTCTCATTAAATGTACAAATTGTTTAGCCATTAAGGTTTTAGGGTCCGAAACAATCTTTTCTTTGTGATGTTGTTTTAATGACTGTTCCACAATATGGAATAAAACTTTCTACTCTCCATGGAGACTCCAACAATTAGTATTTTTCTGGAAGAAAAACCCCTCTTAGAATAAAAGAAAAATAGATATGTTAATGCCCTACTCAAAACATTTCAGGCAAAACAAAAGTGCACGTTTAGGTCAGGAAGGAACTTATATTTTGTTTCTGAATTGGTAACAGCAGCTCCCTTTTAGCATCACTACTTCCTGTCCCATTCTATCCCTGTGGGGTTTTTGATGAAGGCTTTTCACTTTTACTTTAATTTAAATGTCCCGTGATTTTTCATTTCTTTTGATGTTTAGTTGATGTCTACTTGTGTTCTAATTTTGATTTTCACTTTTTGGTCGTGTTGTGTTCTGTATTGTTCTTTGTTCTATGTTTACTGTAAAAGTCACACCTCATGTATCTTTGCATTTAGACGTATAAATTCAGTTCCTCATTAGATTGATTTCTCAGTGATTATTAGTCGGATTGGAATAAAACATGCAGCATTTTGAAGCTTAACATACATAGATATTGTCCCCTCTGTCCTTGATTTCTCTGTGTGAGCTGCTTTACCTGTGTCTGTCTGTCTCCACATCTGGCTCTGCCCCAGCGCTTGTACTTGTAACGAGTGAGCAAGAAAGAGAAAGCTTCCTGCTAGAGCGCCCCTAGAGGCCGTTAGCCCGTAAAAAACTATAAATTAGCTGCATTCTTGTATAGGCCGCAGGGGTCAAAGCGTGTGAAAAAAGTAGTTGCGTATAGTCAGATTTTGATGGTAAACTTTTGTTTCCTTTTTTTTTTTAAGAAAAGAAAAATGACGTGATTACTTCACCGGAGGACACCTATAAAAGTAGGTGTTTCTGTCTAAAGGCTAACGCTAATAATGAGGCATAATAAATATTAAAATAAATTAAATTAAAATAACAAACTGAAGTAGAAACAACTGACTGGTCTTTACATTTTGAATGGCTGTTTATTTTTAGCCCATGTTTGACTGACACCTACAGCTTTCACAGTGGCTGGATTTTGAAGGATTTTTGTCTCTTTTTTCCCAACATGAAAGCTCCCGCGCTGCACATTTCTGCCATCACACCAAAAATATACTTACTAATGTGTTGTTTCATTTGCAAATGTTCAAGTAGTGCAGAAGGGCTTCTCTTTGTTTTTAAACTTCTGTAATCAGACCACCCTAACACTAAAATGTACTGTTAATATGCTACTGAAGTTAGTTCTTTAACTCCAGTGCTGCCGTGTCACTCAGAAGCCGCTCTGCATCTCTTCTCTCCAGATCTCAAAGGGGCAGTTCCGACAAAGAACGACATCCGAGTGGAGATCGTGCACAAGGATCACAACGCGGCGAGGGAGAACGAGGAGCACGCCAATATGAAGCAAATGATGGTAAACTATTTTTTAAATAATTTCTGCTTGGAACCTTTTGCCATTGTATAATTGTAGTTCTACTTTCACTGGAAAGCACTGGATAACACAACTACTAATACAACTACTTACAAAAAGAAAAAAGAAGTGTATTAAGTGAATTAAGATTCAAGACACACACACACATATATATATATATATACACACACACACACACACACACGCACACGCACCAGTAAACCTTACATTTATTGAAAAGAAAATTCAGTATTTCCAATTAAAATCAATGTATTTAGAATCTTGGAAAGAAAGAAATACTGGTATTTCGGTTCAGTTCCGGGTTTATTTCCAGTTCAGTCCCAATTTGGATGTGCTTTTTTCCATGATCGCAGCAATACAGTCACAATACCTTAAAAGGTTTGATGTATCCAAACAATACATGACTTTATCTTGTATCACCTTAATCAATGTAATATCCACTGTAACATTATTGCTTATGTTCCTGCACCTCTGACATACTGTGTGTGATCGTGCAGATTGACCGAGGGGAATTCCAACAAGAGCCTGTCCTGAAACAGCTGGAGGTGCTCCCAGAGGAGGAGAAGGAGTTCCAACACATCAAGGTAACTACAGCAACATATGGGACAGTGTCACGTTGACTTAAGTCGAGCCAAAACCTTCAGAAACATATTGAAGAGACTATATTTTGAAAATGAAAGCGGTGGGAAACTACATTTTTGAGTAGAATTGGCAGTTTTTGTGTTGATGATGTTGTGAATTGAATAGTTAAAGTCTATATTACAGATTACACTAAAATGTAGTGAACAAAATTATATTTCAGCTTTTACTAAATATTTTGCCTATTTTGTCTCCAGTTTGACAATTTTTGTAAATTTATAATCTCATGTAGAGGTAATTCCACAACCGTTACCTAGCAACCATACTAAAAACAAGAGCCATAATCCATATAAATTGCAGTTATGATTGGACAAACCATAATATAATATAACACCTTCATTTTGTTGAATGATCGTTAGAAAAGTGTCGGTTAAGTGTAAAATGTCTGTGTTTTCAATGGCACAAAATAGTTAGAGGGATTCCATTTTTCCACAACTTTACGGAAGTAAAACTATGATAAATATTTAGCTTCTATCATTCCAAACTAAGTCATAAATAGAAAAACAGCAGAACCTGTCATATAGACTTTAAGCTGTTAGTTTTTGCCGGGTAAAGTGAACAGATAAAAAAAGAATAATAATAATATAAATTATGCTTTAAAAAAATTAAAAGAAGGGGGACCTGCATAAAACAACCAAAAATATAATTAAATACATAATAGAAAAGATACATCATGCATCATGGTCAAAGCAGCTAAATAAGAATGCAAGACTGTAACCATTTTATAAAGAAGGGTATTAGCTAATGCAGATTCACCTCTTTTCATCCAATCAGGCACATTGTTCACTAAGAATCATAGGGGGGGGAGGGGGGACTGTCTGGCACTTTCGCAGACACCGACTTTATTCTCTGTCACGGTGCTTTTCCAAAAGTGACAACAACAAAAGCAAAAAATAGGCGGAGATTGGAGAACGATATGGAAACAACTGCGTAAGACTATTCCAGACAGTTGTTTCTGTGTGTTCCAAATCAGGTACAGGCCCTTTTAAGCTGTAGTTATTATAAAGTGGTACTGGTTACCCAAGTGGCTACCATTTGGCGACCATAGATACATTCTTAACCGACCATTTTGTCTGTACACTACAATAATAGCCTTTTAATACCATCATTACATCTTATACACAGTTAAATTGCGCGTAACGAAGCTTTACCTCCTGCATAATCAAATTAGCCCCAGTGCACGATTTGTAAAGACTCTGGGGACAGACGAAGAGGTAGATAAATGACCGCGTGTGTCCCAGGTCATTTTCGCATTGAACCCGGTGGGACAATGAAGCTGAGTGAGTGATTCTGCGTCCGTTCAATAGCAGCTTCGATGGGATGATTTAGACTCTGTTATTAGTCTCAGCCATGTAACGCATCCTGATCAGGAAAGTCACACCGTCACAATAAAACAGATTCAATTAAAAAGATATGCCTTGTTTATGGCACCCACTCAAAACGGCAATATACAATGGTGAGGCAGGAAGTGGAAAAGTGAGTTAAACAAGACTTTTTAGAGTTTCAATTATATTATAATTGTTTTTCCTTCTCAATAACCCACTCAAAGTTGTATTCAGTGTGATTCATGCATGTTTGAGTTATCTTTGTTCTCCTGCAATCAACATGGCATTACTTCGAAATTCCCATTTTCCCCTACCCCCCATACACGCCCACTGCTCTTTCCGGTTTTTTGTTTACTGATTTTCGTTGATAGACTTAAGATTCAGCAGCGTTGCTTTGTCATTTTGGTGCAAATTTGTAAAAAAAAATATTTCCACTGCTCGCTACCGTGAACTGTAGTCAACCGTAACGCCGGGTTTATACCAACTGCGACGTTTACAAAGTGATTGCGTTCTGTCACACTGACCTCGAGGTGCGGGTCTGCGTAAACAATGCGCATGGGGTCTATTTTTTTCAGACACCGCGACGGTCTTGAGAGGTAATTTCGGGTAATTGGACAAGTGTTGGCGCGTAAACCCATGTGAACCGGCGCGACATTGGTCAAATACGCTGTAGTTGGTGTAACAAACAAATCAATACGACATATTTGGTCATTTTGTTGAATCTCAAAAGATTCCAGACTTGCTTGATGTCGAGTTTGTAGCACAGATCCAGGAAAACCGTCTTTTCTGACGATAACAGCCTCATTCTGCTCAAAAACGTGTGAAATCCACGATAAAGAGCGAGCGTAAACTTATGTCCCGACCGAATATGTCGTTTTAGGTGTGAGGACAGTCTGAACAGGCGGTCTGCAAGTAACCCCCTCAAAATACATGCCAATCCCACCTGTATTGAGTGTAAATCAGGCGTAAATCTGGAGTAAATCGGGCGTAAATCTGGCATGTCCAAAATACATGCCCGTCAGTGGTGCAGTGGTGTTGCAATCTGACAAAGTTTATTTTTTTTTAATGTCTTTCTGTCTCTCCCTTTTCTCTTCTCATTTCACACTACGACTGTCCCGTCTGATAAAGCCTTCGGGCCAGAAAGAAAGAAAATTCCTATGGAAAATAACGATCCACGGGTGTCATTGATTATAACTAGCCTATATAGCAGACAAAAGATTGATATGTCTTCTTTCAGGATTTGCCCACCAACCAGAGGGTACCCAGTTCAAACATCACCAAGGTACATCCTGCTGTTGTTTCCCTGGGCCAGACCCTTCATCCACTTGTGTTGCAGTTTGTGTAGCTGATAGGAAAAACAATCATGACGCAACAAAACCATTAGCATAAACCACTGTAGCATCAACGGTACATTTTAGCTAACTTTTAAACGTCTAGCTCTAAGCCCATGCTTTTTTTTTTTCGTTGTTTCACCTTGAACAAATGGGTCAATATGACAAAAGACAGCTGTTTAAACCTTTCATTTCTTTTTTCTAGATAAACTTTTATCTACAGTTGAAAATGTTTGGCATTGATGATATCTGTGAATGGTCACGGTCGCAGATTAGCACTTGAGCTACAACCTTGTACGGTGCATCTCTCCTGTTAACGTTAATGTATATCGTGCACTGTCCTTGTCTTAATAAATTAAATACATTCTGAGCATCCTAAATATTCACCGTGATGAGTTTATGAGCACTTTTAAGAGCCTAGAGCAGAGTTTACCGTCACGATAAATCTAGCAAACATTAGCATGCTAACAGCACACTATCTGCTCAGAATAAACACTCCCACTAGGATTAGATGCAGACAGTGCTCAACGATCTCATTTTGACATTTACATTACATTTAAAAACCTGCATTAAAAGTAATGTTAAGAGTCTTAAAACATTGGAGTTTGAGCTACATAATTGTGGTGCATCTCCTTTTAAACTACTGAAAATGAACAATTTAGCTCCGCTTCAGGCATCTCATCTCAGCCATTCTGTTCGCCTCTCAGAAAACCACAACCAAACATGACAAGACAAATCTATGCCCAACGATGATAAATCACGTCACTTATTGCCAAGGCGCTGCATTATGTTTTGGCCGCGCATTCACTGAGGTCACCATTTTCCCCCCCATTTTATTATTCACCAATCAATGTGCAGCCCCTATGTCCGCTTATTATACACTACCACAGCCAAGTCACTGTCTCTCTCATCCATTCTGCTCAATCCAGCCTCATTCCTAATTAACTGGCCTGGTACATTTACCGAGAGAGCACTTAAGGAATGAGACTCAATGCTACTTGCTCAGCTTTTGTTTTAAACACAGGTAAACATTCCACGTGAATTTCCGAAGACTGTTAACAAGCTACAACTTTTTGAAAAGTCCATTTGAAGGTTCGCTGTTCAAAGTTAATACATACAAACAAGTGCATTTTTAGAGTTGGGGATGATGTGCAAAGAGTTCAATCAAAAGTAAGTTTCAAAAGTATTTACAATAGATTTATGTTGCAAAAGTTTTTTGATTATAAAGTTTTTGGAGTTCTTTCTGTAGTAATTGCATTTTAACATTGCGTTCATTGTGAGGTTTAAGTGCCTTGTTTTAACTCGGTCATATCATATTGCTGATATAAGGTTACAAATTGATTTTTGTGCAACGTTTTCTCATATTTTTGCAGGGTAGCTAGAATGCAATATGCAGTGACAGAAAGGCCTATGTAATGTCAGACATAATATAGTGCCACGCACTGCATTCATTAGCAGTGCTGATGACTCACACCATTATTACAGCCCATCGTCTCATGAAGCATAAAAGAGGCTGGTTATTCACTGTTTGTATTCATCTCCTCCTCATACTCTTCTCAGATGGGGGGCCGCAGCGTCAGTGCAGGGGTGCTGCGGGAAATTGTAGCATTAGATCGATTTTTTAGATGACAAATTACCATATGTGATTATTGATAGACTGATATTTAAGTATTTTTTGATAGAAAAAGATCATAATTCATGCAACAATTAGTTTGAAAATTACATTTAGTCGGAGGGGGCGTGGCGTTACGCAAGGAACATCTGTGGAAAACTGTGCCCTTCCCGTTCTCTCTGAGGCTTGTGATGAGCTTGAGGGGAAACGTGGAGCAAAAGCTCACATCAGAAGAGATTGAAACCTTTTTGACATGTAAAACAACCCAGGAACCACAACACAAGGAAATACAAGTCTTAATTAATACATGCACGCGGCGCCAGATAATCACGATCGATCAGCGGCAAAGCACACCTTTTTAAACAGAACAAGGCACACGGTCTGCTTCCCTCAACTGTGTTTGTCCTGAAAGAGGACAAGAGAAGAACCGACAGGAGCAGAGCAGGACAGACACAGGGTTCTGTTCGGAGCAGATCAGTTTTGCCAAGAGCTGATAAAACTTTTAAAATACAGAAACTGTTTGGATGTTATGAAGGCTTTGGTATTGCCAATATATTTTCAAATCATTGCCAAAAGAAAAAAAGCTTGGTTGGCCAAAATTCTAAACTGGTAGATTAAAAAGAATGAGTAAAAAAATTCTGTGTGATTTACAATTGACACCAGATTTAAATGTATTTCAAATGAACTGTGCTAATTTAATTATGCAGGAGGCATAAAACTCTAAATAGCCTTAACGACTGCTTTATAACGTGTTGTATCACACTCGGTAAAGCTCAGAAGGGGAAATATAACGTAAACATCGGGGTATCTCGGCTAAGCAAAAGTACTTCAGGAGCATTAATGAATGATTAGTTTAGTTTATGTCTTTGTCAGAAAAAAAATTACAAAATGAATAATCTAACAAAATAAAAGCTTTAGCTACTGCTCCATCTGCAGGTGCCACAGGAGATCATTTAGTGAATGAAGTGCCGTCCAAACTGTGCTCACAAATGTTTTCATAGTATTTTCTAAAAATCAATCCCATGAGTGAAGTATGGCTTTGAGTTGATTTCCAATTGTGGTTTCAGTAAAAGCTGCCTTTAAAGCAGTTCCTGATTGGACTGAGGATTTAAGCCATTGTTTTTGTCAGTTTGATTAAATGTCTTAAATTCATATTGTGTGAAGTATTTGCAAGTCAAAGAACTAAACCCAGCCCAGGAGTACTTTTGTACCTGTTTTCCGAGTACTGTTCCATTGTTAATCACCTCTCCTGTCCGCCCACAGGACCCCACTAATGGCTACTACAGTGTCAACACCTTCAACGAGCACCACGCCACCCCGACCATGTCCCTGAACGCCAGTCAGACCCCTGACGTGGTGCGCAGCCCTCCATCTGGATCCATGACCATCGGCAAACAGAGAGTGCCCACTGGCATGTCCTTCACCAATATCTACAACACTCTGGGGGCGGGACCCAACCGCCTGTACGACTACGGCCAGCGCTTTGTACTAGGCATGGGCAGCAGCTCCATCGAGCTGTGCGAGCGCGAGTTCCAGCGCAGCTCCCTCAGCGATTCCAGCTCCTTCATCGACACTCAGTGTGACAGCAGCGTGAGCAGCTACAGCAAACAGGACGGATATGTGCAGTTTGACAAGGACAGCAAGACCTCAGCCAGCTCCTCTTCCCACTACTCCCAGTCCTCCTCCCAGAACTCAGACTTGACCCGACCCCTGCAGAAACGCATGCAGACCCATGTCTAACAGCGGGGGGCCTCTACAGCCATCTACCTTCACACCGAGATATTCTAAGACAGGGACAGTTTGTAAATGCCAACCTTTGAACCTGAACTCATGAATGAAACTACTTGGAATACTCTTCATCACCATGAGCCAACGTCAATATTACTCATGACAATCATCTGTCTGCTTCTTGCTTAAAACTGACAGCGTCTGGCAAAGTCTGGGTCTCTGCTGTGCTGCAGATCGACAAAGTTGAGTTCAGACTGGACTGGACCGGAGTGTGTTGATGAAGATCTAAAGCCCTGGACTAGGCACTCGTGTGGGGTAGTACTGAAAGCACTGTCCAACAGACAGTGTCCAAGAAGCCATAACGCTAGACCTCTATTATAGATCATCAACACATCTGATAAATAAAGCCATTGTTTCAGCAGTGATACTGTATTCCGTCCAGTCCCAGCCTGGTATAGACCCACTCTTCCATCAACAGGCTCCTGTTGTACACAACACACAATCAGCAGCTGCAGTAACTGTACTTTACAGACTGCCTTTGACAAACACGCCTTTTGGTGCGACTTTACACTATGTTCCACCAAGAGACTCTTGCATCTGATGGAACAGGAGGCATTTCCCATTTCTGAAGAGCTCTGGGTGCTGTGGGAATCAACAGCCATTTTGGCAAACATAGGAATCTTTTGATAAACATCTGAGCACCATGAGAGAGACAATATGAGCCGGCTATAGTCACTCCAACAGGAGTTCCTCGATAAACTTCCCATTTGAAACAAAGTGGGAGGATTTTTTGTAATATGTGCTGTACATTATTTTTGGCTACTTTGTGTGATTCTTATGCTTCATGTGGGACGACTTTTCAGCGCAGTGTGCATGAAGACATGGACGGGCCATCTTGTGCATTGCCATCAAAAGCTTGTGACTTCTGCTTTGGGGAGGGCATTGTTTTTGCAGACCTTCTGACGTTTACAAGGATGCTGAGAGCCGTTTTTCCCCGTTTAATGTGACACTCACAGCTCTTGTAGACTCTCAGAAGCTGCAGGAGAAGTTCTCATTTCCGTTCATTTCCGGCTGATATCGTCGTTGTTTACACTAGCGCTCTGTACAACCCAGCATTTCGTGCTCTGTGACTTTTGACTACTGAATGAAAGAAAGTTACATTCTCTCTGTCTTGATTTTACTTTGATTATTTCCTTTTCTAGTTGACGCCCACTGTTTTAAGTGAGCCTTGAGTTGGGAACTGTACTTTTGAAGGCCTTGACAATTAGCCACTTGAGAATAAGCAAAGACAAGCAACCGCATGTCCTATCTCAATTTGGAGGGAATTAAGATTAGCTGGATGGTTATGAGCGTCTGGGGTGGCATAATGGACCATCCGTCAGAGCGAACGTCGCATAAAACTGTCCTCGGAACAAGCGCAGAACATCCAAAGGGCATTCAGACGATGCAGACGACAGATCACTCCAAAATGATGCGGATCCCCGATTGTGAATCAAGCACAAAAGTGGTACATTGCATAGCTACTGACGTTCTCCAAATGACTCTGAATGAATAGCATGGGTTGATGTACTGTCATTACTAAGCACTTACGAGATGTATTAGGCTCACTTTTACCGTGTAATAAATGATCGTCCCCGTCACCCGCCATCGGGGCCGTTCCGTCGTGGACATTCATGCATTACTGTACAGACTAAAGGAAAACGGTTTTGTGCCAACATTGTGTTTTGAATAAATAAAACTCCAATTTACCTCAGAGTGAACTGTCTCCAGATTCTTATTCTCCATGCTTGATGTCATCTGATGTGATCGTTGATAAAAGTGAGTTGGGAAAGAATAATGTTAAAAGGTTTAATGGGGGCTTTAAACTGTGTGTGTTCATAATATTTCACTTTTACAATCAAAGGAAATGGGAACAGAATGTGTTTAGGATTTGGTAAAAAAAGAACAAAAAAAAACACAAGCAAGTTATACTCCTGAAGTTTGTACCCTTCAGAATCAGAAAAAACTTTGTTGCCATTGTCACTGAAACAAATTCTGAAATTATAAGCTGTGCGTTGGCAATATGGTGACTATTGTAGATATGTTTTGATCATTGCAATCATTATCTGGACCATACAGACACACGAAAGGACAAATAACAATATACTGCTGAATATTTTCTATCAGGAAGTCTTCAAGCACCATAGCTCAACCTGTATTTGGTTAAAAATCGATTTAAAAAAACTTTCAACGTACGATAGAAATATTTGTTTGACAAGTCAAATCAGAATGAAATAACTGCTGACTAGTTGTAATAGTTAGTTGCAGCGCAAACTTTCCAGCATTTAAGTATTTGTCAAGAATGTTTTTTTATGTTTGATTGTGTATTGTAAAAACGTTATATATCTTGAATGCATATAAATAAATATAAACAACAATCTTTTCAATTGTTGTTTTGAAGATATGACCTGCAAAAAGAGACATAAACGTGAGACATAAACGTGAGACATAAAAGTGTATAAAATTGGATATTTTTGTAGTTAATTTTATGGTCCATTCATGTTTTGTGCAATACTTGAACCTCAACCAAGACATTTACAGTCACATTTTAGCACGTTTCTGTTGCTTTGTTAGAATATTGTCTGAATATCATCAATGATTGAATTAAATACAATCGGGTCATTCTACAAAACTAGTGCCTTTTGACCAATGCATATGTTTGAAAAAATGTATAATCATAAAAGGATATCTTTAGCCTTCTAAAAAAATGTTTTATATATCTCCTGATGGGGTGGTTTTCAACTAAAAGGACCACAATGTACTACATTGTCATCAAACTGACCAAGTAAGTACATTTTTTTCCACTCGAATTCTATTTTCTATGCATGTTTGTTTTTTTCCAAAGAATAATGTGTGATTGGGTGGTGAGGTAGTTACAGCTCCACCTAGAGCCTGGTTCTCCAGAAACTGGCGTATGAAAAGCGCCAAGAGTCTTGTCTAAGGACCAACACTGAATGCTCACAATACATCAATGCGGCAAAGGGGAACAGAGGATGAGGTGTTGGAGGAGGGACCTGATTTATTGATAACCATCTAATGCTGGCGAGACGGGGTTGTGGGTCAAAATTGCGGACACACAAATTGCACAAGCGGTTGAGAACCATGGCCTCGGATTTGAAGGTGCTGATCTTCATCCCAGCTGCTTCACACTCGGCTGCACACTGTCCCAGTGCATGTTGCAAATCCAGAGATGAGATCTTGTGGTCCCAAACCGGACCCCCTCCGACCCCTGACTGCGCCTAGAATTCCTGTCCATAAAAACAACAGAACCGGTGACAAAGGGCAGCCCTGGCGGAGTCCAACACACATTTGGAACAGGTCTGACTTACTGCCGGCAATGCGAACACAGCTCCTGCTCCGGTCATACAGGGACCGGACAGCCCTGAGCAAAGGGCCCCGGACCCACACATCCACAAAGCACATGTGGACTGTTTGGACGAACTCCCATGAACCCTCGAGCACCCGATGGAGAGTATAGAGCTGGTCCAGTGTTCCACGACCAGGACAAAAACCACACTGCTCCTCCTGAATCCGAGGTTCGACTATCGGTTGGATTTTCCTCTCCGGTAAACTGGAATAGACCTTGCCGGGGAGCAGTGTGATCGCCTGTGTAGTTGGAGCACACCATCCGGGGTAGATGAGACAGATCTCATCCACCCCAGAGCTCTGCCACCGAGGAGTTTGCCAACAACCTCAGTGACTTCACTGGGTGAGGGATGAGTCAGCCTCCGAGTCCTCAGACTCTGGTTCCTCTTCGGAAGACAAGACAGAGGGATTGAGGAGGTCCTCAAAGTATTCCTCCCACAGTCCGATGACATCCCCAGTCGAGGTCAACAAGTCTCCACCAACAGGATTGGTGAAGCACTGCACCGCCGTCGAGCTCTCACCCCAGGCATGGCTCTAAGGTGGAGCCCCAGTTACACCAATCCGGGTGACGTGACTGGCCTTCCTATTTTACTCGTCGTAAGGGGCTTCGGAACCAGTCATGGTCTGACCCGTCACCTAGGACTTGTTTGCCTTGGTTGTAGCATCCCGCTACAACCTAGCTCCTAGGCTCATTCGGGTACTCAAACCCCTCCACCACGTTAAGGTGGCGGTTCAAGGAGAGGATTTAAAATACAAAAATAGAACATGTAGACTAAATTGTATCAGTTCTGCCTGCCATCACAATCCGAGGAGTCAAAAGGCACTGGTTTTGTAGAATAACCCAACCACACTTGAATAGTGTATTTCAGAGTTACCAGATCAAATGAAATTTAAATACACACGTTTTGCAGACGGTCACCTCTCAATACCACTTTGCATGGACAGAGGTCGAGAGGGAAATGGAAACATTTTCTCACAGGATCACAAAGAGGATTTTTTACTAGAGTTTGAAACCTTTTCCATTGTGACAACAAGGACAACTCAACAAAGTGGCAAAACGCCTAGAATTTAAATTACTCACTGGAATCCTGAAAGTATTTCAAAACACGGAAAAAACATTCTTTATCTTTTTTCTACAATTTGTAAAAACATTTCTTGGGGTGTTAAATCTCAAACATTTCAATCGAGCGAATACATTTGAAATAGTCGTCTAAACCTTTGTATACTTTACCCACAAAAGTGTCGGTGTAAACCCAAACTTAAGTCATGCTATATGGCATTCGTATGAGGAATAAGAACACAGACATCTCCAAATGTGGCACAGTTGCGAGAATCTAGTTAAAGATCTTTGGATAAACAAAGCATGCGGTAGAGGATATGTTTTAGTATAATTTACAATTTATATTTGTTATAATAAAATATTATTTACGAATGGCCTTAAATAGCAGGTCAAGGACTTTATTCTGAACTGAAAAGCCGCCTTCATACTGGCACTTGAGTACAAAACAGATGTTTTTATGTTTTTATTATGCGTTTGCAAAATAGAGTTTTTTTCAAACAGGGCTGTGGATGGGGAGCAACATGTGCAGATTTACATTCTTATTCCGGAGACAAGAGCAAAAACAGATCGGGAAGGGGCAGAGAGAATGCATGTTTTTTCGGCTTTTTTGATTAAATACTCGGTGAACAACAGAATTTAAGCCATGTTCCGACATGAGTAAACATTCATAGATAAGGTGCAGGTGAGGACCCCCACCAGAAAAGTACAAAGTTTTTAGAATACTCTGACCCTAAAAACAATTTATCCGTAAAAAACACATTTGGTTTGGCATCTCAGGAAAAAAACTACACAAGGGAGGCAAAGTGCAATTTTTTTGTAATAGCAACAATATAAATTCAAAAGTCAGACAAAGCACAAAACTTTAATTTAAAGTCATTTTCTGTGCCATTCCAGCTATCCTCAAATTGTTGAAGCATAAGCTTGAGTGAAAAGAAAAATCATTTCACATGGACAGCAACAAAAGTTTTTTTACTTAGGGTGACCCTAGTTTTTCTGTCTCACATTTCAGGAACTGTTTCAGATTGCTGCATGAAATGACACAGACCCCCTGTTTTTCCTCTCTGGGCCCCAGGGGGCGGTCCCGTCCTCAAGAGTTGAGATTTCATGATGGCACTTCATGTCTATTCTTTGGTCTCTGAATCATCGTCGTGGACAGAAACGGAGAAATGTTAGCAGTACCCTCCAAGTCTCCGCTCTAAAAACCACTAATCAAGTTAAAATAGGGATATGACAGATGAATTTTAACAGCCATGTCAGATCATGACATCAACGGTTTTTAAACCATCTAAAAACAGAGAAATCAAAATTTGTCAAGAGAACCTCAAATATTCCATGCGTTTGCTTATTTTAACAAAAACGGTGAATCCCATCAAACTTTGATTTGATTACCTGTCTTTGTGCCTTTTCACCACGTCAGTCAAAAAGGTACTAATTATCTGTATTGTTTAGGTCCACCGTTGTTCGTCCAGCAGCACGAATGACACAACACCGGTTTAGGTTGAAAAGTGCATTTTTCGAAAAAATACTTCACCATATGACACTAATTGTTCGTGCAGATTTTTAGATCCAGAGATATCCGCGCTGTTCTCGTGAATTTTCAGTTGTATTTCCGAAGCGAAGATGTTTTCCCTTCTCCCCGACATGGGTCGCTGGCTGTCTATTTGTGTTAACTCTAAAAAAAAATCTCAAAATCCTTGGATACTTAAAAAAAAGCGATTAAAATTTTTTATGAACAAAAAAACCGATAATTCAAATATAAGCGACCCATTAGAGCAGGCAGATATGCCATTTAACAAGCGAGGAAGTAAATAGAAAAAAAAAAAAAACAGAAGAACCAACAAATATGGACATATTACCTACATGTATATAATGGGTCATAAATATGCCACAAGCCAGAGCTACAAAACCGCACTTTTTGTTCAGCATCTCGCGCTTTTTTTTTTATTTTTTTTCAGGAGCATAAAAAAAATAAAACTTCAATGTAAACCTTTTTTATAATTATGCATGGCATGCTCAGACCTTGTTTATCCAGAAAGCCAATCGCAAGTGCCGATAGCCCTCAGGAAGGTAAGTGACGGACGCGGCAGGGGACATAATTCCCGGAGTGGAATTCCAAGGAATCTCGGACACTCACGTATTTGCGGTTGTATTGAAAGTTACGATACACGTTTAGAACACCTGTCAAAGTGCTCATTATTTCACGGGAGGGGCTGAATTTTAGGAAATTGTCTTGCAGGAGTGCACAATATTCCTGTGTTCTGGGAACTGTCCATTTAATTAATTTGGGACAGACAACAACAAAGTGCGTTTGTTTTCTGACACACAAAATAACAAACAGCCTGAAGTCATTGTCTTTGGCTCACAAAAACCTGAAGAAAAGTTCGTCTCAGTGTTAGATCTTGCGCTAAAACCTCTAAAAAAAAATGCCAAAATCACAAGTATAGTGTCTAACCGAACCTGGAGAGATTATCATGCGTTGTCTCGGTAATTAGACTACTGTACACTACTCTCCATCCAATCAGATGTTGTGACGTTTACATTGTCTCTGTTTGGAAGCCTTTTCCCAGACAAGTCTGTAAAAAGGGACTATACACGTTAATGTACTGACTTCTCTTAGTGCAAATATGCACGTCCAGTGTTTAAATTGTCGAACAAAAGCACTTACAGCTTTGGCTCCATACTTTGGTTGAAGCACTTTTGGCCCTAATCTTGCAGCCTCCAGTCCTTTGTTGGAAATGCTACAAAGCTTGGCAACAGTTATTTGTTGGGCAGTTTCTCCCATTCTTCTCTGCAGATCCGCTCAAGCCCATTGATTCCTTTGTTTTGGTTGTAAATTGGTGAAAGGTTTTATCTTTGACTCCCATTTCTAGAAGTTCAAGATATGACCATAAAATTGGTGTATGGTATAATGAGTGGGTCATGCGCCAGTCCACAAGCCACCACGTTCTATACGAGAACGTGAACCGAAGGCGCGACCTGGCGCTCCATTTACTCCTAGATACCTATGCACTCTCACTGCTGCTGCCGTCAGACGAGTGCCTTTACATGATCTTGCTATTATGATCAAAATATGGAACTCAGCTCTTGCTGCTTCAAGCCAAGTACATGAACCTGTCAGTAGTACTCCACATCCTATCGAACTTTTCCAGAGTTTGGTCACAACCAGAAAATTAAAATCGTATTGCTATTTTGTTTTTTTCGAGAGCAACACACAGTGGCAACAATTGTGAAGAGACATTAGTTCCAGATAAAAAAAATATAAAATAAAAAAAAAATGAAAAAGTGCAGTATGCAAAATTATTCAGCCCTTAGTAATACTTTATGGAAACTGCCTTCCTCTCTATTACAGGTTCTGTGCGGTAGCACGAGTCTTGTGCGGTGAGCCAGATTTGTGTAGTGTACGACTATTAGCTGTGGCTCTCTGCAGCACCTCCATGCAGAGTTTCGACTCTCAGCCAAGTCTGAGTTCTCTGACAAGATTCAAATAAAATCCACAGCTCTGTGTCTCAAGTCCTCGAAACAACTCGTAACTTTTACAGAGAAAACTAAATTACGTGACAAAGGCTTGCAAGGCTTCAGTTGGTCCTTTATTTTAAAATAGTGACGAGAGAGAAGTGTGAAAAGAGGCTATAGTTTAGCCCATTGACAACCTCATTATTACTCAGTCATTTGTTTTGACATTTTTTCTCTGTTGTTGTGTAATACACATTAGCGGCCACTTGAGGGCACGTTACAGCATTTAATATGATGACATTTGTTGCTATAAAAATCTTACTTTTAAGCCAAAAAAAATCCAAGCCAAAAAAGGTAAACAGTGTTCATACAAAAGACTGTATTTGGCATTTAGTGGTGCTAAAAATGCATTGGTTCCTGTGGCAGAATGTTTCAAAGGAACGCACTTTGCACAGATTGAAGTGTGGAGGTGTCTATGAGAGCCAACATTGGCGTCGTGCCTCTTTAACATACAGGCCTTTAAGTTTGCCAACAGATTCTTAATACTTCACCCACAAAAACCATTTAATATATTTGCTTTCACTTTAGTAAAACCTCCACCTGAATATCGACGCGACGCAGCACATCCATCCAGCTGAAACCGCTGCTTATTTTACGGAGCGGAAAATGCTACAAGAAGTGAGAATGTACGCAATGAGGATGGATAAGACTGACGTGCCCCAAGAGAACGCTGTTGTTCGGGGGGCTGACATCTGGACATAAATCTAAAGTTGTGAGTGGATTGCGCACCGTTCACCATCGTACTTGTCCGGGATGAATTCGGGGAGTCAGCTGGGGTCTGCCGGGAGTGTTTCCAGCACTCCCACAATGATACGGGCCAGGAGCCAATGCACATTTATCAGAGCATCGTGCCGCTGATGTCTGCGTGTACATCCATCTGAATCATCAAGCAGCACCGAGTCAACTCCGTCCCCCTTGTGAGAGCGCGCAGCGGTAATGCCAGGGAGCAATGTGATGGGTAATGTCTCTGGCCATGTGTGCAATGTGGTACATTACCAAAAAGATGGAAAGTTAATGATTTGATTATTATTCATCAGTAAATTAACGTAACTGTTGCTCAGAAGTATTCCGCACTTTTGACATACAGACCTTTAAAACAAGACTATTCAACATATCCAGATCAGGCCCTCCAAACCCTCTGACTGGGTTAGTATTTGTTTATTTATTAGTTTAAATCTGGTTTAGTCCTTGGATTGGTCCTGGTGTAATTCTAGTTTACTTCTGGTTTAGTCTTTGCAAAACACATTAAAACAGTGGTTCTCAACCTTCTTTAGTCGCAACCCCAAATAATAACAACTATTGGTATTCCTGAACCCCAAACACAAAAAAATAGACGACTTGAAAAAAGTGATAAAGATTTTATTATCAGGGCTTAGGGCTAGATACATGAATTTGGCTGGCCAGTAAACAGGAATCTACATTTCCCACTGCATTTGAAGTGTGTCCAGGCTGAGTTCAGACTGTGACATGCATCATTTCACAAGCCCCATGGGAGTGCTGACCCTGAGGTTGAGAACCACAGCGTCAAAGGACTAAGGCCATGTCCACACATAGCTGGGTATCTGATAAAACGCATATATTTTTCTACGATTTGACCTGTCATCCACACATGACCGCAGGATTGTGCCCTTGGAAACGGTGCTTTTGGAAAACTCACTGTCTGCGACAATTAATGAACACACGTCATTTGCTTCCTTGTTTGAGCCTGACGGTGGACAACGTGGATCCTTTGAGAAATGTGTGACTTTTGTTTGTACAAGTGCTTTTTTCTTGCTCCATTTTGCAAACCCAACTCCTGCTTCTTGTGGCGGAGCACAGAAGGAGCGCTTTACAGTCGGTTCTATTGCACCGAATAACTCACATCGAAGGCCTGCCACCCGCGAAATCTGGCGCCATGAAAAGGCTTGCTCTCATTGGATAGATTGGGTCTAACGTAGACCAATAGTTGGTCTGGCTACGTGTGTACATGGCCTAAACAAGGACTGAACCCAGAACTAAACATGGACAAGAACAAGGGCCAAATGAAGTCTACATCAGAATTAAACTGGGTTTTCAAAACTACCGCTGTCCATCATCGTCTTCATTACATTATGGCTTTGAGAACGTTACGATCTAGAAATCAGTCCAGCGTCACACAAAAATGAAAAAACAGCGCTCCAAGCCATCTTCTGATTCCCTGCGAATCAGAAGCGCCGGCTCAAAACAATTTTGTATATTTAGTGTGTTTAGAGTGTTTCATGTTTTAGAGATTTAGACCAGTCCCCATGACTTTAATCTGACTGAAATTAAAAACAGCCAATTAGCGGGACACCTTGCCTAAATCGGTACGGTTGATGCTAGGTTCTTGCCTGCAAAATAGCAAATCCAGTACTGAACCAGAATTAAACTAGGAGTAAACTAGCAAAAATATAGCTTTTATTATTTGGAAGGTGGGCCGTGGTCGAATCAGATCATTTGGAGGGCCTGATCTGGCCTAAATTCAAGATGATTCTTAAAGATCTGTAACAAATGTAAGGTTTACTTCTGTAACTCCAGCTTAGCGTCGACCAAACAAGCAGCACACACCGACAACATGCATTCAGATCAGCATCAGAGTCAGTTTATTGCCATTGTCGGTGAACAATTCACAAACTAGAAACTTGCTTCGGTGTCAGAACCAGCGCTAGCTCAGGTCTGCTCTTGTTAGCGCCCTACACTCCGTCTCACTCTGTCTTTGCCCTGTCGTTACTTATTTTGATTAACCCGTCTCAGCCAGCGCTACAAGTCAGACAATATTAGCTGGAAGCCTTGGTCCTAGTTACGGGAACGCTAAACCTGGAGATAGTGCTTTTGTTTACCTAGAAGATTGATTTAGCGCTGCCTCTGGGCATTCGGAACAAGGTTATCATGTCAAGTTTGCAAACACAGCTATTTGAGAGCTTTAGCTCGTTAGCTTCACCGTATTTGCTGCCACGGCACATTAGCTGTAGCGGTGCAGTAGGCGAGTCCAGACACGGACAGTGGGTTTAGCTGGGTTAAGCTCGTACAGTAAGAACGTACAGTATATGAAAAAAAGAATGGCTCTGGATTTAAGGCATTTGGGATTAATTGAATGAACAATTATTATGCAACATTGACCTTTTTCTCTATTAACCAGCCTATAACATTGTTCCCTCATCAAAAACATACCTGGAGTTGTATTTAGCTTCATTCACGCTAGTGCTGTATATGAGATCATCTTCTCAGCAATTTCTCAAAGCCTCACGAAAACACTCAAATTCAAATGTTCTCAATTTCCACCTAAATCTGAAAGTCTCTTGTGCTGTTTTTAAGTCCATAAATCACTGCTCCCTGTTGTGTTTAGAATCAAATTCAAACTCCTCCTCCTGACTTACAAAGCCATAAATGACCTGGCCCCACCTCAAAGATGCAATAGTACCTTATCATCCAAACAGAGCACTTCGCTCTCAAAATGCTGGACTTCTGGTGGTCCCAAGAGTCTCTTAAAGCATGGTAAGAGCTCCTGTGTTGTGGAATCGGCTTCCTGTTCAAATGAAAGAGTCCGACACTTCATTTAAGACCAGGCTCAAACCGTTCCCCTTTGAAATGGCTTATGGTCAGGCCAGTTAGGAACAGAAATAAAAACCTACAGTTTCTACAGTTATGGGGGGAAGTATGGCAGCTTGAGCTCTTGACTGACCTCTGCTTCTGACTACTTTTCCGTTCAACAATATTTAAGAACAGGGTCTGAACGGACTTAAAATGAGTCCATCCAAAGAGTCCAGCTCTTTCATCCAAACCAGTAAAATATTTAATTTAATTTAGGATCAAACCTTATTTGATATCAAATCTGGGATATTGTGAAAAATAACTATTATTATGCTTCTTTATAATCATAAAATAAAGTACTGGACCTCTGGACTTGAGACCCCTGGATTAAACCATGATCACAAGGGGGCCAGCACGACTCACACATTGGCCTGACAGGTCGGCGCTGATCAGTGAGAGAAGGAGAAGAGAGCGAGACAGTACGTCCTACGGTCTTTCAGTCCTTCTGAGTGCGCTAAAGACCAGCCGGACCCTTAGAGGGGACCAGGCCTTTGCAGTGGCAGCACCAAAGCGGTAACCTCTACTACACCTGTACCTCTACTACACCTGTACCTCTACTACACCTGTACCTGTACTACAACCTGTACCTCTACCACCTGTACCAACACCTGGTACCTGTACTACCACCTGTACCTCTACTACACCTGTACTCTACACACCTGTACCTCTACTAACACTGTACCTGTACTACACCACCTTACTACACCTGTACCTGTACTACATACCAACATGTACTTATACACCCTGTACTACTGCACCTGTACTACACACCCTGTTAAACTACACCACCTGTACTACTTCCACTGTACTACACCACCTGTACTATACCACCTGTATTACTATACCACCTGTACTATACCACCTGTACTACTCCACCTGTACTACACCACCTGTTCTAACCACCACCTGTACTACACCACCTGTACTACTCCACCTTGTCACACCACCTGTACTATACCACCTGTACTATACCACCTGTACTATCCATGCCCACCTGTACTACCCACTGTACTACACCACCTGTTCTACAACCACTCTGTACTACACCACACCTGTACTACACACCTGTACTAAACACCACCTGTACTATACCACCGTACTACACACCCCCGTACTACACCACCTGTACTATACCACCTGTACTATACCACCTGTAATAAACCACCTGTACTACACCACCTGTACTGTACTACACCACCTGTACTAAACCACCTGTACTATACCACCTGTTACATAAACCACCTGTTACTACACCACCTGTACTATAACCACCTGACTATACCACCTGTACTACACCACCTGTACTACACCACCTGTACTACACCACCTGTACTAACCACCTGTACATACCACCTGTACTATACCACTGTACTAAACCACCTGTACCATACCACCTGTACTATACCACCTGACTACTCCACTGTACTACCACCTGTACTATACTACCCTGTACTACTCCACCTGTACTACTCCACCTGTACTATACCACCTGTACTAAACCACCTGTACCATAACCACCTTACTATACCACCTGTACTACTCCACCTGTACTACCTCCACCTGTACTACACCAAACCTGTACTACACCACCTGTACTACACCACCTGTACTAACCACCATGTACCATACCACCTGTACTATACCACCCTGTAACTACACCACCTGTACTAACCACCTGTACTACACAACCTGTACTATAACCACAACACGGCTCTGAGCGGCGACAAAAACTAAAACTCCAGAAAGAAACAAACAGAAGACTAACCAGTCACCAAAGGAGATGGTTTTGTGTGTGCGACTGATCTTATGGTATGATTATGGGGCGTATGGTGCTGTGGGAAAGCGAAGTGTAGTGGTGGACAAAAAAAAGTAAAAGAAAATGAATGGTCAGCTGGAGCAGGTGAGAGAGACCGGGGCAGGCCACAAGCACCCGCCTTAAAGGTTCCCCGCGCCAAACTCCATCCCGCTTGGGGTCGTGACACGTCTTAAAACACACACTCATTTTTACACAGTTTGAGATGATGTCATTTTATCCATTTGTTGTTTTTATTATTTTGTATGTATTCTTGTCCCACTGCGGTCAACTTTGTGGTTTTTAAAGTGCATTATTCATAATAATTTGCAGTAATATGCACTTTACGAGGGTCCTCGGGCCCCTCGGCACCATCGAGATCAGCACTGTGAAGAAGATGCAAGCGTAGCGGTGTGGGCTTAGGCGGATGTGCCAGTGTCTGCCCTGTACACAGAGTAGGCCTCGCGCTGATGTGCACTACGTTCTTGACAGAAACAAATATTCTGGGCCCGCATGAGGACGCAGCAGGACAAGTCCAAAAACCTGTGTGTTTTACTCCCATTTTGTGGTTCATGTGAGCCCTCTGGAACAAAAGGCCCACCCATGGCGCCACGTGACCTATGAAATCTTTTCTACCTCAGACCATATCTAGACAAATGAGGGATTACACTTAAAGTCCTCTCCAAGGAGACGCGCAGGCGATGTGACCCTCAGCCAGAAAAAACAGAAAAAAAATTCTAAAGAACATACATTGTCCCAAATTTCAGGTTAGGACACACAAACGACAGAAGCATACTTTCTTCCACAAAATATTAGGTTTTGCCCACTCCTCTTTTAGAATCACATTTTAAAGATTTGAAACCATATTTCCATGTTAATATTCACTCTGTTTTTCTGGCAGATGATTCAGATGAACACAACAAACCAGCAATGCTATTAGGCAAGAAGCAAGCGCGGGCACAACATGTTTTTACCATCATAATAGACTAATATCAAAATTGGTGCCTCAAAATAACTCGCTCACAACAGCCATTTTCGAATCCATTCTAAAATGAATTGCCTCTCATTCCGTAGGCCGTAGGACCCCCCTCTTCATGACCCACCTCTTTAGGGTTCATCTTGACATCGACGGCAAAACATAATCTGAAGAATGCTAATCGATTCCCTTTGATCAGCTGACTCAGGGGAGGCCAGCGCAGCAGAATTTAATGGCTTATGATATTTACAGTTCTTTTAATTAATGAAAGGTTTGAGTCGGCCGGGCTGTGGACCAAGGGGGAAATCAGCGGATGACATTTGCCGGTTCCATCCTGTAAGGCAGAAACAGCATGCGGTCTGCGTCCAATCTCCCACCTGTTCTGCCCTTTTGCTCTTCAAAGTTAATATATTCATGTCTGCTTTTTGCCCAAAAATATGCACACCCCGATGCAAATACATTATTTTTGATCTTTTAATGGTTGTAATTGAGGCTAAGGTGGTAGAAATGGTGGAAACATGTGGCAAAAATATGGTTTATACAGACGTTTAAAGAGTGTTCTCTGCTCTTCCTTTCATTTATTTATTTATTTATTCTTATTTTTGGTCAGTAAATCAATTAGAAGTGACTTTTATGGCCGGCTGTTGTTCATATGCATGCTGGTCTTTGGACTAGGGCTGTACAGATCGATCCTAAATATTGATACCAAAATGAGTATTGGTATTGCATCTACACATTTTTTGTTTTCATTATTTACCCCACGCCGTTGTTTTTTACATTGTAGGGTCTCAAATGGTAAATGCTTAATATAGTGATTTAGGGGGGTTATTTAGCAGTATATCATAAGACAGGGCACCAGAGTAACAACTCAAAAAGGGCTAAATACACGTTCCTAAGGGGGAGTCCCGGTTCAGTGACTAGTACTAGGACCATAAAATCAAGAAACCAGAATTATTTTGTGTGGTTTATTTATCAAATAATTAAATCAGCAGGGTTGAATACACAGTTTCCCAATAGGTAAGATTAAAAAGCTAAAGCATATTAAGTTTGTGAGTAAGCTGGGAAGACCCAAAATCGTGCCACTTTGCATATTAAGGCCACAAGGCTGAGATCGGCTCACTGTTTGGGTCCTGTCTCTGAGGGAGTGGCTCTGAGGGAAAGAGCAGCGGGCGCTTTGGAGCAGTCTCGGCTGTGTATCAGCAAAGATTCCGTCCACTCCGGTTCGGAGTGTCGGACTGCGCGTTCTGAGGCGCTGGGGCAGGTTGCTTGGTGAAGACTCGGTCCAAAGCCGACGGCTCGAGTGGCTCGAGTTTTCTTCCTCCGGCAGATGTCGCTCTTAGCTTACACTAACGAGCTAGTTATTATCATGGCTAATATTTTGCTTGGATCTACAAATATTTCCACTGCTCTACAAACATGACTAAGCTTACTTCAAAAAGTTAAATAATAATAGTTACAAAAATGTGGTCTTAATTATGCCCTAGGCGTGCTAAAGAGGTCCTTCAGATGAAGACCGTTGATTCAAGTTCCACACAAAGCCTGGCCACAGCCTAATGTCTAACACATGCATTGGGGACTACGAAAGATGAAAACGTGCAAGCAAAAGCTCAAAGGAAGAAGTCTATATAAAGACGAAGAGAACTAGAAGATCGACTAGAAGTGAACGAGGAAAATTGTCTTCTTACAACACTTTTGTATATTCACGCTCCGGGGCGTGGTGTCTGAGATAAAGGGGGAGGTCTCACTCAGACTTCGTCAGTCTTTTTAACATTAATAACGAAACCTCGGTTTAACCTTCATTACACACATAAGATGTTTCACAGTGGTTAAAATGTTGTTTTGGTCAAATCCATTTAGTTTACCTTTCTCAAGGGTACACACAACCGTTGACTCTAAAATCAAACAGTGTTAATTACAAAACAAAGATCAGAGATAACAGTGAACACTCAACATTAATGCAAGATATTTCACATTTCTTCTGTATTTTGGTCCACAGCACAGTCCATGTGGCTTGAATTTAATGTCAAATCATGGTTCTTTTTCTTTTATCCTTCATTTGTCTGTTGAAAGTGCCCAGACACACTTTAGGCCCGCTATGGCGCAGTGGTGTCTAAGATAACGGCCCTTTAACAACACATGGTGAGTTATAGTCACACTTAAGGCAGGAAACGCTTCATCCTTCTTCAACCAGATGTTGCTTGTGTCTGATCTTCATTTGCAGGTTGAACAGAGTTCATAATCGAAGTGCTAAGGAAAAGCATTTCCCCTTCAACATTTAGCAATAGTTTTCGCTCATTTGATCAGCAGTAGCTTGTCTCTATCTACAGTGCACTTTCCTCCTCGCTCAAAGCCTCAGAGCTGGTATTGTGCTGCTTTCCGGGGCTTGTAATGAAATGAATAACCTAAAGACAGTATTCAAGACAAAGGTGCATGGCTCAAAACTCTTACGGTACGTGCACATACAAAGTTCGCTTCAATATTCACGCTCCTGAAGCTCCTGAACAGAGACATGCTCCCTGCTGCAAATGAATATCAGATGCTCTTATTCTATCCTGATGATCACATTTTGCTGTAGGTCAAGAAACATAGAATCAGAGTCTCAGATGGACGCATGATTCTCATGCCCCTAAGAGATGAGTTGTGTCTGTTGGGAAAGGCACTTGTCATAAGGAACTGCTGGGTTCAACACCTGCAGCAGACCCACATGATTTCTGTTTTATTGTTGCGATCCACTGAACTCATTCAAAAGGTATAAAATCACAGACAGTCTGTCTGCCATAAATGCAGGACAATCTCTACTTTTTATGGATAAAAAAGGCTTCTATATGGATATAATCCTGGAGCAGAATCTAAACTTTATGGAGCTGATGGAATTACGTGTAAAGTTGTGGGAATTCTCAGCGCACTGGACACGCAGATGAGAGGAGGATTAAATCCAGGCTGATGTTTTCTGAAGAGTGGCTGCACGCCGAGCCTATGAACAACGCACAGGCATTACTGGAAGCATTGTGTGATCTACAGCGTGTGAACTGCTTTGGTGCCCGTTCGCCTTGCCCGAAACGCAGAGTGCATCACGCCTCAATTCAATTCAATTCAATTTATTTTTGTAACGCCCAAAATCACAACAGTAGTTGCCTCGAGGGGCTACAGTGGAAAACAAAATAAACAGTGTTCATAGGGACTTGGAAATGTCCCAGCATCCCGTGTCCTTAGACAGATGTCCCAAGCTCCCCTGTCCTTAGACCCTCCTTCTCGGCCAGGAAAAACTACCAAACCTCTTTGGGAAAAAGTTGAAACCTGTAGGAGTTCCACAGTGAAGGAGAGATCCGACTCCCTCGGACGGACAGGCGGACGCGCCTCAATTTGCAGATACACGGTGGAGCTAGACCCACTCAGGAGGAGAACCAATTCTTCGAGGCTGATGAAGAACCGTTCATATAGAGTACAGACCATTTCTCCAGGCAGACCGTTTCTCCAGGCAGTTGAGGAGCATCTGGATCCAAAGGTCATCAATGTGCCTGCTCCACTCCCGTCGGGGAAGTGGGAGAAAAAGAAGGAAAAGCGATGTACAAGATAGAAAAGTAGTAAGAAGCAGAGGATAGTGCTCAAGCTGCCAAACTTCCCCAAGTATAGTTGCTCCTAGGGCAGCATAGCTGGGAACTGTAGGTTTTTATTTCTGTTCCTAACTGGCCTGACCATAAGCCATTTCAAAGAGGAACGTTTTAAGCCTGGTCTTAAATGAAGAGACTGTGTCGGCCTCTTGAACATGGACAGGAAGCTGATTCCACGACACAGGAGCTTGGTAGCTAAACGCTCTACCTCCTACTGTGCTTTTAGAGACTCTT
The DNA here is from genome assembly GCA_015082035.1 of Chaenogobius annularis. Classification (NCBI taxonomy): domain Eukaryota; kingdom Metazoa; phylum Chordata; class Actinopteri; order Gobiiformes; family Gobiidae; genus Chaenogobius; species Chaenogobius annularis. The sequence continues at coordinate 1,428,483 of BJKM01000076.1, read as the reverse complement.
GGGACCACAAGAAGTCCAGCATTTTGAGAGCGAAGTGCTCTGTTTGGATGATAATGTCTTGTAGCATCTTTGAGGTAGGATGGGGCCAGGTCATTTAAGGCTTTGTAAGTCAGGAGGAGGATTTTGAATTCGATTCTAAACTCGACAGGGAGCCAGTGAAGAGACTCGAGCACCGGCGTAATGTGCTCTCTTCTTTTAGTTCCTGTTAGTAATCTTGCTGCTGCATTTTGAACCAGTTGAAAGCTTTTTATGGAGCTTTTAGGACACGCTGCAAGCAGGGAGTTACAGTAGTCTAAAGTTTTTCAGCATCACTTTTAGGCAAGATTTTTCTGATTTTGGCTATAATACGCAGATGGAAATAGGCTGTTTTACAGGCTTGATTTATGTGTGCTTTGAATGAGAGCTCTTGGTCAAATAAGACTCCAAGGTTTCTTACAGTGGAGCTGGAGATTTCACTGACGTTGTCCAGTGTGACTATCTGCTCAGATAAAGTGTCCCGTAGATGTTTAGGGCCTAGTACGATGACCTTGGTTTTTTCAGGGTTAAGAAGCAGATAATTAAGTGTCATCCAGGTTTTTATATCCTTCACACAAGCACCAAGTCTGTCTGCTTGATCGGTCTGATTGGGTTTCATTGATAATTTACCTAACGGCAGCATATAAAGAGTAAACAGAATTGGACCGAGAACTGAACCCTGTGGCACGCCGTAGGTTACTTTAGAACTGGGTGAGGAGCTCTGGTTTACATTAACAAACTGGTACCTATCCGATAGGTAGGATTTAAACCAGCAATTTTTTTTTTTAAATAATGGATTACAGATTGGACATTGAGTCCTTAAATTTGTGAAACAGATTGTGACAAAGTGGGTCTGCAAAGTGAGTTACTTTGTCCCATTTCCTTAGTCACTTTATTAATTTAGATTTTCTTAATTTGCTATGTACAACCTAAACAGATCACAATAGTTCTTCTGTTTAATACATTGCCTGTACAAAAGAAAAGTGACCACCTCGACTCTTCAACTAAATACGGTACGAGCCTCCGACTGGATAATTGCTGCATGGGTGATGAACTTTCAGCTGCAACACGGTATTTAAACCCAGCTGATGCAGTGAGTGGCCTCTCATTTCTGAAACAACCGTGTAGAAAGACAAATCCAAGGTCATGGAAAACATGTCAGTATGTTTGATAAGGGTCAAATCAAGCAGAGAAAACATCTAAGAAGCAGCAGAAACTAATCTACTACAGATCTGAACCCCAGTGAGAGTGTTTGGGTCGAGCTGGAGAAGGCTTTGTGCGGTGGTCACTCACCATCATCAATACAAGATCAATTGGAGAAAAATAATGCATCACTGGATGGAAATAAATCTTTTAGTATTACAGAGGCTTATGGAAACTAGCCCACCTGTTTTTTCGACAGGCAGTGTATTTTTCCGTTTCAATTTTAAATGAACCTTTATTTAACCAGGAAAACACCCATTGAGGTCAAGGGACCTGGCCAAGAGGTCAGCAGCACACACAGGAGCATTAAAAGTTTACAAATACACACACATTAAAAACATATAATGTAAGATCAGAAGTACAGAGCAACATTCATACGCAGCTTACAGTGTACGATTTGTAAGGTGCTTTAGTTCTAAACTAAGGAGCACAGTTTCAGCTTTAAATATTTAAAAGCACAAACACTGAGTGATAGAGTCCCATTATCTCTTTAGTAACACTGAATAAAATGTGCTGAATGAAACTAGAACTGACCATTCCGCTTCCAGCTGAAAAGTGTTCCAAGAAGAAGGAGCAGAGAAACTGTGTTTTCCCAGCTCAGTTCAAACACGAGGGACATGCAAGTGATAAATGTTTTTTGAGCGTAAACAGTAGTGGCTCATGGTTCTCTGAGGAAGTGAAGATAAATAAAATTGAACCATGCCAAGAAGGGCCTTGTACAACCAACAGCACCCAATGGGTGTATCGTCTAGCTGTCAGTGGAGGCCACTGGGCTTTGCTGTTGAGCTCACAGTGGTGAGTGAGGCAACTACATCCATCAAAGGTAAAAATGTTGGACAGACAAAGCATTTTTGTGCAGCAAGTGTGAAACAAATATAAAATACTATCTTCATCTTTACTTTGATATATATTCTCTAAAAGAGCGCCTTGACTATAATAAAACCAAAATATGTATAGCTACCTACTATCTCGATTTGCTTTCCTTGGATAGTTGTTATTACAGGAATATATCTCTCGAAGCTCGCTTTGGTTTGAAAACACAATAAGCTTGGTTTTATCTGCATTAAAAACAAATTTCAGTGAATGCAGATGAGATATACCAATGTACACCAATCTAAAGTAGATTGCAACAATTCAAAAGCTTGTGCAAGGGACTTAGAACAGCAGTATCATTGGTGTACAGATGATAGCAAGCATTAGGCAGGTTTTCACACAAATCGTTAACATAGATCGAAAACAAAATAGGTCCTAGGACTGAGCCCTGAGGAACACCTTTGTGACCCCTAAAAAGGAATATGTTGTCCCAGACAGTTGTGTACACTGTGGTCTATTTTACGAATAGTCACTGAACCAGTTTACTGTCCAATTAGACAGCCCAATTTTGATAAACATTTTAAGTGTGCCTTGGAGAGGTCAATAAACCGAGCAGCACAACATTTCTTACTGTCAAGGGCAATTGTACTGTCATTTAGCACTTTCAGTGTGTTTGTCACAGTGCCATGGTTCCTTCTAAAGCTAGATTGAAAAGTATTCACAATATAATTAGTCTAAAAATGCCTTTAATTGATCACTTTTTCAACATCTTTTTGCTAGAATGCATACTTTAGAAATTGGCCTGTAGTTGTTAACCTCTGAAGGGTCATCTCTTTTCAGAAGGGGTGAGACAAAAGCAGTTTTCCACACTTTAGGGATCTTATTGGTACTAAGGCTTAAGTTTAGAATGTAATTATCATACAACACAAAGTTACTTTAAATATTCTTTATTTAATAAAACTTTCCCCTCCTTGAATCGCCACCTTAATATGGTAGCGAGGTTTGAGTGCCCAAATGATCTTCGGAGCTATGTTGTTGGGGGCTTCACACCCCTGGTAGGGTCACCCAAGGTAAAAAGGTCCTCGGTGACACACCAGACCAAGAGTTGTTCAGAAGCCCTATATTAAGAAAAGAAAATCAAAACAAGTTACGTCACCCAGTTTGGCGTTACCGGGGCACCAGTAATCTCTGGTTTAAAGTGCCCTGCCTCCTCCGTGCTTGATGCATCTCTGCACGCGTTTGCTCGGTCGCATGTTGTCCAGTCTGATTCAGGCTCGCCGTGTGGTTGGCCCGGTCTCCCCTCATGGAACCGTGTAAGAGGACATTGTTCCGATTGTCCCAGCAGAGCTTTTTGGTGTGGCCGCGCTTGAAGCGTTGGAACGCGCTGCACAGGCTAGCCAGACTAGGAGCCAGTTGGTCGGTCTCCGCAGACGGTCCCGCTTGCGTCTAGCCATCAGTCCGTTGCCCTATCGGCCCATACAAGCACCACGCGTCCACGGGGTGGACAGCCCTTTGATTGGAGGAGGACTCCGGTCTCGGAACCACCTCTTTCTGCTCAGCTCATCGTCCTCCCAAGACCCCCAGGGGTTGAAGCCAGGCCGCTGACGGTTGGACACTTTACCCCGGGGCATTTGGAATACTGGGCTGTGCACACCACGGACGTCTCGGTGTTGTGCATTCTCTATCGGGGTACCACCACAAGGGGGCAATAGTGCATGTGGACCAGAGGGTTATTACTCCCGGTATTTCCTGGTGCCAAAGAAGACGATCTACGGCCAGTTATGGACCTTCGTCTCAAAGTGTTTTTTAAAACCCTGTCATTTCACATGTAGAGAACCACGGAGATGTTCCAGGCAATATCTCCAAACGAGTTGTTTACTTCCATCAAGGTTGGAGGGACCTCAAGGATGCCTATTGTCATGTCCCAATTGCATCGTGCCACCAATTACCAGTCCTTCCTTACGGTCTGTCTCTGTCACGGCAGGTTTTCACCAGCTGCGTTGCTTCAGCTCTGGCTCAGTTGAAAAATACTGCCTTACCTGGGCGACTGGCCGGTCTGTGCACCCACTTACAGGCTGGCTGTTCAAGACACCCAAACTGTCCTCGATCTCATCGGGCGGTTGGGTATAAGGGTCAATCTGGTAACCAATAACTTGGTCCCTTCCCAGGAGACTTTTTTAGGGATCACCCTGAATCCTGTTGTCATGACAGCATATCTCACAACTCCGCTAGTCGACAGCATTATGGACAGGCTTCCCATTTTTCGGGAAGGTCAAGGGTTACCTTTTGTTCTTTACTTACTCTTCACCCGGAAGTGGAAGACAGCATTTGGGGAATGTTAGGCATGGTTTTCCCTGAGGGACTGTGCCTGTTCTCTGGGCCAGGATGCGCTGGTGCACGACTGGCCGGAAACTCTGCTTTACGCATTTCCACCACTCCCTCTGATTTTTCCCGACTCTATTGAGGGTTCATCAATGGGGACACAGCCTTCTCCTGGTAGCTCCGTTTTGGCCGGTCAGGGTTTGGTTTCCCTGGTTACAGGACTGTCTGTCTGTTCTGTGTTATGACACCACTAATCCTACAGAGGGCACACTGTGCACAGTCTGTTTGGTTTGGCTTTGCTATATTGTCAATATTTTAACATGGGAGCAGACATATATTGAGCTTGGGAAAATGTCTAAGAAAGACAACAAGAAATAACACACCGAGAACCAGACTGGCAATGTTGCTTTTAAGATAGCAAGCTCCGCACCGATGCTCCCAGGCATGGGATCCGGCTCAGGCTCCGCCGCTACTCGGACCAACTCTCACGCCTGCTCCAACTCCGGGGGTAAGACACGGCAGTGCAGGGGACCCGGAGCGAAATAGACCCGGTGATTATGGCGGCTTTACGGGAGATTACTGACAAAAACAGTGGACGCAACGATAGACGCGGCCCTAGCGGAAATACATGATTTGAAATCCAAGAATGGTGAGCTGGCCAACCGAGCCAGAATGTAGATCATTTGTAGATTGTCGGCGTTCCAGAGGACACTGGAGTTAAAGATGTGGTCAAGTATATGGAGACCTGGATCCCCGAATATCTCAGACTTCCAACAAAAGCTGGGAAAATGAAGATTGACCGAGCTCAACGCTCTCTGGCCCCCCAACCCTTATCCAAGACCTATTATACTGAAGTTCCACAACTTCAGTGACATACAGTGTGTCATGGCTGCATCCAGATGTCTCGCCGCGGGCCAACCTGGATCAACCAAGCCCCAAGTTTCCACAAGTGGTCAATAAATGCAACGCTTATGAGCTGGTGAAATCCTGCCTGAGAGAGAAGAATGTGAAATATGTTTAGCTTTATCCTGCAATGCTGAGGATCAACGTGAATGGAAAGAGATTCAAAACCGCGGAAGAGGCTTTGGCATTTGCCAATTCAATACAGGATCCACTTTGACATTCTTTCCTTTTTCCCCTCCTTTATCTCAATGAAAGGGACGTGGATATCACTCGAGACATGAGTATTTGCCCAATGTAGGCCAGTGTGTTCCAACTTAAGTTTATAAATACGCAGATGAAAATGTTGTATCAACTGTACCCTCCACCCTCTGATGTCTTTTGGATGTGAGCTCTTTGCGTGTTCTTTTTTGCATTGTTGTAGTAGTTCCTGTGTTTGTCTGTTGTGTTCCACCAAATAGATGTGTAACAAAAGCAGATTTACAAGAATAATTACAATGGCATCTTTTAATGATAATATTATATTGAGTCTAATTAAATGGTCAAAGATACTAACTAACTGAGAGAAGAAAATATATATATATACCTACAAGAAACCCATTTATATGAAATAGATCATTAAAAAAAAACATATGGCCATATTGATCTCAACCAAAATAGCCTTTGCACAGTGTTTTGAACACAAAGATAAAGATGGCAGATTTGCACTGATCAAAGGAACTATTAATGTGTGTTTACTTTGATAAATGTATATGGGTCACTCCACACTAAAGTGTACAAAAGTGTTACATGAAGGTCCAAATTTAAAATAAGGAATTTTGTAAATTCCAACTCACATCAGAAAGTATTACCTCTAGGCATCATAAAAATACCAACCATGCTTCCCACGCAGTAATGCCCAGCGGCCTGTAGCGGCCAGTAAAAGACACTGCAATTTCAGCCAGCATCAACAGCAGAAGTGAAGGGAACACAGGCTTATTTGGATACATTTTAGAACAATTTATACACTGTTGTGACACACGATAATTTTAGATTGTATTGACCAATCACTGATTGTCTTGATTGCACCTTTCGGCTGCCAACTGCCATTAAAGCAGCAACAACAACAACGCAGAGCAATGCAATTCAATCACTCACTAGTCTATTCGAGCTATCCGATCAGTGGCGTGTGGGCAGGGCAATCAGTGATTGGTCAATCACATCTAAAATTACCGTATGTCACAACTTTATATGAAATGTTCTAAAATATATCCAAATAAGCTCTGAAATTGTATTGCTTTTTTAAAAGTTGATTTGAGGTAGAATATAAAGCTGACATGTGCTGTGGAACAGGATTCTGCTTTTGTTCTGATCAGAACATCACACACTGGACTCAGATTTTCCTCTGCACAAAGCTTCCCTGAATGCAGTGATGTGATAGGCTGACTCTCATTACATGCGAAAACCTTTTCCACCTGTACGTTCCTCTGGCTTCTCTAATAAGCAGAAAAGTTGTGTTCAAAATCTGTCTGAGTGCGCTTCTTTCTTATTTTGTCAGGCCTAATGACAGACACAACAGATACTAACACGTTACCAGCTAATGCATTACCCCCATCTCTGACAAGGACATGTACAAAAGAAATGCAATAAGCAGTCTTAATTTTGGAAATATTATTTTATAATGACAAGGATATATATACATTAAAGTGAGCATTTAAGTCAATTCATAAAAGGGAGAGATCTGTGTTTAAGGAGGAAATATGTATATTAATTAGAGACTTATTGGAACAGCTAACAATAAGCATTCATCAAAAGACACATCAAATCATTGTAACATCTCGCCATAAGCCCAAAGTCACAAGAGAAAAGGCTTTTAAAACAAATGACCTATCCAGTGTTCATTCGATTAACATAATCCATTTCGGTCAGTTTGGTTTCCACTCACACACAGCAAATGCCTACTGTACAGTAATTCTCATTAAGTGACAATGGCAAAACTTCTTCTGATTCTTCTTCTGATCCAATGACCACCTAAACAGCTTTAAAATTAAAAAAAAGAAAAAAGAAAAAAAAAGATGGAAGGAATTGTATATTCATTATGCTATACAATTGGAAGTTAAGCCTCGACTTTACAGACACATTGCTGCAGTGCCTCATCTACCCCAAGATTGCAAAGTGTGTGCTTGATGTGGACACTGCCCCACAGATCTGCCGTCAGCTGGAGGACATCGACCCCCACATCTTCAATGCGCTGTGGACAATGCAGTGGACACATTTGGGCAACAATAAACCTTCTGATTCTGATTGATCCTTGTCAACCAGAAGAGATGGGTCAAGTCCAAGCTGAGAAGATTAACACTGAACAAATGTGTCATGCTGGTTGAAAAACCAAACTTGCCTGAGGAGTCAAAACCTGTAATGATATACACAGTCTTAAACCAACCAGTAATAGTCCACAGTGCATTTTCAATCTATCCAGGTGCATTGGCATTAGGGAGAAAATTATGAACAGCTAAATTTATACAAAAATGCTATGATTTGAGTATTTGAGATTAGCATGTTTTCACTATTTAAAATTGTGAAATACTTTGATTATTAGGAATATTGCAGCTCACATTATTATAAGAGTGTTTCAGTAGGCAATGCAACATGTCCCAGACCTGATGCAGTGGTGTGTTTCTTTGAAGAGGCTCATCCAGTGTTCTGTTTGGTGGGCTTTAGGTTATTGTCCTCTGTGTTGTCCTCAGACAATAACCTGCAGATGAACAAGAATTTACAGTATTATTAGATTAACAATTATTCTCGAACCAGTCAGTTTAGGCATATCAATAACAGATACAGTAGGTATCCACGATCATGTCAGCACAAGTTATTTAATTACTGTCCATCTTAAATCAGCTAATACAACATTGTCCAAACAGTATGGTTTATTCCTTAATACATAACATTCAGAGAATACAAAGGAGCTAATCATTCCATCATTACCTGAATCAAAAGCATTAGTTTGAGGCTTGAATTACGTGATTAATAAGTAAATGTACAATTAAACATAAAAACTGTGCATTTGAAGATTAATGCATATAAAATGCACGTTTACTTACCGCCAAGACTGCTCAAAACTTTCCTCCTCATAGCTTTATTAATTATTCCGTGGGCATCTTTTCTCCTAAAAGTAAAAGTTTGATGGCAATCAGTCCAAATATTAAAGTTCAAATCACAGCGGCTCATGCAGTTAACGCTTAACTTCATTTACAGTTTTGGGAGCGTTATGCCCTTATTTTATGACATTGTTTGAGCATTAATAAACACATTCAGTTTAATTCCATTCAATTTATTTTTGTAACGCCCAAAATCACAACAGTAGTTGTCTCGAGGGACTACAGTGGAAAAAATAAATTAAACAATGTTCATAGGGACTTGGAAATTTCCCAGCGTCCTGTGTCCTTAGACAGATGTCCCAAGCTCCCCTGTCCTTAGACCCTCCTTCTCGGCCAGGAAAAACCTACCAAACCTCTTTGGGAAAATTAGAAACCTGTAGGAGTTCCACAGTGAAGGAGAGATCCGACTCCCTCAGACGGACAGGCGGATGTGCCTCAATTTGCAGATACACGGTGGAGCTAGACCCACTCAGGAGGAGAACCAATTCTTCGAGGCTGATGAAGAACCGTACTTTATTCTGTTTCTCCAGGCAGTTGAGGAGCATCTGGATGCACAGGTCATCGATGTGCCTGCTCCACTCCCGTCGGGGAAGTGGGAGAAAAAGAAGGAAAAGCAATGGATAAATTGCAAGTGAAATTAAATATTAAATACTGTTTGATAGAAAAGTATTAAGAAGCAGAGGACAGTGCTCAAGCTGCTATACTTCCCCAGTATAGTCGCTGTGTAAGTCAGGAGGAGGATTTTGAATTTGATTCTAAACTCGACAGGGAGCCAGTGAAGAGACTCGAGCACCGGCGTAATGTGCTCTCTTCTTTTAGTTCCTGTTAGTAATCTTGCTGCTGCATTTTGAACCAGTTGAAAGCTTTTTATCGAGCTTTTAGGACACGCTGCAGCAGGAGTTACAGTAGTCTAATCTACATATTTACAAACGCATGGACAAGTTTTTCAGCATCACTTTTGGGCAAGATTTTTCTGATTTTGGCTATATTACGCAGATGGAAATAGGCTGTTTTACAGGCTTGATTTATGTGTGCTTTGAATGAGAGCTCTTGGTCAAGTAAGACTCCAAGGTTTCTTACAGTGGAGCTGGAGGCTACACTGACGTTGTCCAGTGTGACTATCTGCTCAGATAAAGTGTCCCGTAGATGTTTAGTGCCTAGTACGATGACCTTGGTTTTTCAGGGTTAAGAAGAAGATAATTAAGTGTCATCCAGGTTTTTATATCCTTCACACAAGCACTAAGTCTGCTTGATCGGTCTGATCGGGTTTCATTGATAATCTACCTAACGGCAGCATTTAAAGAGTAAACAGAATTGGACCAAGTACTGAACCCTGTGGCACACCGTAGGTTACTTTAGAACAGGGTGAGAGAGCTCTGGTTTACATTAACAAACTGGTACCTATCCGATAGGTAGGATTTAAACCAGCTGAGGCGGGATCTCTGACACCTACATCACATTCTAACCTCTGCAGTAGAATGTTGTGGTCGATGGTGTCGAACACTGCACTGAGGTCCAATAGAACCAGGATTGAGACCAGTCCATCGTCAGCAGCTAATAACAAATCATTTGTGACTTTAATGCAGTTTCAGTGCTGTGGTGGGCTCTGAACCCTGACTGGAAAACTTTGAATAAGTTATTGTCCTGTAGATGGCGACAAAGCTGTTTAACTACAACTCTTTCAAGGATTTTAGAGACAAAGGGTTGATTTGAAATAGGTCTGTAGTTTATCAACAGGTCAGAAGCGGTTTAATGACTGCATGTTTGAAGGACTATGGAACATAACCACTTTCTAATGATCTAATGATGATAAATGAGTATTTATTATATTAAAAATAGAATCTATAATTAGGGGGAGGATGTCTTTGAGTAGTCTGCTTGGAATCGGGTCTAAGAATACATATAGAATCTATAGTAATTTTAAATTGTTTCTTAATGCATGCCTTTTTTATTTCATATATGTTGTTTTATTATTTGATCAGTGTTTTATGTTGCACCTTAATGCCAAGACAAGTTCCTATGTTTGTGAATTTTGTTCATTTCTGATTCTGATTCTGAATCTGAAGTTGTCGTTTTAGAGGACATAATGGCTGAAGTTATCTCTGCTTGATCAACAGCAGTGAACCTTTCTAGTGTTACTGATGGTTATATTGGACACTAGTTTTTACAGCATGGGCTTATTTAGGGCTAATAGTAGGAGTAATTTAATGCAATTTATCTCTGATTGTTTATATTGTATTGTTAAAAAATAGAAGAAAATCATTAGAGCTGAGAGTAGCTGGATTGAGGGCTCTACTGCGCTGTAACAGTTTGTTAGCCTGGCTACAGTGCTGAAAAGAAAATCTAGTGTTATTTTTGTTGACTTCTATTAAATTTGAATAGTATCGTGTTTGGGCCTTACGCAGAGCCTGCTTATATGACAGTAGGCAGATTTTCCATGCTTTTAGGGATTCCTCCGTATGGGAGCGACGAAATGGTCTTTCAATTTTCTAACTCTTTGTTTATGTGGACGCAGTTCTTCATTGTACCATGGGGAGGCACCGTTTTGGCCTAATGACCTTCTGCTTTAGCGGAGCTGCAACATCAAGAGCAGACTTCAGAGAATTCATGGTCAAGTCGACAGATTGATCACTTACACTGGGACTAAGGCCGTTCTCAGCAGGATCACATGACATGTCGCTGAATATTGGCTCCATTATTTCTTTGAACTTTGAGATAGATTTTTCTGATATTGTCCTTTTCATTATGACTTTATTCTGTGAGGCTGGATAATCTTTAAGAACAAACTGCAATGATCTGCCAGTGTAGGGTTTTGAGGGAAGACAATGAGGTCACTAATCTCTATTCCATATTTAGAACAAGATCTAAAGTGTGCTTGTGACTGTGAGTCGGTATTATCTACATTTTGAGCAAAACCAATGCTATCTAACAGGGCGTTGAAAGAATTACTGAGAGGGTTATCGTTCACGTTCATGTGGATATTGAAATGTCCAGCTATCACTACTTATTACCCAGTCCAACACCAAGTTTGATATAAAGTCTGAGAAACTGTTAAAAACTCTGAACAGGGACCAGGAGGTCGGTAGAGAACCACGAACAAGACTCCTTTTTGGTTTCTCCAATTTGGACATGTGATTGATAGCATGAGGCTTTCAAATGAGCTAAATGCATTGTTAATTTTAGGACTCAAGAGTATGCTTGGGTGTGAGATCACTGCCACACCACCACCTCGGCCTGTGCTCCTGGGCGGTCTGAAAGTTAACATGAGTGGGTGGAGTGGACTCAATTAGTCTGACATAATCATCTTGTTGAAGCCAAGTTTCAGTTAGAGCTAGAAGATCTATTGTAGAAAAAGATTCAGTTGTAGTCATCTGGACTCTGTTTTGAAAAAAACGATACATTCGACTCTCATCCAAGAGTCATTCTCAATCAGTGAAACAAGTCTGAGAACCCTGTTTATATCCTACTCTGTGAGAGCCCTGCCACAGGCGGACCTCTGATCTTTTTCTACATGAACACTCTGACGAATGAGGGATTACACCGACATGTTTCTAGAAGATCTATGTTATAAGCACTAATCAATTAATTAACTAAAAGCGATTTAGAGGAAATTGACCTAATGTTTAGCAGTCCACATTTTACATGCTTATTTATTTGTTTATTTGCATCATTTGTGAGTGTTATTTGGTCTGACACCTGAAATAGCTTTTCTGAGGTTTGACTTTTTGGCATTATTTGGGGACACACACAGGCTCTACTTGCCTTGAGTCTGAGCACTTAATTTGTGACAGAGCGGCGAGAGCTCAGCGACAGAGGGCGTCTTACACTGCTGCTCTGCACCCGGGGCTCGTCCCTGGGTGGTCACTTTAGACGACTATGGCTATCGATCAAAATTCGAACTAAAAGGGAAGTACCCTCCGAAGTCAGATGGATGGCATCCCTGCGTATGAGCATTCGAGCTTTCCCCAAAACATACTCCAATTTTCAACAAAGACTACATTGTTTTGAGGGCACCAAGTAGATAACCAGCAATTGAATGCTGAACAGCGACTGCACAGTTCAGCATTGATCCAATTGGGCAGGGGACCAGAAGATATTATAGTATCTGACATCGTCTTTGCCAATTCACATACCGCACCTTCTTGTAATTTGAGCACCTCTGATTGTCTCCGCTGGGCGTCAGTATAAGATTCGGCGGAACCTCTATCTACTCTGCTTTAAAATCCTAAGGTTTCCTTTGATGTCACCCATTCTGGCCCCTGGTAACAATCTAACACTTGACGCTGGCAGCTTCAGGTCTCTGACTATAGAACTTCCAATCAGCGCGGCGTGTGATCACTGAGGGGAGCAAACCTATTGTAGACGGGAAGCTCACTACAGGCTGCTGCACTACAGGCTGGCTTTTAGCGCCTCGTTCCCCCGAACTGTCACAAATTAGTCCCTATTTTGATCCTGGTCTAGACCCGCTGCGCGGGAGCACTGAGGGGCTAGTCTTAGCCTTGCTAGCACTGCTAATGCTAATGCTGCGTCCTGACGCACGGTCCGGTAAGCCTGATGTTACAACCTGGCTATAGCTAGACTTAAGCTCCTCCAAACAGCGGATCCGTGCTTCTAACTCCGTAACCCTGGCTTCCAAAGCTAACACTACACTGCACTTCACGCACCTGTCGTCAGAGAAGAAGCCAGGGTTTCTGACTCAACATATGGCAACTTGAGCAGGTAAAAGCGGAGAAAGTTTCAGCCATTGCGCTAGCGGCTAAGCTAGCTCGGGCTGAAGCGAGAGAGCAAGGGGGTTTTTAATCCACAAATACTGAACGAAAGTGAGCTGTTCAAGGCTCCGGATTGTTTAAGGAGCAATCAAACTTTCACTGTTGTATAGGAAGCTAAAATAGTATTTGTATAATTCGTGGATTACTAATATATTAAACTAAAAATAAGCGAGCGACCGATTCTCAAAATAGCATACACTTAACCGGAAGTGATGATAGCGATCATCAGCGAAGTCTGATGTTTAAAGCGTGTACTTACATTCTTTCTCTGTCGGGGCGAGCTGATTCACTGTCTGTCGTCAAAACATCTGACTTGCGCTGTGCAGTGCATTATGGGATATATAAGGCCGTGAAGCATGCACCGATGCCACCAATAAACCGATGACAAGGTTTATTGTCATTGTCAGTGAACAAAATTCACAGGCTAGGAGCTCGCTTTTGGCGATTCAGTGAGAGAGTAGTGCAGAAGTGAACAGTGCAATGAGTGGTTGTTGATTAAATTATAGTTAAAGTGACAAGTGTTAAGAAGTGTTCATGAGTCCAACGGCAGAGTGAAAGAAACTGTTCTTGTGGCGGAGGTTCTGGTCCGGATGGATCCTAGCCTCCTGCCTGAGGGGAGGTGGCTAAAATAGTCTGTGTTCAGGGTGAGAAGGGTCAGCTGTGATCCGACCTGCTCGTCCTAGAGTCCTGGAGACGTACAGGTCCTGCAGAGATGGAAGTCTGCAGCCGATCACCTTCTCAGCAGAACGCACAATGCGCTGTAGCCTCTGTTTGTCCCTGGCTGTGGCTCCAGCGTACCACACGGTGATGGAGGAGGCAAGGATGGACTCAATGATGGCTGTGTAAAGCTGCAAAATGATTTGCATTAGCAGCTTGGCTTTCCTCAGCTACCGCAGGAAGTACATCCTCTGCTGGGCCTTCTTGATGAAGGAGCTGATATTTGGCTTCCACGTGAGGTGCTTGGTAATGGTGGTGGAGAGGAAGCGGAAGGAGTCCACAGTGGTGATGGGAGTCTGCAAATGTGACAAGGCTGCAAATGTGACGCACGTTTCCATGGAAACCCTGCTCTTCTCCTTGTACACAAACTGCTGCACTTCCAGCCACAACTTCGTAAAACTGATCAAGTTTCGGACGACGCCACCCTCATCGGGCTCATTTCGGACGGGGATGAGTCTGTCTACAGGAGGGAGTGGACCGGCTGGTGTCCTGGTGCAGCGGTAACAACCTGGAGTTCATCTCCCAGAAGACAATTGAGATGATCGTGGACTTCAGGAAAGTCACAGCCCCCCTGCCCCCCAGGCCCCTCACCATGACAGACTCCCCCATCACCACCGTGGACTCCTTCCGCTTCCTCAGCACTACCATCACCCAGCACCTCAAGTGGGAGCCCACCATCAGTTCCCTCATCAAGAAGGCCAGCAGAGGATTACTTTCTTTCTGCGGCAGCTGAGGAAAGCCAAGCTGCCAGTGCAGATGATGGTGCAGTTTTACACGGCCATCATTGAGTCCATCCTCACCTCCTCCATCACGTGCGGTACGCTGGAGCCACAGCCAGTGAAGAGTTGCGATCCGCGGTATTGGACCCGCTAGCCGTGTTAGCCTCGTTAGCTTGCGAGGCGGGCCATTTTTTAATGGGGCAGCAGCGGCGGGAGCGTGTGCTTACAGTCCCTCACCTAAACTTGAAGTCCAAACTTTATTTCTATAATGGAATGAACAAGAGTATCCATGGATATTGAACATATTTTCATAAGTGAGGCATTTTGTAAAAATTTGAGTAACTTAATCTGCACAATCTGAAATAAATATAGATTATACCTGAACATTGTGATAGATTTTGTGACTTGTAACCAAGTATAACCAGTAAAATACTAGCACGTTTCATACATTAGAGTGAGTTCAATTGCTGTCACAAACAAGCTGTGATAATGAAGCAGTGTCTATATCATCCATTAGATGACAAAAGAAAATTCTACTTGTAGTTCAGAAATAATGAGCCTTAATTAGGCAAGGCAAGTATATTTGTAGAGCACAATTTGTACACAAGGCATTCAAATTGCTTCACACAACAGGAAACAATGCATTAAAATCACAAAGACATGACAGAAATCACAAAACAGTTTAAAACATGAAAGAGAAGTGTGCAAAAAAATAATCATTTCAGTCATATGCACAGCTAAGCAAAAGTGTTTAGCTTAGCTTTGAACATCGGTCAGAGTAGAGGCCTGTCTCACATCCTCAGGAAGACTGTTCCAATTACATTTTAGTCAAATTAGATTTTGAGAAGTGTTTTTTGGATTTCCGATCAACCAGCATCACTGTTATAACTTTAGATTAAACAACCCTCATGGTTAATAATACTGTAACAATTTCTTTAAATCATATTCTAGAACATGCCGTTTCCACGGCAACAATCACAGCAGATGACTCAAAGCCTTGCGATGTCATCGTGAGATGATGTCATCTTCACTTAACTTGGGCTACGTTCGCACTAGAGGGTAGGATGCCCAAATAGATTTTTTTGTTTAATCCGATTTTGTGGTCGTTTACGTTATAAAAATGTTTTAATGCAGCTTGATGTGGCCTGCATTTTGCCTGAATTGATTTGTCAACCCATATATTGATAAGTTCACAAATTTGACGTTTATCCTGGAAATGTTGTCTATTGATGAAGGTCAGATGAACGAGATCTGAGCGTTCAGACTGAAGTCACATTCTACAAGTATGGATACATATTGAATTTATTCTGAAAGTGTCCTGGGTTGGATTTTTTTTAATCGGATTTGCGCTGTTCACATTGTCCAGAAAAGAATCTGGCCAAAAATCTGATTTGACCTTGAATCTGCTGACTCATTATGTTTATAGTTGGAGAACATGCACAGTTTCAAAACACTCTCACAAGTATTTAAAAACTATATATAAACAAAATGTCATTGAACACAGAATTTATTTTGAAGATGGATGACGTTATTTCTGGTGATTTTGGCTCATACCAGATAAAAGAACTGATGGGAAAAGGCACCTTTGGGCGTGTAACCCGGTGCATAGATTGTTCGAAAAACCAAAGCGTGGCAATAAAAATATCTCAACTCCAGCACTCCAAAGTAACCAAAAACGAGGCAACTATTCTCCAGCGGCTGAGCAGTCTGGGTCAAGACAATAACGTGGTGAAGTTTATAACGGCTTTTCAACACCAGGACCATTACTTTTTGGTCATGGAGCATCTTGATCAAAGCTTGTATGATTTCATGAGAAGAAGACAATTCAATCCTTTACACCTTCTGGACATTTGCTACATTACCAAGCAGCTGCTGGAAACCTTTAAAGAACTGGAAAAGTACAAACTGGTTCATGGAGATCTCAAGCTAGACAATGTCATGCTGGTTAACCACAAGGTTGAACCGCTGAAAATAAAGCTGATCGATTTTGGCTTTTCTACCACTGTGAGTAGCTTGGTTCCTGGTTCTGTCCTCCAGGCTATGGATACCGGGCTCCAGAAGTGTCTTTGGGAACAAAATTGGATGAGGCAGTTGATATGTGGTCTCTTGGCTGTGTAATGGCATTTTTATTCATCGGCCAGAATTCTTTTCCTGAAAATGCGAATATGAAATGATTAGGATTATTACACAGATCCAAGGCATGCCTGATGTCCAGCAACTCCAGGAAGGTCTATTCGTGGACTGCTTCTTCAAGAACATACGTGGCAATTATCATCTGATCTCGCCCAAAGATTACATGGCGACAACAGGAAAGCGCTACAAACCCTGCAAAAATGTGTCCAAAGATTTCACCTGTTTGGAGCACATGTTGGCATATCACCCACAGCAAATCCTTGAAGAAGAAAAGGAGGAGACAGGGCAGTTTTTTAGTTTTTTGAATGAACTTTTGCAGGTAAATCCGGCAAAAAGGATCACCCAGGAAAGGCGCTAACACACCCCTTTATCAAGCAGATGATCGCCAAGCAGACCACCGCCTCCGGAGTTTGATTGTCAGTTGCCTCCGATCAGAACACTCGTCTATAACTGCAAGGAACAATGACACCGGCAAGGTGACCACAGGAGGTCCCAAAACAAATCTCTCAAACTCAGAAGATAAATGGAAACCAGAAACAAAAAAATTCAAGAGCGCGTGCCAACTGGATGGCTCAATAGAAATGTGGAAACGGAAAGCGATGATATCTACGGAAGTGGATGTAGCAAATCCGAATGGTCAATCATAACACTGCGAGGCCACGAAACAACAGAGGAGGGGGAATTGAGTGAAATTACTCACTCTGTTATACAAACGAACCAGGTAGCGAAAGTAACAGGTGCAGATGTGGCTGCTTTTCCGTATATGCCCAAGCGTACCCAAGGTGGCAATAGAAGTAGTTCTGACAGCACCAACAAAACAAACAAAAGTACCAAGGTGGCAATAGAAGAAGCACTGAATGCTGTAAAAAACTGCAAGAGAAATTGATCATCACTCGAACTCCAAAGATGAGAGCACTCTGGAAACCACCAACGTGAAATTGCCATTGGTCAGTAGAAATGTGGAAACGGAAAGAGTTTCAAAAAATGAATCGGGCAGAAATGCAAAATGTACAGATGTGGGCTGCTTTCCATATATTCCCAAGCGTACTCAAGGTGGCAATAAAATATCTGAAAGCACCAAAAAAACAAACAAAAGTAAAGACAAAACAGCAGATAAGCCAAAGAAACTATCTCTAATTGGAAGGAGTGGTAAATTCTTTAGAGCCATATTCGCTTCATCCAGAGTTTAGACAATCAGTAATTCAACTAAAAAACTGTTCCATTCACACCTTTTGCAGTTTGTAGTCCAGTGTATGCAAATCTAAGAGGTTCCTCTAAATGCATGAGTCCCATTGGCAGGTTGATGGCAGACCAAAAAAAACTTGTCCTGAGTCCATACACATGACATGAATACGTTGAAGATCAGCCAGACACAATATGGAGTGTAAATTAGTTTAAGTATTGATTGACAAAACAAATGTAAATTGATCACATAATCGACAAGAAGTATCCAGTTACATGGATGGGCGGGACATTTAGTATTCAGCCAATCCATGTTAACCAGCAGTGGAACCCATCGTGCCTCCATACGATGCAGACTTTCCTATTTGTAACAGTAAATTTGTATTTCTGCATGTGATGGATGGATTTATCTATCATGAAATCAATATCGTTCCATTTTATATACTTATGTTGAGTTTTTTTTCCTTTCTGTTATTTTTCATTTGTCCTGATGTAGCAGATGTAAATTCACTCGCAAGGACCACAACCCCCAGCTACGATGCAACGTGTTTATTGATATACAAGGAACATGACAACACAAATGTACAGAAATGGATGCAGTTTTGGGGCTGCTGGCGACGTGGGCTGCAGGCTCCCGGGCCTCGGTACCCCCATCTAGGAGATAAATTAGAATTAGATTTAGAATCATTTAAAGAGGGTGGGAGGGAAGTCACGAACACTGATGTGTGTGACCTGGATGCTTAAATAATGTAGCTGCAGGAAGGGGCGTGGAAGGGGTGTGGTCTTGCCCCCGAACTTAAGATAAACTTATCTTCATTAAAATATATATAATTTCTCACCAAACGCTGACTTCATCTTTGTTTTTAAATTTCTATTTTAATATTCATTTAAATCATACATTCTTGAATGAAATAAAAGCAAACAAAGCAATCTCAAAGCTGAGTGATCAATTACCCATCTCCCTAAATCTAACTGTACTCCTTCCAAAATAAAGGGTTTTCCATTGACCTGGACTAATTTGTTTCCATTCCTTGCCTGAGATTACAATGTTTGCTTCATTTCTTGTATTGCCCTTCTAGATCCTTCAAGGTGACGTACAATTGTGAAATAACTTTACAAATGAACTCTACTTTATATGCAGCTGGTACCATTTTGAAAATAGCAGACTGTACCCTTTACAAATGAACTTTTTTCCTTTCCTGCATTAAATGCCTCAGCTGCAGGTATCTGAAAATCCTGTTAACCATTACTTTTATCTGCTGGAACTCATCACATCTTTTTAAAATATCTCCCAGTGCATTTTGGAACCATTTTCCCTGTTCAAAATTGATTTGGTGCAAAATCAGTGTCTCAAGAATCTGCACTGTTTTGTTAAGTTGTTTCGTCATAACTTCAGACCAAATTGTCCAAGACACCCAAGAATTAACGCTTCATTTCCAAATGGTCTGCAATTGCACATCACATATTAAAGCTTGTACTGGTGGCACACCCTCACTCCCTATCATACATATCTGAATATAAATTTGTCCCATTCTTTAAAGTCTTTGGGCCGTATTTTGTCCCCAGACTTAGCGTTAACGGGAGCCTTTTCCAGGGGGCGGCTCCAGGGGGCTATTTTGCTATATTCATAACATTAACGCTGGAGTAAAGAACGCTGGAGGCTGGAGTGGGAGGGTGCCAGTCCATATATGGTGATAGCGTTTGATCCAATGACTGATAACTGGCATTAAAAAGCATCACCTGTGTGGGAGACGGTGGCAGTCATGGCCTCATATATGGCCTCAGGCAAAGAGAGATACAAGGAATAAAATGGTTTGATTTTCCGTTTTTCAATTTGCTCCCAAAATTGAAAATAAATGAATAAAATAAAATATTGAAATACAGCCTTGGAGCATTGTTTCTTTATTTAATTCACCTGTATTTGATTTGCGTAACTCTGAGAACTGCTTTTCACCCCCGGGATGCCCAGACTAAACCAAGACTAAGGTTTATTTTTTTGCCGACATGATTACCGCGATCTACACATTGTTAATCATTCCTGGAGGGAAATTGCCCGGACGCTGGAGAGATGAGGCAAATGTCAGGAAATACTGGAAGAGTCTCAGAGACAGATATGTACAGGCGAGTAAAGGAGCAAAAGGAAAGAATGGAGATGCAGGTGGTTGCAGAAACAGAGTCAAACATGACAGAAGAGTTTGGTAGCACATACTTTTGTAACTTTGTGATTTAAGGTAGCCTAAAATGACAGTATTCTAATGTCAAATGCTGTTCACCCTTCCTCCCGTGTTCCTCAGGTGCTTCTGAGTTTCGCACAATCTGCCCATCAGCCCTCCAGAACACATTCACCTTCTGTTCTCCTAATGTACTTGCCTACATCAGGTGGTGGTAAAAGTGATAAATATTTGTGGTTCTGTATACGACATGGACGAAAAGAAATTAAAGCTCACCACAAATTATTTTGAGTTATTCTCAACTAACTCCACACCACAAGTTTTGAGTTTGTTGTTGTTTTCTATATAAATGTCAATCACTGAAAATCTGGTACATTCTCTACAAAAGTGGGATGTGGGACATAAGCCTAAATGGTTGTGCAGGATCTAAAAAGGGACTTTTCTTTAGTCCTTGTGTAATCCATTTAGTTAGTCATAATCTAGTACAGTGCTACAACATATTCTGCTATCTTTACACTAGTGGCGTGCGGTCAGGGCAATCAAGGCAATCAGTGTTTGGCCAATCAAATCTAAAATTACAGTGTGTCACAACTATATATAAATTGTTCTAAAATATATCCAAATCACTTTACTTTGGCTGCTGAAGCTTGTCTGAACTCATGGTGTCTTTTACTGGCCACTACAGGCCGCTGTGCAGTACTGCATGGGAAGCATGATTCTGCTTTTACCACAGCGGCTCAGTCTGTGGCCGTGTTCAGGGGCCCGTTCATGCTCCGCTCTCCAGCATGAGCTTTTAGAACCAGAGCGGACAACAGCTTCTTTTGGAGGTCTGCACATGCTCTCTGAGGACCACACAGCCTCAAACCCATGGATCTATGCTCAAACCACGCTGAAGAAACAGTTTGGGAATCAAGGATGCGTGCAGGTTTTGCCCTGACTGAGCATGTGCCTCTTTTAGAAACAAGTCTGTGTTTGTGGTTAAGGCTCTGTTCATGTTTCCAATGATTAGATGTTAGTTAGAAATCCAGGCAGTCATTTAACAACATAGAACGCCAATTTCACATGGGAGACCTGTTCCAAGCCCACCCTCTATTTTTTTCCCCACTATTCTATTATTAACTAAGAATTGATGAAAACCCCAGGCCTGCCTCCCCACCAATAAAAGTCACCACACTCCACTGCTTCATACTTACAATTTATTTATGTTTAAATTGTAAACACAATACTTAAAGTAAATGAATTAGTATTATTGATGTATCTGTATGGGTAATTTCATTTATACCCTCTAACTTGGTGAGAGGATGCTGTACTAAAGAGGCAGGAGAAAATAGACCAGGAGAGGGCAACAGAAAAATATAATGAGGATGTCAGGTTTGGACTTGTTGTTTATGACCTGCTCAACAAAAAAAGTGCAGTTTAGAATTGTACTTCAATGATGTACTTCATGATGCAACTGAGTCTGAAAATAAATAGAAGCTTTGTTCATGGGTTAATTATTGTTCCTGTGTTATATGCCTTTTTTGTTTTTTTTTACATATTATATAACAGTATTTGGGGAAAAAGTATATTGCACTAAACCAGGGCTATAATGTATAACCATGACTAATATGACAGATTTTGCTGATGTAATGTTTGTCTGGACTGAACAGACTCTAAAACACAAACAAAAAGACCTTTTATAACAAAGATCGTGACATTAATAAATCCAAATGTAAAACACATTATTCGTAAAGCATCTTGATCTATAATAGAAAATACAAAAGATAATTTCTTGACCAATCCACTCGTCAACTCTTAAAATACTAATTTGTTGCAGCCCTACACATCCAGTATTTGGACAGCAAATGTTTTGTGGTTTGATATTGACATAAATGACTCAAGGTTGAAATAGCCTTTTAGTATAAAATGTTTGCACTTAACATTTGAAACAAAAAGTGCCTTTTTACATGAAGTGCATGCATTTTCTTTATCTCCTCAGAGTTCGAACAGGACTTTTGTTTCTTGCCAAATGCGGCTTGAGAAATAGGAAGAACAATTCAAAACGGTAATATTAACAATTTGGTCATCGTGTGCAGTGTTTTTGGTAAGATTAAATCAGCATTACAATTGTCAGTCATCAGCAATATTAGATCAGAACTAGATATTAGAGATTTACATTTATTTACCATCGCCTGTGGTGACGTGAAGAGTCTTTTAAAGTAATTTCGTGCAGATGTTACACCCCGAGATGCTCTTGCTGAGTTGTCCAAGGTCCAGGAGGTTGCTGTCACCTTAGAGTTAGTAGAGTCCACAAACATTGGAGGGATGTATCTGTTGTAGGTGTGTCGGACGAATCTGTGCTTCAAAAGGTAACTGTGCTGAGCAACACAGGACATCACAACTTTAACAGTCTTGTCAGTGTGGAATGAATGTCGAAGCTGTTTTTGTGGCTGTAGTTATAAAGAAGACAGATTATTTGATAGATTAATTGATGATACATTAATTTTTTAATTTATTGTCTCAATTCAATTTTTTCATTTCGCTATGTGCATGTGTTAAGTAAATTGGCAACTGTAAATTGTAAACTAGTGAATGAGTGTGAGAGTGAATGGTTGTCTGTGTGTCTATGTCTCTGTGTTAACCCTGCGACGAGCTGGCCCCTGTCCAGGGTGTACCCCGCTTAAGGAAAAAGAGTCACTGGGATAGGCTACATTCACCTGCGACGCCTAACGGGAACAAGCGGTAGAAAATGGATGGATAATCTACAATATTTGCATTTTACCTGGAAAAGGCTGCATTAAACTGATGGAGAGTAAAGGCAGCATCACCTGGGATCACGAGGCAGTGCGGTTGTGGTCCCAGGCAGGTTGGCAGGAGGTGACAGGAGATCAAGAGATCCATTCAACAACCTTCTCCCAAAGATTGACTCTCCATCACTCTCCCTCCCATACCTCCAATGTCCACAACTGTGAATGTGTAGTTGGCATTACAAACTGCCAACAGGACCAGGGTGTGCCTTCCTTTGTAACAAAAGTGATCACTCCCTGCATACAGTGGGGCCTTTATATCCACATGCCCATCGACGCAACCAACACAATTGGGAAAGTCCCATACACGCTAAAACTCCTGGGAAATTTAAGCCCACTTGGCACGGTCAGGCACTGCCACAAGTTTCTGGTCAAAGCCTGCTGGTGCCTCACACACCTCAGAAACAATGAAGGAAACGGTTGAGCAGCTCAGTATATAACTGTGCCACACTTTGTTGGTTGTTTCCCGATGCAAAGATACAGAGAATGACAGAAAGTCTCTCTTGCAACGTGACGGGGCAACTATGCGTGGCAGAGTGGTGGAAGAATGGCCGAATATGATGCACAAAGTTGTCAAATCTATTAGCAGACATGTGAAAGTATCTGAAACGCACCTGCTCATCTATCACGCGCATTGGCCTCACAAGAGCTTTGAACTCCCCATCGTCCTGTCGGTTTTGGTTGAGTGGGTACGTCGACCATGTCCTTTCATTTCTCCTTCCCAGCAGCAGCTTCTGTTCCACTGCTGACTGAAATAGAAGCTTACCTCACATCCTTTGTTGTCTTTTGTCTGAAAATTACATCCAAAAGTCGCGCAGTGAGACATTTCGACTTGTTATTAGAGACGATAAGTGTGGCGCCCTATACTTTAACGCTAGGACTGCCAGGATTTTAGAACTACTAGAGCTCCTAAGCCGTCAATTTGACAGTTGCGCTCTAGCGATGACGTACTCAAAAGAATGATTCTTCTAACGCGCTAAAAAGTGGTCTATTAGCCTCTTTAATGGATATTATCATTATTCAGAGTGCCGAAGTTGACCAGCATCAGCGGAGGAAAGAGGAGGAAGAGGAAGAAGAAAAGGAGGAGGGTTGTTTGCTAAAGTGAAGCCGCTGTTACAGAGAATAAACGCATATTCATTCATTAATCTGGGCCCATCTTCCAAAAAAAGCCAGCCAAATACTATTATAACACAGGATTTGTAAAGACCTTGAATATTGTCGCCGTTGCCAAGAATATGCCGCTCACCCGGCGATGTTACCGGGGAAACTGACACTTAGTTTATTGATCTTGACAGCCTAAAATGCCATAACAATATAATAAAGTTTGTCATAAATACCTTGAACATTTACAATAGACCTACTGCCAGGGAGATTTTGCCGACTTCTTTTTGCGTCCTCCGCATTCTTCCTCCGACTCGCTGTCAGCTGAGCTGCCCAAAACCTCTTCACCACCTGAATCAACCTCATCACTGTTTTGAAGCATTGCCAGGGCCTCTTGTACGGATAAATGTTTAAATCCATTTTACCTTTAGCTTTGCTGTGAGAGACACTAAATGTGACTCAACGCTCACGTGGCACTGTCATCCGCAGCGAAATATTACAATGTAATTAATAGAGCCGTCAAATCGACGGACGTGGGAGTTAGAGGAAGAATTACTCAGAACTCGTTTTAAAAAAATGTATTTCAGTAGAATTGCAATATGGTGATGATATATACACAAAGGTAAAGAAAAAGTCAAGAGCCCATGAATCTGAAAGAGCAACGGAACCAGAGTAATTAGACATACAATTCTGAAAACCCTCAAATTGACAACCTTGGGAGTTCTAGTGTTAAGATGGGCTTGCTCTAATTAATACCACTTCTGAGGTCCTCACCCCCAGAATGCCAAATGTCAAATCAAAAATAGCGGCACCCACAGATCAAAAAAATGTATAAACAATAAAGATTTTATAACTAATGTTTTTTGGTCTATTTGTTTTTATTGTCAGAGATCCTTTTAACAGACTTCTGTGGCCTTTCCAGAACAGCTGCGTTTATACTGAGATTGGACACTACACACAGGCTTCCATTGACCCATCAGGTCAAATTTGAACAGAATCCAAATAAGCTTCTTTCACGTTGTCATTATGCGGTATGGAGGCAAATAATTAATTTAATACATTTAGGAATAAAGCTGTAACATAACAAAATGTGGAAAAAGTGACTACTTTCCAGATGCATATACTGTATGTATATATGTGTCTTCCTTCATTTTAGCGATGGCATTATGTATTCAGCAATTCCTTTACTTTGTTTACGTATTGATTAAAAAGACTGGCAAAATGAAAATTCTTTCTTTGAAAACACACTTTGTTTAGCGTTGCCTTTTTTTCCTCCATTTAACCCCAAAGGACTGCAGCGCTTTTAATTAACAACTTGCTTGCAAAACTTGGCGCCTGACCCCACTGGAGAGAGGACACACATTTGTGTGCCTTTTTGGAGTCTTAATTGCCAGCCCTCCTGTAATTATCAAGTGAAGATTGTTGTACATGAATAAAAGGTAATTATTGTTCCTGTCTAGTGCCAAAGTGCGACCGTGAAATGAAAATTGCCCTGGATAAAAGTCATCCTCTGGGAGGCATTAAAACCAGTAAAAAGGCATAAAGACGCAATTTTGTGCCAAGGATTTTTTAGCAATAGAGTTTTTAAAGAGAGAAAGGAAATTAAAGTTGCAGCAATATCATCTTTATTATGTGCTTTGAAGTATTAAGTAGCCTCATCACCTCATCTGAATCTAAAATAATTCCTTAAATAAATTTAGGTCGGTACTAGCTTTATATGAACCTTTGACATGTTTGTGGACCATATAAAGCATTGAGTCAGGCTATTAAAATTGGCAAATAGTGCCTCAAACAGCATGTTGTACAACACACCTTGTTTAAATGAAAAAGGCTGCCATTAATCTGAATTTGGTACCATGGCAACAAACAACAACATTAGAGCTGTTAAAATTCAGAATCAGAAAATCAGCAAGCAGTTTATTGCCATTGTCAGTGAGCAAAATTCACAA
The DNA here is from genome assembly GCA_015082035.1 of Chaenogobius annularis. Classification (NCBI taxonomy): domain Eukaryota; kingdom Metazoa; phylum Chordata; class Actinopteri; order Gobiiformes; family Gobiidae; genus Chaenogobius; species Chaenogobius annularis. Next base: position 1,402,566 of record BJKM01000076.1, on the reverse strand, counting down.
ACTAGGAACACACACACACACACGGTGTATATATATATATATATATATATGTGTGTGTGTATATATATATGTGTGTGTGTGTGTGTGTGTATATATATATATATATATATATATATATATATATAATTTCAATCAAAGAGGGTGTTTTATTTCTTGTAAGTCTTATTTGTTTTGATGTTTTTCCATGTCGTGAGCACAGATTTTACCCAGGGATTCTCAACTTCCTCCAATATTCTCCATTGTGCCTCCAGTACTCTGGGTCACACCAGTTCCGAAATAAAGTAATTTTTCAGACAAAGTAGGACCCAACCACCTTTTTCATTTGATAATTGTACAGTTTTGAACCGGATACAAGGATAATTACCATGCCATACAAATCTTGAGATTGTTTTATTCCTTTCATCAACAGCAAATTGTGGATTGAAATGGCAGAGTCTGGAATATATACAGAAAGCTAAGCAAAACACACATTTTTGTAGTACTTCTACAAGTACTGTAGTGTTATTAATGTCCTCCCACTTATGAAAGAGGGTGACATTCAAAGTTGATATTGATTAAAGAATTGGATCAAGATTTCAAACATACAAAAGAGTGTGAATGATTCATTTGTATGCTTTAGTTGTTTATGGGGCACCAGCCTTATTTAGGCAATTCAAAATTCTCAAATCAAATATGTAAATGAATAAATAAAAAAAAGTTACTTAATCCGAAGGTTATGAGAATGTAACCAATAATTTACCAACTGTGCTTTATGAAGATTTATTGACTAATAATTAAACAGATAAATATGAATATGGAACATACAAATTAGTCAATAACAATTTGTGTGTTCGAGTTGAAATTGATTCTAAGATGATCTTATCAGCCAAACAGTGAAATATGTGAATTTATACGACCAGAAGCGGGAGCTGTGCAATCCAGCCGAGATGGGCCTGTATGTCCGCGTTGATGGACCGGACGCCTCCAGGGGTTCAGCTCAGGAGAGGTCACGCTGGGAAGGACATGGGCCACTCGATCTGGAGCTCTGGCTCTGACAGCGTCAGGCTGAAGCGCTGGATTCTCCTTTCCTTGGTAGATTGAGCAATGGTCTTGAAGAGATGGTCTTGAAGGCACACAGTTGTCACTGATTAAGGCTGAATAAAAGTAATTGGCCGGAAAATGCCGAGGGTCCTTCGCTTGAGTTTTCGTGTTGCAATTTAAAGCAAAAATTGTGTCCAAAGACGGGCACAGAATTACTTATGGGGAGAGAGTAAAGTTAGCATAGCTAGCTATCTAAGATGATTGTTTATTAAAACAGAATAGTCTTTTAGCTTAGTTTTAAGCAAGAGAAAATGGCTCTTGAGAGTTCATTTTAATCCAGTTTCAAATTGAAAGCAGTAATTTTAGGAAAATATGACTCCAACTTCCAAAGCACGAAGCCTCTCCTTGTGCCCAAGACATCCTAAAACCCCCTCGGAGGTCATCTGCAGGTCGCTACATTTTACTAATTTTAATCTTTTAGCTAAGACTGAAATATAGAATAAGGTTCCATTTTTCATTTCTGTAAAATGATAGATAAGTCTTTATGGAGAACCACACCTAAATATTTGAGGGATTCTGTTTAATTAAATGGGTGGATCTTTCTTAATGTCAAAGGGAGTCGCCAGTAAGATAGAATTTCAGTTTTTTGTGACTTCCGGGTATGACACAGACTGACTAGTTGCTGCTGCTAGCGCTGCTGCCGATATTTGCCTTTAAAGTCACCCACAAACCAAGGAGCAAGACATTTTAAGAGTTGACTAAACCCGGAAAAGGCAATGGGAGATGATGCTTCGGGAGCTAAACTATTAAAACTGAAGGATTATAACCTCGGGGTAAAACCGACTTCCTCACAAACTAACAATGCTAATGCTAGCGCAGCTCTGGAGCGGGGGGCCGCCCACAGCCACACAACCGAGTCCAGTCTCCAGACGGGATCACCAGAGCCTGCACGAGACGGATGGGAAAGAGGACATAACTTTACAACAAGTGGTCCTTGTGTTATGTGAAGTGCAGCATGACGTGGCGTCACCAAATAACTTCATGAAAATAGCACTCACAACTGACTGTATCCAGGCTCAAGTGCAGTAGAGCCCTCAATCCCAACTTCTCTTTGCTCTGATGATTTGTGTTTATATTTAATCCTTAAAAAAAAGAAAATTGCAACAAAATATAAAACGATGATCTACTTATGTTATCATTACGAAGGCATAATACAGTATGCCCCCTAAATAATATAAATGTGTGTAAAACTTTAAAGTAATTCTCCATTTATGACTAACATGTGAATTTTTGCATTGAAAATTGGACCATAAGGATCTGTCCACTTTAAACTCATTTCATATCAAAGAGAACTAAAGAGAGTGTGTATCCAGGGGTGTCAAACATACGGCCCACGGGCCACATTTGACCTCCCAGACGTTTTAATCCGGCCCGCCGAACATTTTAACCCCACGTTGGACTTTTTCTTTATTTATTCCATTTTGTGCACCATTTTATAAAAGGAAACTCTCAAGCTGCTTAATATGTTATAAAAACAAAGCTGTAACCCTCTTATTTCCAGTCAAATCAATCATTCTGGGAAGCGTCAGGGTCAGTCTGCACTCCAAACAAAATTACCCTAAAATAAAATACAAAATGAATAAGATTTTTATATGGATTCCGCCTGGACATTTTTGCATTATTACAAGTCCCTAAAACTCAATTTTAGTGAATTTATCTTCAGCTTTTAAAAGAGAATTGTCAAAATCCAAGTCATAAATCCATATTCCTGTTCCTGCTGCTGATGCATGAATATGGACTCAGTCTTTCACCTGCTGCAGATTTGTGCAACAGTGTCCACATAGAACTGTTGCTAGGCTATGTAAAGCTATTTATTTCTTATTGTTTTTATTGTTTTATTTATTACATTACGTTCGGCCCGCGACCCAGCCTCAGCGTCAAAATTCGGCCGCGACCCAAAATGAGTTTGACACCCTTGGTGTATACCACTGTCATGGTTAATCTCCATATGAGAGGCAGTTTACCCTGGATTTCATCAGATGGATGAAGTCCTGTCCAGTTCAGAGCAGGAAACCGCTGAGGAGGCACTGCCCACAACAGGTTTGAGGAGGGAAAAGCACAACATTTTAGAGATTTACTGACCTACTTAAGCCAATCAATGCATATCTGATTCATGTAAAATGTACAATATGACAGAATAGATTTGGTTCTCAAACTCTGTGTGTGTGTGTGTGTGTGTTTGTGTTTGTGTGTGACATGTGTCACACTCCAAGTTTAAGCCTAGTGGTGAACCAAATCGAGGGAAAACCCGTGTTCAGGCCTTTTGTTCATATGCTGTACCTCCACCAGCTTGTCTCAAGGAATACTTCTGGAAGCTTCTAAGCAACATGGTTAATGATGAAGTTTCTTCTGTAGTGAAAACGGTTCAATGTATTCTGGAGTTTGGTGAGAATCTATTCAACTGCTTAGGCCATGATACTGGAAAACATGAATATATTCGTCCAAAAATTAGGGAGTTAGGAAGGCTTCTGTTATGTTCAAGGAGAAATACTCTGATAAAGGCCATGGAAGACCATGTCCTGCCTGCATGTATTTCATGGATGTAGTAGAGTCAGTTAAAATTGTAGCTGGTTATGAAAGGGAAAACAATACTTATAAATGCCCAAGTCTGGCTCTTTAATTAGAGCATAGTTTGACAAAAATCTCAATGCTAGTGGAGAGCCGTTCAAACATTCAGAACAACAGTGTTGCAGCTAAAAGTCTCTGAGGCAAGATGGCATGAAATGATATCCGCGACATCACTCAGAACACTGCAAGAATCTAAGTGGAATGCCCCTCTTTTGCTTCCGTTTACAAGAGATGTTCAGATGCTTCATTCCTATTTGGACACAGAACAGTAGAGACTTTACTCGATGCTATCTACTGAAGGGTCATCCCAGAACTGGGCAGGATTAGCAAAAGTCACCCTGACTCAAGTAATACAAGTAATACTCAAAAATGTCTCTGTCAGCATTTATGTCTCCACAACATCAAGATGCACTGGAAGACCTGGGGGATGCCCTCTCTGATTTAGAAAAGAAACAATGTCAACAGAAGACTAGCGATAAGGGGGAGGATCTTCTTGCCACAAAACGGGAGATGTGTGGAGTTCCTCAGGAAAACAGATACCTTTTTGCTAGACCACATGCATTTTCCTTCTATCGTGGGTCTAACAGTCTCCGGCATTTTGCAAAGATCTGTGGAGCAAAATGCCCAGAAAGCCTCACTTCAACAAGATTGCGCAAACAAACAGCATCTTTGTTTCAAGTTCAAAACCTCAGCAACACAGAGTTGGATCAGCTGGCTGATTTTCTTGGACATGTCAGAGTCCATCGGCAGTTCTTCCTGAAGGCACCCTTCAACTTGCTAAAATTAGCAAAGTTCTCATGGCTCTGGAGCAGGGACGTATGACAGAATTCAAGAGATGACATCACTATCGGCCCAACAGGTATATATACTATTAGAGTATACAGGTATATGTACATTTCAGTTTTAACTCAATCTTTTTTTTTTTTTTACTTTGACGGACAATGTGCAGGCTGACAGTGACAGTGAGTCAGAAGGTATCTATTTTTAATTTTTTTTGGGTTGTCAATTGATGTGCATTATTGCTCTCTCTTCTGATTTCTCCCTTATTATTAATAGTATCAATAATATTATAAATCTTTAACTTTCAACATTGTGTGCTTAGAGGGCCGTCAGGCAGAGGAGGAGTTTGAGACTGAAGGTCTTGATAAAAACTACAATCACAACAGAAGCCAGCCATCCAAAAAAACAAACTGCAAAGGTATTTCATGGACACACATTTTTGATTCTGCAGATGTTTTGTGGTCATAATGCTTTATTTTTGCTTGAATTTCCTCTTCATCGCTGTGTGTCTTTTAGAGGGTGTGGTCACAAGCAGTCAGGCACAAGTGGAAATGGAGACTGAAATAGCAGATGGCTATGATGATGAAACATCTCAGCCTTATGATGACACCAACTCAATCTGCTCAAAACCTTCCATGCAGTAAACCTAAATCCAAAGGTATTGAATGCAGCCTGAGAAATGTTTTACCTTTGTCGTGATGCATAAAATTGAGTGTCTGAGTTACCTTGGGGAATCTTGTATATAACTGTGTTTTACTGCACTTGTTCCTCAGCTCTCCCAGCAGTCAAAAAGAGAAAGTGGGACAAAGAAGAGGTCCATGCTGTGGAGAAGCACTCGATGCACTTTCTAACCACCTGTCGTGTTCCAGGCAAGTGACTGTGAGAAGTGTTTGGAGCTCGAGAAGGACGCACTCAAACACAGAGATTGGTTGGCAGTTAAATTTTATGTAAAGAATAGGCTCACAGCTCTCAAAAGAAAAGTTTGAGAGCAAATGCTTCTTTCGTTCAGTTCAGTTTTGAGGACGTTGTTCACATAGAGGGTTGTATATTATGAACAGCGATAGTCATGGCGCGGGGCGGGAAAAGGTTTTAGGGCGTATGATCTGTGCTGCAGTGTCAATGAAGGTGTGAGACGCGCACAGGCAGTGGGGTGGGAGAACTGGCTGGGCCTGTGGGTGCTTGCTGTCCTCCATTGTCTCCCACACTGGCAGACACCGGTCACATGTGCTCTTCTCCCGCAGCAGCAGACAGACCACTGAGGAGGGGCCGGTGTTTGCACTGGACCCTGATGCATTTTGCTGTCCGTGTATGTGTTGTTTTCATTGACCTTTACAAACACCAGCAACCGCATTGGACCTCAGCCTGCTTAGATACGGAGCAGGCCACAGCACTATCTTGATTTGTTCGCACTCACAGATCGTAGGCCTAAAACCTCTTTCTGCACTGCTCTTATATCGCTGTTCGTAAGCTAGGGCTCAGAATGTTCAGATGTTCGCTTTGTGCAACTTTAATTCATTCTGCAGTACAAAAAAATCCCAAACATCTCCATGATGTTGTAAAGTTATGGTTGTTGTTTTGTTGGCAATGTTTGTCCACATAGATATATTCACAGCGTTTTGGTTTCTCTGCACATTTTAGGCTTTGAGAATTTTCTTTGAGCAATTAAACAAACTGCGTATGTACTTGCAGGATTTTGAATATGTGTGTGTGTGTGTGTGTGTGTGTGTGTGTGTGTAACTATAAAAGGAGTATGCCAAAACTATATAGGACTCAAAAGATATCGTTTTGGTAGAATTAACCTGAAAATAAAGCAAATATTCCAATCTTTTCACTGTTTTATTAATCAAGGGGCACTGCATGTCTTATTTACTTAGAAATAATCATACCCATAATCCAGCTGGGACCTCGTTCATTTAATGAGTTTATAATTAAGGTGTAGCCTACACTTGTTCACATTATCAAGCTTCGAAGTCCTATTATGACTGTATACAAACACCATTATATCAGATTTAAACCATTTGCATAAAGTATATCCCGAGGTCCGGGTCATTAAAATGTAAAAATACTTAGGGAGAGTTATGCGTTACAGAAAAGTTGTTCATATTTCTTGCTAAATGATTTGGTAATTATAAGCACAAGCGAGCAGTGAGTCAGTGCGGTTATGAACTTGTGTGTGCGTTAAAGACTGGAGAGCATGAACGGTGGGAGGAAAAGCAGTACGTACAGTAACTGCAAAACAAAATTCAAGTACAGTGTTGCTAATATTGCTAACCCTGAAAAAATATATGCTGATATATATGGGTTATATATATGCTGACCCTAACCCAGTTTTGGAGGCTTTCTGACCTGCAGTAATGTCATATTTCTTTCTCAGATTTTATAAATTAAAAGTACAGAGTGTAATCTTTATTGTGAGTGGGGTCCGCCGCCTGATTGTCGATGCTATTGCTGTGCCACAAGAGTGTTCCACACTATGGCATTATCTATTTAATGACAAGTGGTTTTATTGCTTAAGAATACGTTGAAAAGCATGCATTACTTCTTAGCGGGGTAGCTTCTCCACAAAGCTAACCTATAACCTGGCCCGGTGATGTCACTTGCTTAGGACGTAAGTTTCCCTGTATTTTCCTGAATGAGGGCCCGCATGCAGCATCGCTGTTCTCAACTGGAGGCTAACGCCCGGAGCAGCTAAAATACAGACCAGTGGAGACTCAGCAATATAAAAACACATATTGACAGAAAAGAAATGTGTGTAACTTCTTTGAGGCCTTCATTTTGCCTCTTTGAGTGGAAGCAGAACTTTGGTACTAACTGTGGAGACCCTACAGCAGCGGACATGGATATGGTTTATTCTGCTTAATAATGAGCTCTGAGGGTGGGTTTCTTTTTACAGGCCTCACTGTTGTTTGCATCCGACACACCAGTGGTGGAAGTAAGTACTTAAATCTGCACAATTCTACATCACAGAGGCGAAACTCTCAGTTTGGTGTAAGGGGGTCCAAAAATGTATGAAAATTATAACGCCTTTAACGCTTTAAATGGGGTTGTAAAAATACAACATTGTTAATATGATTAATATTAGAATACTAATGTAAGCATTTGCCCTGTAAACAGTCAACATTTATTCAGAAATCAGTTTAATTTCAAATACACTTTAAAAAAAAAAAAAAAAATGCAATCATGTTTGAACAAAATAAACAAAGACATTGTATTATCAATACATACAGTTAGACAAAATGTATTTTTATAACAACACTGTTCAAAAAGCATTACTTTAATAAGCAAACACTGTGAGACCACTATGGGAGTTTACTCATAAATATCCTACTAGATACGGCAAAAAAGCAAGGCATAAAGCAAAACATGTGTAGTAAGATTCAAGTCGAAACTTGTTATTATTTTGTAAAATGTGATGCAGTTGAGAAGGAAAATGTTTCCACCAACAGCTGCTGCACAGGAGGATGTAGCGTGTTGTTAACTCTGTAGCAGCTTCACCAGTACCCACAGTGTAATACTGAGTTTGTAACGTATAAAATCACATAAGCTCTATATTGGTTGTTTCAGTCATCATTAGCGTCAATGTTTAATAGTTATGATAAGTGAGCACACACAAGGAGCACAGCGGCTTTAAATTCGCGTAAGTTACAAGACTCCAAATTCGGGTCACGCAGAAGGCGTTTTTAACAGGCTTTAATGACTAAAATATTGGAACATCAATTTCCGAGCTCAGTTATTGTACTCAGCGGATGCATACTCATCGTTTTCCTCTGGCAGTACGTCTAAATCACTAAACCAAATGAACTTACCTGATACATAGAGTTTAGGATTTCGGCTTGTGACCCCCGTCTCCTCCTTCCTTTTAAAGATCCCGTGCCGATGACATTAAGCTATAATAACTCAAGGTTTATGGCAATACATTTACTTCACCGCGAAACTTACTAGGCGTTTTGGCTGAATGAAATAGGACCTTATTTCCGCTCGTCTTTTCGTCACGTTTGGACATTACTGTAATCACAATACAGACTTGTTTATTATACAAAGCAATGGGAAAATGTATGTGGAAAACTGAAGTCCTGAATGATACTTAAGAGTAGCTAGGTTCTGCTTGACTTAACTAAATGCAAGTGCCGGTTCAAGAGAAACATTTCCTCATAAGTTCTGCCTCGATGGGAAAAAATCAGAATCAGAATCAGAAAAGGTTTTATCGATGAACAGAATTCACAAACAGGAACTTTTTCGGCGTTAAGGTGCAACATAAAACACTGAGCAATAATAAAAACAACATATATGAAATCAAAAGGGCATGCATTAGGAAACAGTTAAAATTGACTAATAGACTTACTATATACACAATAATTTACAATTACATTTACAGTTGTAGTGCCGAAAGTGACTGTGCAGTGAGTGATTGATTAAATTGTAGTTAAAGTGACAGGTGTTTAAAAGTGTTCATGAGTCCAACGGCAGAGGGAAAGAAACTATTCTTGTGGCGGGAGGTTCTGGTCCGGATGGACCGTAGTCTCCTGCCTGAGGGGAGTGGCTCAAATAGTCCATGTCCAGGGTGAGAAGGGTCAGCTGTGATCCGACCTGCGCGTCCCAGAGCCGTGTAGACGTACAGGTCCTGCAGAGATGGAAGTCTGCAGCCGATCACCTTCTCAGCAGAACGCACAATGCGCTGTAGTCTTTGTTTGTCCCTGGCTGTGGCTCCAGCGTACCACATGGTGATGGAGGAGGTGAGGATGGACTCAATGATGGCCGTGTAAAACTGCACCATCATCTGCGCTGGCAGCTTGGCTTTCCTCAGCTGCGGCAGGAAGTACATCCTCTGCTGGGACTTCTTGATGAGGGAGCTGATGGAGCACTCCCACTTGATGTCCTGGGTGATGGTGGTGCCAAGGAAGCGGAAAGAGTCCACGGTCGTGATGGGGGATTCTGTCATTGTGAGGGGGGGCTGTGACTTTCCCGAAGTCCACGATCATTGCCACTGTCTTCTGGGCATTGAACTCCAGGTTGTTACCACTGCACCAGGACCCCAGCCGGTCCACCTCCCTCCTGTAGACAGACTCATCCCCGTCCGAGATGAGCCCGATGAGGGTGGTGTCGTCCGCAAACTTGATCAGTTTTATGGAGTTGTGGCTGGAGGTTCAGCAGTTTGTGTACAGGGAGAAGAGCAGAGGAGAAAGTACACAGCCCTGTGGAGCTCCTGTGCTGATAGTCCGCGTGTCTGAGACATTCTTCCCCAGCCGCACGCACTGCCTCCGATCCGTCAGGAATTCAGCAATCCACCTGCAGGTGGAGTCAGGCATGTTGAGGTGGGAGAGCTTGTCCTGGAGCAGAGCAGGGTGGATGGTGTTGAATGCAGAGCTGAAGTCCACAAAAAGGATCTTGGACTGGAAGGACTTGATGTGGGGCAAGACCAGGCGTTCAAATGACTTCACGACTACAGACGTCAGCGCCACAGGCCTGTAGTCATTAAGTCATGATGGATGACTTGAAGCAGGCTGGGACTTGCATGACTCCAGGGAGGTCTGTGAAGACGGGGGACAGCTCTCATGTGCAATGTCTAAGGTGGCGGGAGAAACACCGTCTGGTCCAGCAGCTTTTCTGGGGTTGGATTTAAAACCTGTTCCTGAACTGAGAGAGTGGTGGGCGAGGCCGGGGTTGGGTTGGCAGGGGGGGGGGTCACATCAAACCTGGAGTAGAAGGTGTTAAGCTTCTCTGCCTTTTTTTGATTGTCGGCAGCAAGGGGGGCTCGGGGCCTGAAGTTGGTGAGAAGCCGGAGCTCTCTCCACACGGAGGCGGGGTTAACGTCAGAGAACTGCTGCTTCAGACACGTATTGTACTGTGATCTAGCTCTCGACACCTCTTCGCTAAATCCATACTTTGCATCTTTGCAGCGCTCTCTGTCACCAGCCCTGTGCGCTGCCTCCTTCTGCTGCCTTAACTGCCTCAGTTTTGGTGTGAACCAGGGTTTGTCATTATTGAAAGTGACTTTGGTGTGTGATGGTATGACAAATGTAGCAGTGCATGTCACCACGCAACGGACTAAACCAATGTGTCACAGCTGAAGGGGTAGATTGGTTTTCTTTAGACTTTCAGACTTATAATAAGAATGAGTGGCGTGTGTGAATAGTAAACATATATACAGTCTGATAGACAATACTTTTTTTTTGTTTTTAACAATACTTCACTATATATAATACTAAAATTTAAGGTTATGCGAGTGGAGGGGGGACACTGTGAGGGGAAAGGGGGACACTAGTCTGCAAGGGGGGGTTCCGCTTATGCTTCATCAAGATTACTCTATTTGTCCCTGAAATAGGCTGCATTTTCAGCTATGTTTTGCTCCTTTATATACAACAAAATTGTGTACCTTTTACTTTCTCAACCACTGTGACAACCACTCAATATCGGCACCTACCCTGAAACCAAGTATCAGTATTGGATCGGATTATTTTAAAATGGTATCAGAACAACAGGAGTTACTAAACCTCTAGTTAGAATTGAGATAGGGCTGTACAATTCATAACATTTTAATTGAGATTCAATCATTTTGAATCATTAATGGAATGCTTGGGCCTTTTTAATAGAGACGTCCACTATCAATCATGTTTTAGTAAAAAAGGGGGAGTACTTGTCCCTATTGTGGTTGTCCTGCACAGTCATTTTGATCCCTGTCCTTGTTGCTCTCACTTAATAAATGTCAAATAAAAATCGTTTCACTGCTGCCACATGAAATGTATTAGTGATTAGTGATAGTTATAGGCTTATAGAAAACAATATAATATATATAGAAATATTCCTACCAATAACAACAGATAACATCACTGTTAGGAAGATCCTGTCTTTTGGTGTATAATCATTTCCCTACAGGAATAATAAATTGTATCTTTACCTTAATTAATCCAAACGCTCTAACTGTGTTTAAAGGGCTGAACATGAAAAATCCTACAGTTCTTTTGCTGTCTTTATAAGTCTAAACTTAACATGTTTGTCCCAGACTTTGCTCAAGTTTTCCAACTTTTACTGCTATTGAAGTGGTCACTTCACAGACTTTAGAGGCTGAAAGATTGGATTAAATGCACAGGAATAGTTTGTTTAAAATGCACAGGAATAATTAATGCAGGGAAAAAAATGTCTTTGTTTCCGTTTAATCACTTGGCCCTAAATGGAGACAAACACCACTGTGGTCCAATTTAGAATAAAACTAAATTTGTGAAAAATAAATATATATTCATATGCTCAAGAAATACAGTGGTGACCTAGTTATGAAAGCATATTTGAATATTACCATGGGAAGCAAAATGTTTCTGGTCTTAAGCAAACACTTGCCAGCACCTGTGCATCCTTTTAAAATAAACTGAAAAATATTCTAAAATATGACTACCGTTCCAGGTCTTAATCCGCTCACTTTTAGAGAGGTGTGGTGCGGTGGAGTGGAAACAGGAGTTGACAATTTCATCCCTGGCTGCCTCTTGCTCAGATGGGCCTATTACCTGCCGTGGGCCCCAAGCACGGCTCTGTGGACTGGAGCGTGCTGGCTGCTGCATATACATACGGAGTCGAACATGAGTGATGCATTAGCGGCAGCCGGAGCATGGACGCTACATTAGCCGCAGCACTAACAGTGTGACAGCCTTCCTCGGGCCGCGCATTTAACACAGAGAAGATGGCCATTTGCTTTTACGTCTAAAGCGCTTAATGTAACAGCCAAGGACATCTTCTATTTCTTTACACAGCCTGGTTTGACCTGAACAGAGAAAAAAGCTTCTAGCAAAGATAAATGGAACCTTATTCTTCCATTCCATTTTTCCATATGTTTGTAAGAGCTTGGAGTTAGTTTGACAGATTTATTACTTTCTTCTTTGATGGTTTGAAAATCAGTTGTCTTAGATTTAAGTATGCATCAAGTTTGTATTGTGACAAATTCAAACCAAATCTTTATAAAATACAAAGATGTTTGTATTGTAGTAGAATATATATGTATATATATATGCATATGTATATATGTATACCTGGGAGCTTGAGGGTTCTACGCAGTATCTTTGCTGTTCCTAGCACTGCTCTTTTCTGGACTGAGACGTCTGATGTTTTTCCAGGGATCTGTTGTAGCCACTCCTCCAGTTTGGGGTCACTGCTCCGATGACCAGGGGCACCACTTTCGCCTTCACCTTCCACGCCTTCTCCAGCTCTTCTCTGAGCCCTTGGTATTTTTCCAGTTTACCTGATGTTGCCATCACTTGGTATCGCCACGTCAACCACAACGGCTTTCCTCTGCTGTTTATCCACCACCACCACAATGTCTGGTTGGTTTGCCATTACCATTCTGTCAGTCTGTATCTGGAAGTCCCACAGGATCTTGGCTCGGTCATTCTCTACCACCTTTGGGGGTGTTTCCCACTTCGGCCAATAACCTGTCTCTCCATGGAAGCTTATGTCAGGCATCATCGTGGATAAAATAAGTGGGCACATGGATCAATACATGAGCAAAGCACAGAAGGGCATCGGCAAAGACACCAGAGGAGCCAAACACCAACTCCTGGTTGACAGAACAGTCGCTCAAGACTCAAGACTGCAGAACCCGACACACCAATCTGTGTACTGCCTGGCTTGATTACAAGAAGGCATATGACTCAATGCGACACACGAGGATCACTGAATGCTTGGAGATGTACAACATCAATAAGACTCTAAGCCTTCATAGCAAACTCGATGCGGCTGTGGAAAACCACCCTTGAGACCAATGGTAACATAGGTGTCCATCAAATGTGGCATATACCAAGGAGACGCTCTGTCCCAACTGCTGTTCTGCATAGGTCTGAACCCTCTCAGCCAGATAATCAACAAGACTGGATATGGATACCGACTCAGGAATGGTGGTATATTTTATATATATATATATATATATATATATATATATATGCCACACGTATATATATATATATATATATATATATATACACACACACACCACACACACACACACACACACACACTACTATTATTGTTTTTGTTTTACTCTCTGGTCATGTTCCTTGTTTTATGTTTATATATTTAAAAAACTGATTATTTGTTTTAAAATGTATGTGTGTATATATATATATATATATATATATATATATATATATATATATATATATATATATATACCTCAGCTACCTCATCTGGCTCCTCCTGACATGATGGAGCAGCGGCTCTACTCTGAGCTCCTCCCGTGTGACTGAGCTCCTCACCCTGTCTCTAAGGGAGCGCCCAGCCACCCTGCGGAGGAAACTCATTTTGACCGCTTGTATCCGCGATCTTGTCCTTATGTCACTACCCAAAGCTCATGACCATAGGTGAGGGTAGGAACGTAGACTGACCGGTAAATCGAGAGTTTTGTCTTTCGACTCAGCTCCTTCTTCACCATAACAGTCCGACATTTTGCCGTGCATATATTTATATATTTTTGAGCAACAAACAAACTCATTACATGGGCTGCAAATTGCAAAATCTTTATCAAACTGAACAAGCCTCAAGAAATGGTTTTGATTTTTTGAAAGATGGAGCTTCAGGCAGTCAAGTAAATGGGTCTCGACTATGAGGTAATGCCCATACTCAACTTTAAACACACATTACGACTGAATCCAGCTCATCTAAGAACTCAGAAAATCTAACTGAAATGATTCTAAACTTCAATGATCTTGAAATGTGTACCTTTAAAGATGATAATGAATACAAACACCAAGATGCCAAACGAAACATAGACTCTGACTGCAATTTCTTCAATAGCACCGATGTTGACTGTTGTTTTTATTGTGAGGACTATAACCGAAATATAAAATCAACTAATAAACTATCAATAGTTCACTTCAACGGAAGGAAAAAGCCTCTATGACAACTTTTATAACATAAAGGAATACCTGCACACATTTAAAGAACGGTTCAGCATTATAACAATTTCAGAAACTACAGCAAAAGGACTAGATTTTGACCTGGAAAGCTATGAACTATGAACATTTATAGAAATAACAAAGCAGATGGTGGAGTTTCACTTTATTCGGACAAAAGCAAACAAAAAAACACTGGAAATTATAACTACTGTTGATTAATTATTAGAATGCATAACTATTGAAATGTCAAAGGAAAAGAAAAAGAAAACAATTGAAAGCTGCATATACTGGGCACATGGTTCTAATGTTGACCTTTTCAGAGAATGAATGGATGCGTGTACTCAAAAATAGCAAATAGAACGTGCATGCGGTGATTTAAGTTAAGTTTTTTTGGTAATGTAGGCCCTGACATTGCCAAGCAAATCAGTCGAAAAAGAACAAGACAAACTAAACGACATGAATACCAACTCGATGTTTCTATAATCAGTGAATGAGAAAGGTATTAGAAATTGTAAATGACTGCAATAATAAGACATCAGATCATAACTATAAAAAAAGAAGTGAAAGAGGTTATTACAGCAATTCTAAAACCATTAACCTACATTTACAATGAGTCAAATTCACCTGACATATTTCCTAGTTAAATGAAAGTAGCAAAAGTTATTCTGATATTTAAAACCGGTAACAAACATCACCTTACCAACTATGGACCTGTCTCTTCATGCTCGCAGTTTAGTAAGGAAACCATAACATACTTATGGATGGCCAATATGGTTTCAGATCAAACATGTCAACAGCATTAGCCATAAGTGAAGCAATAGAAGAAATAACAAATGCCATTGAATAGAATTTTTTTTTAAAACCGCATTATCAATATTCATTGATCATAATCAATCAACCACAAAAATGCTATTTTGTGAATCTGAAATATATGGAATCAGAAATTTAGTTTTCAAATGACGAAAAAGTTACTTGTCTGGAAGACAACATAATGTTAGGCTTGGTGACGTTAGTCTCCTTGAATATGGATACAGTTTATGGAGTTCCACAAGGTTCGGTATTAGGACCCAAACTATTTATTTTGTTTATAAATTATATTTGTAAAGTGTTACAGTCAATTGATTCATGAAAACAACTTCTTAGGTGTTTTAATAGATGACAAAGTAATTTGGAAACTACATATCAAATACATACGGCAAGATATCCAGAAACATATCTATTCTAAATAAAACAAAACATGTACTTGATTATAAATCTCACAAATGTTGTACTGTAATCTTACCTTATTCTAGCTTCTGCGCACAGATCTGGGGAAATAACTACAGTAGGCCATGAAACCCTCTTATGATGTCTGAAAAAAGGCCATATGAGTCATACATAAGGTTGGATATTGGTAACATACATATCCAGTGTTTGTTGAATCAAAGCTATTCGAAACTTACAGATTTAGTTACATTTTTAACGGCACACATCAGGTACAGCGCAAGTAATAACCTTTTACCAATTAATATACAAAACATTTTCAGAATCGAGAGGGGAAATATCTCTTAAGGCAACAACATCATTTTAAAGTCAATAAGACATTTCCTCTAGTGGGTTAAGATTGTGTAATACTATAAGTGAGGAAATAAAACATTCTACAAACTGTTCAATTAAAAATAAAAATTAAACTTCTTCAGTAGCTACAAGGAAGAAATTAAAGTGGTATTTAAAATGTGTTATTATGTAATTATTATAGATTGTTTCTTTTCTCTGTAATGTTCATTGAAATAAAAACAAAATAACACTATATATTTTTGATTTAGCTATTTTAATATTTTTTATTATCAATATTCTAATTTAATCTCCACAACAATAATTTTGATTGTTTGGAACTAGAATCATCCATTTACTTTCCTGTACAAAAATGCAAATTGAATTACGTACATTGAAGATGTCATGATTTAACAAATGTATAAAATTGCTTAAGTTCATTTTCCATCTTTTATGAAGACAAAATTCCATTCACTTCCAACACCAAGACTAAAAATTATACAGACCTTTAGCACCATCCAGTGGCCAGCTACACCTGCCACCACTACCATTGAACAAATCCATCTGGTGAGGCGAGCAAAAAACATTTCCTTTGCTCCTGGATGGCAAATGACGTGTGAATTCCGACGGTGGCAGCTATACACCAAATGTCGATTCAAGGTTCCTGCACTGTTCATTTCGGGGAAACTTATCAGAGTCAAAATGAGCCGAAAACATGATAAGACTCCGGTTTGCTCTGCGGATGTGTCATTTTAAAAAGGCATCTGTCAGTCCTCCTGTCACGCTTCACGGAAAATTCGGAGCATAACATCTGTTCCGACGATGCGGGTACATTAGGAGATCTCCAAAGTCACTGGGCCAGAATGGTGCATGCGGGGGGAAAAAACGAAACAAACAAGACAAACTGCTCCTGGCAAGTTTGTCGCTCAGATTTACCCTTCATTTAAAAGTTTGCGTCGTAAGCCAAGGTTGAAATAAATCTGGGGGGGAAACAGGGGGGAGCTATCGAAGTGTGATATTGGGGGTGATAAAAGACAGAAGTTGAGTCGAGATGCATAAACTGTGAAATTATGTTTTGTTTAGACTGTATTATATATTAAAAGTGGTATTTTAGCAATGTTTTTCTGGTTTGTGATAATAGAATACGATGGCATTTGGATTTCGAGTTGTTTCTGTGCGCGTGTAAACAGACTTCCGCAGAAGGGTGCTGACTTTTTTGTTAAGCTGAGACACTACCGGCAGTTTAGTCATTTATTTATTTATTTTTCGCACGTAGGGACATAAAGATCAGCCCTTAAACCAGCATCAACACACAGGATTTATTATCATTATTTTTTTTATTAATCCCCAAACCTGATTTCTGAAAGTTTTGATTATGAAAAATGAACAGTATTTAGGCAAATCTAATTTAGTTAAATACTAAATAAGATATGAAAACAAAACAACATCATGATCTAAAATGTCAACATTAATAAGCATGACACTAAACTTGGCTCTGTCCATTTTTTAAAAAATGTATATGTCCCAAATAAGCGCAAATGTGGCCATTTTTTACACATAAAAGTCCTTATTTTATATGAAAACATGATATGATGAAAATCTGAACTCTCCAAGTCAGGCAATAACATATCCAAGGACCTCCAGCAGAAAGGTTACATAGTGCCCCTTTAAAAGAAATATAAGAATAATAGATGGATGTATGGATTTCCTAAAAGAGAATGCAAATTTGAATATACATTGTTAAGCTCCTTCACAGACTTGACTTGAAAACGGACACGTTTGAAAAACTTTGGGGCGAGATGTGATGTTTATGTTGGACTTGGTGTGACTTTATTTATGTTTAATCATACGGCGCCATTATTATTATTTATCATGACTTACTTACTTATTTTTACCTTCTTTTGCTCTGAGGTGTTATGTTTTGTGTGTCTGTAAAATGAAAAACTCGACCATTCACCACCTAATTTTCCCCAAAGGCTTACAGATAAAAAAATATATATATTAAAGGTTATGGTGACCTATAACTTCACTTAAACTCTATTTTTGAAACTTTATAAACCGCTAAGTTATAAAAACTTGGAGCTGAATTCAAAGTTGTACAAGTTCTAGTTACCACAGAGCTGCTTAGCCTCTGTCGTGCCTTTTAACTCTTAACATTTGAATTTTTTAAAGCCCCTATGGGAAAAAAAGAATTGAAAATGAACTTCTGGAACCTTGGCGGACTTAAGAATGGACGGGACGGTTGAGGTCTACAGTAAAGTTTATGAATTGTTTGCCGGTGCGGTGAAGAGATGTACGGCCCCTCACTTATCCACTTGCACCAAGCACTGAAAATGTTTCCTTTTTTTTTTTTTTTTTTTTTTTTTTTTTTAAGAATCTATGTAAATCTGTCTGTAATATTCAAGTATCGAGTTAGATGACATCCATTCTGACTGTGAAATCGCCGCACTTTCCTTTAAATACAAACTATTACAGTAATCAGAGGGAGCATATCTCGACAAATACTTGCTGGTCAAACTATGCTCCCTTATTAATAATAATAATTGAATGCAAAACACGAGCTGAACATTTAGCCTGTCGAAATATGCGGCCTTTATGTTTTTAACGAGGGGGCATAACTCAACATAACTTATCCATTTATAAATGAATGATCTTGTAATGTCTGGTTTTACAGTCGTAATTAAGTGGGCGCATAACTAGACGCTGACTGTTGCTTGTCAAAATACGGCAAATATCACAAAGTTGGAAGGTTTCGGATTAACAACGCAAACTGACATTTTTACAAGCCTTTTAACAGAAGCCAATACTGCGTGTTCTTTAGTTTGTGAGGCGAGGAGACCACCTTAACTGGGCTGTTTTGCAAGTTGTTTCAATTAAATGTGTTGTTTAATTGTTCAAAAAAAAACAACACATATTCGTGAAATACATACGGTTTACTCTCACAATGAGCACAGACTCTCCCGTATGAAAGAATGTGTTCTCTTTGAAAGCATCAGCGATTGTTAAAGCTGATTGGATAGAAGCCATTTCGATACTTTCACTTGGGCAATATTTTTTGCACTGCAGGTTTCCGCTTCTTTATTTTTCATCTTGATAGAACATACATTTCTTCTTGGCTGAGCTGCAATTCCATTTATTTTGAAAGCGACCTTGCTTGAACTTAACAAAGTGTAGTATAATAAAAGAAAACATAAAAAAAACGCTAGCAATTCTGAAGATTGCCTATAAATATACACACATTTAAAACAGAAGTATTGCATTGGGAAGGTTGAACATCTCGCTAATAAAGTTGTGCAGTAGTGTAGTAAGTAGAGATAGGCCCACTCACCCGCTCACCCCAAGTTTGGGAGTTCTGTCTCCCGTTCTGCCATCGCATACCGTCATTGGGTGTGTCCTAAAGCCGAGGTACCTTGCCCCGCCCCCTTGCCTTCAAAGTCAGTTGCTTCCAATCCAAGACCAAGTGCCCTTCCTCAGCGTTTGGGTTGTCGTCAGTGGTCACTCACGCTTACTCCGTTGCTTATCTTGAGTAATACAGGGGGGCTCGCATGTTTTCTATGGTTGTTGCGTCGTTTGTTGGATGTCCACTGTGTTTGAATGATGTCTGTTCTTGTTTTTCTTTCATTGTGTTTGTTTTGTGTTTTGATGTGTTCATAAACTTAAAAAATAAAAACATTTAAAGATCAAAAAGACCCGTTGCCGTGGTAACCTAATCAAAGACCATCTCTAGCCCGCTCACCAATGCCCGCAACACTTGACGCTCCTCCTCTGCCTAGATGACCGCTCCTACTCTAGTTGAGCCAGCCTCTCCCTCTTGACTGTTTTCTGGTTCTGGTTCTGTTTCTGGTTCTGTTTCTGGTTCTGTTTCTGGTTCCGTTATCTACGAATAGAAGCGCATCAGTCCTGGACCTTCTGCAGCCTGTTCCGTCCGTGCAGGAGCTCTCCTTCACTGTGGTTCTGAGAAGTAGGGCCCATTTGCTTAATTCCTGTGAATGTTGGTTAGTCTGCTTCTGTCTTATTAACCAATGACTGTTGGATTGTTTGATTGTTGGAGAAACTACAGACTACAAGTTTAGGACTATTTGTGTAGTTTGTACGCCGTCTCTCTGTGGCTCATACTGTGTTAATTTTGTGTTGGTGGAATGCCCCTTGTACCCTTTTGATTTCTGTGCTCTGGATATGTAAAATTTAGTATACTATGTCTACACCTATGACAAAAGGATTGTGAGGAGCAGAAGAGCTGACTTGGCTGGGTCCACATAGTGCTGACGGGAGAAGACTGTCTGCGGTCTGAGGAAAAGCCTGTAGGGAACGCTGTCTGTAAGGAATATTGATCTGGGCCCAGCAATTCGACACATGCACATATTCAAACAGAACGAACCAGACAGAAGCTGAAGGGCGACATTGTTCGCTTTTAGCCCCATGTGTCATCCTCGCGACGTGGCTGCTGGTGACAGACCTGTTGGATGGACGGAAAACGTGTTTTGTGGATGAGTTTGCAATTATTATTATTATTATTATTATTATTATTATTATTATTATTATTATTACTTCAAAAATGGAAAGTGGTCGAATCATTGACGTTTGAACTTCACTTGTTCTGCAAAGATAAATTGCTCCAACTTTCTGGCACTTGATCAATACAAGTGATTAAAAAGTTTAAAGAATTTAATATAAGCCAACAGCAGACACTCTTGGTCATGACAAGAAAAAGAGGATAGTGTAAGAATACCATTACTTATACAAAGCCGTGGGAACATATTTTGGTGGGGGGTGCTGCGAATAAAGACCTAGAACAAGGTATTATTGGCCCAAGTGTAAAATGTAGGCCTTCCTAGGCAATACCTCATCTCTCTGTCTTCACTACAGAACTCATGGCAATACAGTTAGCGATGGAATGGGCTGAATCTACTTTGCGTTGTGATAGGTTCTGACAGTCTCTCTGCACTGCAAAGTATTACATTTGAAAAGTCTGATTGTAGACAGGATATTCTATATAGCATCTTCTATTTGATACTCTCTCTGTCCAGGAAAGATGTGAAGGTCTCCTTCCTCCTTCATTTGGGTTCCTGCCCATGTCGGGGTGGATGGTAATGAAATGGTTGATTTGCTGGCTAAAAATTCCCTAAAACTGCCATCAATTGAGGTGATAGTTGAAATAAGTAAAGCGTGTATTATCAAGAGTCATGTATGTAAACTTTGGCTTACTTTGGATTACTGGAATCTTTGTGATACTGGACGGCATCTGTATCAGATACAAAGTAGTGTTGGTCCATTCAGATCCATTGGGCAGGAACACAGGGGAAGAAAAGAGCCTTTACTCTCATGAGAATAGGCCACACACAGACTCAATAGGTCACTGAAGTAGGATGAATAGGATAGGCAAACATCCTCCGGTTTATGTAATCACCCTCAAGAACCAGAAACTGTTGAGCATGTGCTCATTCACTGTACAGCGTACAAAAGAGAGAGAACTGAATAAGTTTTAAGGTTTCAAAACAATGCACAGGAATTCAATCTGCTGAATCTTCTTACAATCCAGTCACACAAAAAATCATGAAAGGCTATAGTTGCTGACTTAAATAACACAGGATTAAATGGAAGATTATAGTTAATAGCGTCTTTGTAGTGTTACACTACAACCCCGTTTTAGTATTATGGTTTCTGTTGATCTCCTGTCAGCACTCAATCCAGTAGGTGGCGGTAAATGCACCTTTTCAGTTGGCTGCCAACTGCCATTAAAAGTAACACAACAACAACAACAACTTGCTTACTTAATTAAATGCTTAATTTAATAACCCCTGGACATGATATTTAAATAGGCGACATAATTTAACCCAAAATATAGATACAAACATTAATTCAATTGTCAAACGGGGAATACAATTGAGAGCGCGAGCCCGTGCCTAGAGCGCTTCTTGCACATATCCTGGGGATCCTGACACATCTTTTAACGTTAGTGCCATACTGAACCCAATCAAACAATCAAAAATACTGACCAAAAAACCCGATTGACATTATGCGCCTGTCCTCGTCTTCAAGCACTTGCATCTTTTCGCTCTGTATCTCTTGTTCAGTCATTCATGTCACAGCCCTTGTAGCTTCATACTCAATACCTCAACGTAAGATCTGCTGAACTATCTTGGTCACTGATGTGCACTTGTCTAACCTGGAACGCATTTCGTGAGGTGGACAGTCTATGGAGCGATGTTCCTCATAAACAATGTTCCGTTTGTCTAGTTCTCTTTGAATAGTGTTCATGTCATTTTGCAGAATATCTTGTGGATTGCAGTACAGATTTTCGTAAATGTTGTCAGTTTGTCCGTTTCACTCATTTCGAACATGTTTATTTTATCCTGATACGATGTGACCTTATATCTTATTGTTTAGTGATGATTTTCTCTTCATTTGCACTTTGTATGAATTCCCTTCTTGTTTCCTTGTTACCAGTAGTTCTCTGGCTTAATACAGTTCCTTGTAGCTTCTCCTTTCTTTTTGTCACTTTTCCAAACATAAACTTGAATGTCTACCATTTGCAGCAGCGTGGTCCTTGTTGCGATGACAAGATGTCGCCAACAGGAGGCCGAGAATCATGCTGATCCGAGTTCGGCTATCACACCACCTCCTCGTGTTTTTTCCAAGATTGCCCTGTATTTGGCTCCATCCATCTCCCCACAGCATGATGCTGCCCCCTACAGAGTGAAAAAAAAAATTTCATATGAAGAGCAAAAAAATTTTGGGTTCGTTAGAAAATTTGCCAGAAAATTACATTTTGGCGTCCTGATCAAAAAAGTAAAGAGAGCTATGTGATAGTTCTTACGCCGTAGCCGTAGCGATGACAGAAACCTTCCATGTTATTCCAATGGGGAAATCACCAAATCTCTGAAATTTGTTTACACTTTGTTTACACTTTATGCTTACACAAACTCCTCCTAGGGCATTAGCCCGATTAACCTAAAATGTTGTGAGTGGGCTATCAAAATTTTAAAAATATTTTATTCTAAGTGCTATGGTCTGTATTCAAAACATTGCCTTTTGAATGGGGACATAAAAAAGAATCTGTCACTACATGGCCCATAGTTCCACCTAGCTAAAACACAAAAATGGTTGAACTTTTACTAGCCTTACTGAAAATATTTGTTTGGAAAACTTATGAAGCAAGATAGTGTTAGAAACAAAATAACAAAACAAGCTTTCATTTATACTAATTCGCTGTGTTATGACTTGTTGAATACAAACAAATGTTGAAATTGTTAGCATAGAATGACACAGTAGAATTCTAGGAATGGACAGGTGGTACACTCATGTATGCTTACATAACAACCGTAACCGTGATGTCAGGATACCGTGTCAGAAAAGCCAAGATTCTAGAACGTCCCTTTAGAATAAGTCCTCTCATTCCCGAGTTGAGTTCAGTTGACTTCAGTCAAGTTGGTTCACCTGTCGTGAAAAATCTGCTTCAATTGTCTTTTTGGCTTTTGTGAGTCTGTCAAATCAAGGGTCTTCACCGACCAATCAGTGTAAGAAACTCTTTCCTTTGGACACTGCCTTCGGCAACATTGTGATCAATAGGTTCTAAGCCTTGCTGGGGCTCAAGCCTAAAGACATTAGCTCGTTGGTGTCTTAGCAACCGCATTCAAACCCAAAGTCAGATATTCTCCAGATTTGCTTGCCTTGAAGGTTCGTTCAGAGATGAGCGTTCAGGTCCTGCGACATATCCAGGAGCTAGAGGAGCGGCTGCAATGCCTGGATCAGCCAGACCAGTGCGATGAAGACACTCTGCTCCAAGAGAAGCTGACCCTGCTGAAGAAAGAGCAGCGACTGCATTCAAAACCGCTGCGTGAAGCCCTGGACCAGGCCGAGAGGGGCATCGTCCGAGTGCTGGAGCAGATGAGGGCGCAGGTGGTGAACAGTGAGGCTGAGAGGATGAACTTAGAGGAAGTGAAGGAGAGGAAAGTGGAGGAGCTGCAGCGGAGGATACAAGGCCTGACCCAGGAGACCACAGAGACAGAGGAGGAGCTCATCCAGCAGAGGGCGCAGGTTATTGAACATCATTTGTTTGGAGCCAAAAGTGTGGAACTGGGAATTTGTTTTATTGTTGAGCTTTGAAAGATAATGAATGAATTTCCAAAAGTTGACATTACATTTTATCTTAGCTTGTGTCCACAGACTAAAGATCCGACCAAGACCAGACAATAGAAAAAAGATGATCCGAAGGTGAAATTAAATTCCAATTTCAACCTGAAAATAAATTAGAAACTTAAAAATTACGTATATTGTGAATGTCAATTTAGGAAGTCAGTTAATTATGTTCACAGTTCATCATTAAAACTTGATTTTTGTTTTTCAGTTTCAAAGGATCTGGACCTCTTTTGGTTCCATGAATTAGTTTAATCTAATTTAGAATTTTAAATGCTGGTGTGTATCGCTATTTCCAATTTATTGGTTCACAAAAAATATAAATAATTGCTGAGTTTAGCAGTAGTAGTATGTTTTCAATGTTTAGTTAAAACAATTTTTAAATAATCACCTTTTAAATTATCAACTCATTTATTTTCAATCCCTCAAATTCAACAGCCAAAATTCAGAGTGTTAAAGATCCAAGATGCCAAAGCCTGAGCGACTGAGGGCAGAGGCTGTTTCCTATTGGCCTTTCTCTTCTGTGGGCGGGATTTACAGTTAATGACTCGAGGAGAGGAGGTTTTGATTAGGCTAATTGCTAATTAGACTCATTTGATTGGTCACCTACAACACTAAGTTGAACTCACTCAATCAGGATCGACATCTTGAATTTTTCACAGCAGTTTTACACTCGGAAACTTGGAAATGTTTTTAATATATATAAAAGGTAATTTAATTATTGTTTTTTCCCTGTTGAATTTTTATACTGAGAAAAACAAATTGAAACTAGAGATAAATTTAGGTAATTTCATGCACGTTGTTTTGATGATATGCACAATTTGAATATCGAGTTTAGGGCTGCAGCTAATTATTTTAGTAATCGAGTAATCTATTGATTACTGTCTTTGATTAATCAAGTAATCGGTTATATTTTTTTAACATTCCGTAAACCATTTTTAAAAGGACATTTTAAAGCGATATAGTTTATAGTAATAACCAAACAAATATGGAATTTCTGCGTAAAGTAACACATTTTATTCTTAATTTCACGTCTGTCCCAAAAATGGCAACATTTCGCTTCACCGGTCCAAATTGTTCTGTTAGAATATATAAAAAGGACTAATTACCTTGTCACCAGACTGTTTGTAAACCGTTACAGGAGCGAGGAATTCATTTGTGTTTTTGTCACGGTAAAATAAGAAACTGGTCAGCTTTAGCTCCGTGTGCCGTTCACTTTAGCCTCCGCGTCGTCGCCCCGTCATCGCGGACTTTCTGTGTCGTACTCGCGGCCCTCTGCGCTCTTTCACACGACAAAACTCTTCCCAGTCTCACTCGTAAGTTTAAAACACGCCGCTCTCTCCACCGTGTGAACCGAAAGCGCCTCAAGTCGGTAATATGTCAATTAAACGAATCATCGAGGCAATCAAATAACAATCAAAGCTTTTTCGCAATCAAATTACCCGATTTACTCAATTAATCTATTCAGCCCTGATCGAGTTTATCGTTTATAATTTAAAAAATGCTATAAAAAGGGCTAATTAAAAACAAAAATTAAGTAAGTGATTTCAAATAAGACTATAAGGTAATATTTATTTCATATTTGTCTGATAATTTAATCTCAAGTTATACATTTGAAGACATGTTTTAACACATTTCTGTTGAATTGACATGTCGACTGAATAGTTTTTTTTGGGATACTCCAAAATGATCAAGATATTCATTGAACATCCCAAACCTGATGAAACAAACGATCTTCCACATTATACAGGTGCAGGCTCAGACCTCGGACTTGGACCAGGACCTTGTCAGACAAGACCAGGAGCACAAGGCGGAGCTGGAGCGCGTGGCATTGGAGGAGGTGCAGCGCAAAGACGCCGAGCTCAACAAGCTGGTGTCGGACAGCAAGCAGCAGGTGGAGCGGGCGGCGAAGGCCCAACTCATGTCGCTGTGGAGCAGAGAGGTGGCCCAAAACGACCAGTGCTTTTCGGAGGTCACAGCCTTCCTGGAGCAGATAACTCAAATGTGGAGCAACATTGATCTTTTGAACCAACACCGGGTGGCGCACTGCCAAGACATGGATCTGCAAACAAAGGTCTTCAAGCAACTGAGCGGAAGTAACTGCAACCTCAAACAAAAGATAGAGATTTTGTCCAAACAGATACAGAATTTGAAGAGAAGGAGGTTTTCTCAGAACGAGGTGAAGTTTGTGTCTGTGGAGGTCACTCACAAACTCGGCTGTGACTTGCTGGATCTGTACGAGGAGCAGAAGCGTCAGAGCGAGGAGGTCCAGAGTCTGAGCAAGGAGCTGATTAGAGAGCAGAGATGGAGGAAAGATCAGGAGAGGAACATGCGCTCGGCCTACGAGCTCCTGCAGGAGATCATACAAACACCTCAGAGCTCCTCGTCTCTGGTGCAGAAGATGCTGGACCTGCTGCTGACCTCCTCATCTCAGATATCAGACTCGGACTTCGCTCTGTTTTCGGTCCGACAGTTTCAGAGAGCGAAGGATGACAGCTTCATGGAGGACAACGAGAGCAGAATGAAGACTCTGACCGATCCTCTGTTCCTCCTGAGAGTGAGAAGCAACGACTCAAAGCTCTGGCCCTGCTACAACTGGAACATAGACTGGTAGACTTTTCATCGCAATTTTGTGGTAACTTGCTGGCAACAAATCGCCAGTAAGTTACCGGAAAATACATGCGGTAACTTACTGGCGATTTGTTGCCGGTAAGTTACCGCAAAGACTGCTTACTGTAGATGTACTACACGTGCTATTGCGGTAACAAGGGCCAGATGGGCTTACCGCATATGTAAATGGCCGTTTTAGAAACAGAAATGTATAAATGAATTATTCTAAGGCTTTACAAGGTTACAGTTGTTTCAAATAATAAAAAACTCAAACATCAGATGTATTAAATGTAATGTTTTAATGGAAACCTTTTTTTTCTAATATATAACATTATTTACTGACACTTCACCCCAGTTTCCAGCCGACCCTGACTTCCATCTTTTCAGCAGTGTCATCATAAAGTTCAGGGCTGTGGGGGGGGGGGCAGACATACTGTATAGTGTGACTTTTACAGCCTTTCTAAAAGGGTAGTGATGATCATGTACAGTACATGTGTTACTTCTGTCTGTACTTGCTGAAGCCTCCTCAGTGTTGATTGGAGCTCAGAGCTGTCACTGTGGGGACAGAAAAAGAACTGTCACTTTAAAAAAGACCTCTAATGCTTCTACGGGTTGAGTACCACCAGAACAAACTCTGGAACATTGGTGGTACACATACTGAAGAACAACTGGTCTGTATTACATATATTGTTCTTGCATGTTTTTTGACTTGTGGTTCCAGATGATGTTCCTTAAATGGGATGAGCCTGAGTCAGAGCAGTGGGCACTCCAAGGGCCGCATCAGGTGACACGTTTCCTATGAGGGACATTTCTGTATACTGTAAAACTATACGCAGCATATAATATCACGACATTACAAAATATTCAAGCTTGTGATGAGGTGGTTCATCTCAGTCCAGAACTCAGGGTTTGTGATCACTTTGGGCTGAGGGAGATTCTTCTGTTGGAAAAAGAGGAATATTCACATTTCGAATATCAAATTTCCAGTGAAAATCAGAATAATGAATACAGATAATTATTTCAATCTTCTCTTTGGTGTGTGTTTAGAAGCACACAAAAATCTGAGCACCAAAAACATTTTTGTAAGTGTTGTATTTATAAGCAAATACATAAAATGCTCTCTCATTTTTTACTTTGCCACATAAGTTTGACCGTAGACCAAGAAAAGACCTGCTTACCTTCAGAGCTTTTGTGACTTTGTATGATCTCTTCTGCTGTGGGCTCACACTACCCTGAACACACACACACACAAAGAGAGTTTGAGCTAATAACCAGCTGCCAGCCCCTCTGGCCCCTAAATCTCATGCACTCAGTGGCCCCTGTCCTTATGTTTGGTGACATCATAGACTTTCCACCCCAGCTCGAACCTAGACCATACTGTTAGCATATTCCTGATTATCACATGTCTGCTGCGTCTCCTTCTGACCAAAGACCTATCTCTGTCTGCTTGGGGGACTTCCTGGGGTGCCCAAGTCTCAGGCCAAGCCTAGTTTTGGGCTTTCACACAAGTGCATTGTCTTCTTTCAGGGCCAGACGGAAAAAATATAATTGCAATCAACTACCTCTGTCTTTGTTCTAGCATTTGACTTTTTCAGTACTTTTTCCACTGCGAGGCATGTCATGTGACCACCTGTGTAAAAGTGTATAAAAGAAACCCTACATGTATGATCTGCAGTTTGAGAATATGTTATATAACCTCAAATGTAGGACAGTACAGGACTATTCAAAAGTGCATGAATCAATTGAAAGATAACTTTGAGTAAGAAAGAGATGAGGGACCATCGTTGTATCATGGTTAGAAGCTCAAAGTAAACGGCGGACATGTTTTAAAACTACAGAGTCAGCTCATTATGTGGGAGTCGTTTCCAGTGTGTCCAAACATCTGCGCTGCACACGAGGACTATCAGCTCTGTCTAATTGTCCGGTACGTCATGACAGAGTGAAGTGAAGTGTGGATCATGTGCCTGGAGCTGTGTGCATGGTCCATGATAGAACCTTCTGGTTTCCAGTGGCGGCTGGTCCATTATGTGCGATGGGCGGCGCCCCTCCTGGCAATCAGCCAATTATGTCAAACGGTATTCAACAATTGTTTTGTCTAAAAACAATATGATTTGTTCAGAATTATGTTATATTATTAGTTAAAATATGTAAAAGAATAAAAAAGATCTAAATATATATATATATATGTATAGATATATAGGATACTTTGGCGGCGGCCTGCTGCGTGACGCAGCGTGGGACTGTTTGAAAATCGCAATGGGAAAAAGCAATGGGAATCTTTAGCCAATCAAATTCCGTGAAAAATGACTACGTCACTATGGGAAACGCCATAGTAAAACTGTCTGAAATGGGCGATGTGCTTCATCACGCGCACGGAGCTCGCCTGTTTACGCTGGAGACGCAGCGCAGCCGCTGCCTCGAAGTCAGTATTACCATTACCAAAAAGTGCAAATAAAGTTTGTTTACTTCATTCATTCAGTTTCAAATGTGTGTTCACACACAGTCAATGTAAAATAGTCAATTTGGACATTAAAAATCAACAAAAACACGGTAATGTCAAATAGCCCCCCCTATATTTTGCATCACCAAACTGCTGGTTTCCCATTGAGGACAGAGGCCCTGGATGTACTTCTATGGCCAATATCCAGCACCCTCAGCGGCCATTTTGGTGGTCATGCCAATAAAACAGACCCAACCATTCCTAAAGCACACCTGTGCAACATTCATGCTGCTTCCTGTTTTTAAAAAATATGTATTTATTATTTTTTTAAACAAATACACAAATAGACATAAAGCAAGAATCAAAAGGCACATTTAAATGAATGGAAATTTAATTTAGTCCAAAGTGGTCAAATGTGTCCATTTCCAAATTGAGTCTGAAAGTCCATTTGTCCGTTTGTTGCAATGTCAGTCCAGTCCTTGATCGTGGAGGTTTGTGTCAGCCATTTCTTTGTGATGGCTTTTTTTCCTGCCGCCAGAAGTATGTTCCAAAGGTATCCATTCATGGTGTCCATGGCAGGTTCTGAGGCCCACGTAGGTAGTTCTAAAATTGAGAGGGATGGCACATCCATACTTTTACATCAGCATCAGAAGCCAAACCAGTGAGGTGGGATGCATTATTAATATGAATTGCGCAGTAAGACTGAAAGATTGAAAAATGTATGAACAATATTTGAGAGAAATGTGTTTTATGTGTTTATAGAAAAAGTTTCAGCTCATGGAAAATGGGAGCAAAAACAAAAGTGATTATTCAGTGTAATATAGGCTCACTCAGAATTATAATGAAAGTGAGAATTTGTAATATCATTAGAGAGGTTTCCAAATAAATGCAACAAAAATAATTAAGGTTTGAATCATTTCAATTACATCATAATTCCAGCTACTTTATTTTTCATGTAAATGTTATACTGATTATGAAGCGATAACGTCTCCAACCTCTACTATGTGTACATATGACCAGTGTAGGGAAGTAACTAAATACATGTACTGAAATTATATATGTATTCATGTATTACTGTATTATAATCACACAAAATGGTTCTTTGGTTTATCATTGTGTTGAACATACCTGGTGTTTGATCTACTGTGCTGTCTTGGTCCTCCAGCCACTTCTTCATGTGCCCCCCTTGGCACTTGCTATAAATTCGAAGGCGGTGACTACTTCTTTAATTTTGCAAATCCCGTGTTGGGAAGAGTTTGGGCTGGACCGGTGAACAGTGACACATACGTTTTATGTCAATTAAACAGAGAGTTCCTCCAAAATTTCGGCTGTGTCCCGTGGCTACTCAGTGCACCACAAACGTCATCAAATCTACACATCGGTCCCACACATTCAGAACACTGATTTTGAGTTGGCCTAACTGTATTCCAGTACAGTTACTCTTTCTATTGGTGGTATTCAGGATACAGTTACTTTCGAAAAAACATTGTCTTATTTGATCCTAAAATGTAGGCTTCAAACTTCACTGAATTGGTGAGAAAAAAATGGAAAACACAGCTCTTAGGAATCGGAATCAGAAAAAGGTTTATTGCCATTGTCAATGAACAAAGTTATCAAACATAGGAACTTGTTTCGGCGTAAAGGTGCAACATAAAACTATGAATAATAACAATAATAGCAAAGTCAATCAAATCAAAGAAGGCATACATAAATTAAGAATTTACTTATAAAATAAACTTGGCCTCAGTATGTACACAATGCATGTGCAATTTTTCCTTGTATAATTTGATAAAAGTTCTCTTATTGTATAAATAAATAAGAAACAGTGAAACAAAAAGCTGTTTTAATGTATGTTGAGTTTTCAATGTGAACGTATTAAAAGTATTCAGAATGTGTTTTCTGATTGGACTATGTAACATAATACGTTACAAAATAAATGTTAATGTGTGTAAATACATTTTCAAAGTATTCTTCCCAACACTACAAGCTATGCAAAGTCCCTAACTAATCAAGCGTTGATAATGACGCCATCTTCAGTGTGTTTTTGTTTTTGTTGTTTTATGCTAATGGTTTTTTGGTTTATGGTTCTATTTTATTCCTCCTTTTGTTGTTATGAGGTTCAGTTTCTGTTGTCCTGTTCTTATGAAAAATAGTAACGAAAGATAATGACGCCATCTTGCGGACAAAAAGAAAACCTACTGATTCCCTTTTTTTTATTTTTT
Organism: Chaenogobius annularis; assembly: GCA_015082035.1. NCBI lineage: Eukaryota > Metazoa > Chordata > Actinopteri > Gobiiformes > Gobiidae > Chaenogobius > Chaenogobius annularis. Next base: position 1,371,325 of record BJKM01000076.1, on the reverse strand, counting down.
ATTTACGACAGTTCCAGTCGGAAGCTGGCTCAGGAGGATGCCGCTGATGCTGTGCTCTCGGACCCCGGCACGGGCAACACTCACGTTCCTTTACCGGGGGAGACCACTGCTGATCCCCCGCGCAGCACAGTCACTATCCCGCTGCATCTGCCGGAGCTCCCTGCTGAACAACACGCCCCTTTCCCAGCCACAGTTAGCCAGACCCGTCACATTCCGTTCTCCTGGCTCCGGGTTTGCAGAGATGTCCACGGATACGTCCAGCAGCGTCAGCACGTCCTCAGCGGCGATGTCCCAGAGAATGGTGTGGGTGGACCTGGAGGCAAGTGCAGCGCTGCGCCTTTAGCCTTTAGCCGTTAGCCGTTAGCCTTTAGCCTTTAGCCAAGGGTTATGTTTACGTCAGTGTACTTGGGAAGCTCGTGCGTGTGCTAAATTCTGTATGTGTATTAAACGATGCTAACGTTAAACTACTGCGTGCTTGTGGAGAAGTGGCACAAGTTTGAGCAGCTAGATTTATTTGTTAAAGGTTTACTTTTAGGTTGACAGAGTTGCACGCGAACTTAGGCGGAAGTTTGAGAGTTGGCCGAGGAAAACACAAAAAAGCCGAACACGTGATGCAAGTAAACTGTAGACCATTCAGAAGATGCAGCTATTTGTTACTGTTGTTTTATGAATGATTGTTCTGCCAAAATGATCCTACAAATACATCACTGGGTCGTAAAATCAGAAAAGGTTTACCACTAGAAATACGTTTCAGTGTTGGGTGCAATAAAATAATTAGTAATAATAAGTAGGGGTGCACTGTGGCACAGTGGTTAGAGCTCTGGCCTCCCAAAAAGGAGACCTACATCACATGATCTCTCTGGGTGGAGTGTGCATGTTCTCCCCGTGTCACCGTGGGGTCTCTCCTGGTTCTCCGGCTTCCCCCCACTGTCCAATACATGCATGTGTTAGGAAAAATGGCAACTGTAAATTGGCCCTAGTGAATGTTTGTCTGTGTCTAATGTGTCTGTCTTAACCCTGTCCAGGGTGTACCCCGCCTAAGGCCCAAAGTCACTGGCTCCAGTCACCGGCGAGCGGTTGAAAATTAATGAATGAATAATAAGAACATATGAACTATAATCGAGTCCTGTTAACAATTAGATGTTAAATAAAAATAGACTTATTAATATTATGGACAAAATACTTGCAGTGCAAAGTAGATTCATTCCAGGTTCGTTGTCATCCCCTGATGCTTTGTTGGCTGTATGACAGTTCTCCTGAGAACACCACATGTACGGAAGTGGACTTTTCCTTTTTTCCTTCTCGTATTTTAACATTTGTTTAACTTCTTTTATCGAGGATACGTTTAAAAACTGCTCTTCATGAAATGACAGTGGAACCTTACTGATCACGCCCAAAAGTCTTTCAACACCATCAAATGTAAAACACTTTACAACATGACCGAAGTAGAACTTCTTCATCTCCAAAGCTTTGGCCATTTGGTGTTTAGACAAGCACTCGATAATCACCAATCCTCCACGCGTTATCTTGACAGAATTCCCCTCACCCAGTTGCTCGTGCACACACTTCCCAACCTCGTGTCGAGCCGTGAATATTCCATGAGAAACTTCTGTCTGCCAACATCATTCAGGATAACCTCCACTGTCTTGTGGGCAATAAAACGCCTTGTGTATATTTCATGTGTTTTGTATGAACATTTTTATAATAAGTATCTGTGCTGTTGTTTTTTCCAGATGACCGGCCTCGACATTGAGAAGGACCAAATCATTGAAATGGCCTGTATCATCACAGACTCTGACCTGAACGTTGTAGCTGAGGTAACTGCAGTCACACGCAGGGCTGTCTGAAGTATCAGAAGACAGAGAATATCAGACAATTAAACATTACAAAACAAAAAAACATGACGCAGAGAGGAAACATACAATTTATATAAAACATTCTTTGGTAGTCCGAATTTACTAGTCTGGCATATTTGTCCCATTAAGTGATAAATGTGTGATAAATCGATCACAGTGGAAAACTACCTGTATAGCTAATACTGTCACATTTACAGAATCTTTTTATTAATGCGCAATGTCCCTGTTCAAATAAAGTAATAAATAAACAGACCTGACATTTGAACAGTTTTCAAATCATCTTGAGCTTTATCAGAACTAGTATAAGACCACATGGTGACATGAAAGTACTGGTTTTTGTGCTTATTTAATTTTTTTAATCAACATCGTATTGAAATCTTTCATTCATTCATTAAAAAAGTTGACTATTGAAATCGATAATAAGTATTTACAAGACAAGCCTGTTCCTTTTAGTATAGACATTTTGAACACTGCTAAATGCTATTATGACCCGGCTGGTCATAATTACAATATAAACTTACTGTTAACCATATTAGAGATTGAACAATATTGTATAATAATATTTATGGCTCAGTTTTTAATATCATTTGTAACTTTACGTACTACAAGAAAAGTGAAAATAAAAAGGCACAAAGTGAGTTGGAATAATAAATGGGTCTATTTATGACTATAGATGCCAGCGTGCTGTTTTACTGAAATGCTAATATTACATTGTGGTCTTTATCTATTGCATGTTATGTTTTATGGATTAGTTAATTTAGAGAAGGATTTTCTGAGGTATCGTTGGCATGAAAAGGGCTTCAACTGCACATTGCAATATAGTTTCAGACCCAATATAGGCTTATAGTTTAGGTATAGTAATTTAAATTGAGTTGTCATGACAGGCTTACTGCTACTATTGCTATTACATTGTACACTACTAAAACTACTACATTTCATCTATTTTTCCTGTAAATGCTTGAAATAATCTTTTTTCCTTTTTGATTTGGCAGGGACCCAACCTGATCATAAAGCAGCCCGATGAGCTGTTGGACGGTATGTCGGACTGGTGCAAAGAACACCACGGCCAGGTAGGCTTTCCCTACATGGGGGGCTTTTTAGCTTCTGTTTAAATCTGGGCAATCCATCAAATGTTATTTTTATAGCAATATCCAATTATCTATATTGCAGGAAAAGAAATACTGCAAGTATAAAGTATGTCTCTTGTCCACATAGTACTTAAAGGCACTGTACCTTAGTTGTCCAACTAGGGATGAACCGATCCAGATTTTCCAGTTCCGATACCGATGCTTGGGTTTTTTGTATCTACACAACGATTTAAACATGACATAAAAAATGCTTCTATCCTTAGAATTATTCACCTATTATAGTTCAATTATTTATTGTCCCAATACAGTCTCCCACAAAAAAACAGCCAAAAATATAGCCAAAATGTCTTGTTTTTAAATGATTTCATATTAGTTTATATGAGCCTCTTTCTTCTTCTATTGAGAGCATTATAGTTATATTTGCCTGATTACAGCGCTCTAAACCAAGCATCTGTCACTCATCATACTTCCATTTCCATTCAGCAGTTGCTAATGATGACTAACAGTGCGAGCACTTTACATGATGTCTTTTGGAGCGGCGATCAAATGATCAGTGACTAAATTCTATAGATTCTGAGCTTTAAAATTAGACATATGTCCATATATTCACTGAGAGTAAGTCAGGAATCGTCCCACTTGCCGTCTTAACTGGGTTCTGTGGGATCAGAGCTTTAAAGTATGGAAGGGCATGACCATATTGACTTTGTAGAAGTTGATAAAAGCGAAGTTTCTGCATCATTGAAATAACAAGAACTGCACCAGCATTACTTCCTGGTTTGATAAAAACACCCCAAAAATTAGATGCATGTTTCCACCTACAACTAAAAACATGAACAATAGACTTCCTCAGGGGTCGGGGCAGCCCTAAAAGAGAAAGTTATTTGTTTTGAAAAGAGAGAGTACATCGTTTTAGCTTGTTAAATGTGCTTCGTAAAGGTGCACTCATCCATCCTGCATGTCCTCGATTACATGCATTCCTCCAGTGGAAATGTTACACAGTGCACCTTTATCTCTCAGTTAACATGCTAAAGGATTGACTCGAGAACACAAACACAAAAGTCCTCCGTGCTGCAGTCTACCACGAGAACACTGCTTAACTAATCATATGCTTTTTATAGCCCTTTTTCACCGTGGGAGCGGCCGCTTATGTTGACAAATGACTTCTAAAGTAATTGTGCTTACATCCCCAAAAGGCCCCAGCACTGCCCTGACCATAAAAGTGCATCATATCTGGAGGACAGCTGCTGGTTTATTCATTTTAGGAACATCTGTGCGCCCCGGCCTCCGGAGCGTGAAGCCCATCTGTGAAAACCCTCTTCACACTTTGGTTCTCAGCTGTTGAGGCTGCGCAGTACAGAACCAGAGTGTAATGTCAGCAAATGGAATGCCTTCTTATCGATCACACCCATTTCTCCCATCTGACGGATATATTAAAAAAGAGATATTAATAAGACACATATGGGCGAGTGGGTCCTTGATGTAAAGCGCTTCGAGTGCCTTAAAGGTTTTTAAGAACTGCGATATTGATATTTGACGATCATTTTCGACTGTGGCCGCGACTGACGATTATTTTATTATTGTAATATTGAGGAAAACTCAAAATAGTTCCGCTTTCCAAACATGATCTGACTAGTCCAGTTTAGACATGTTTTCTCCATTATAATTTTAGTGTGAGAGCTTTAAAGAAGGAAAAGGAGAAGAGACAGAGTGTGTGATCAGCTTTTCCCATAACATCGGTATCGGTATCGGTATCGGTCCAAAATGTCCATACCGCTAGTATTCAAGTCGAGTTCGCTCCGCATTCGAGTCGTAGTTTGGTGCACGTTTGATGAACATGCAGAGCCGTCAACCGTACTGAATGCGGTGTGCGTCCCAGTCAGGGCTGACCGCCGCCGTGCGCAGCAGCAAGATCTCCCTGGAGCAGGCCGAGTACGAGTTCCTGTCCTTCGTCCGCCAGCACACGCCGCCCGGACAGTGCCCCCTGGCCGGTGAGTATTTGAACGTTTTCAGATCGTGCGATGTGCCCGTTTTGTCTGTTTTTCGCCTTTGCTGGAAACGCTGCGAGCGGCTTCTACTGTATATCTGTGATTGGGCAGAAGATTGGGTACTTTTCGGGTACATCGTATACTTCCATCAAAACTCACTCAAAAAGAAACTCGTATGTCTTTGTTACAGAAATAGTTTGTCCTCCCTTTTTATTAAACTCACGTAACATTCAGCGCTTTTATGCACCTATACCCGCGTCTCTGTTGCCTGGCCAGCAAAGACCACACATTTTTGCAATACTTTTGGGTCTGGAACTATACCCTGTCTCCCTGATTTCCGATTGGGATTGACAGATGGATTAACTATTCAGTGAAAAGCGTACTCGGTTTGTGTCAAAACAAACATGGCGGCTTATGGTTAAAAAAAATAACACAGAGGACAAAGAAACAGCGCAGATTTTTGCCGAATCAACAAACGAAGCTCTCAATTCTGAGTTATCTGAAGTAAAATAAGTGCTTGTCCAAATACAAATACAGCCGGTTTGCTGCAGATGACCTTTCAGCTGCAACACGGTGTTTAAGCCCCACTGCAGTGAGCGGCTTCTCTTTTCTGAAACAACCACGTGGAAAGACAAATCCCGCGGTCATGGAGAAGATGTCGGTGTGTTTGAGAAGGGTCAAATCATTGGCATCGAGCAGAGAAAACATCTAAGGAGAAGCAGAACCTAATCTACTCCAGATCTGAACCCCAGTGAGAGTGTTTGGGACGTGCTGGAGAAGGCTTTGTGCAGCGGTCACTCACTCACATCATCAATACCAGATCTGAAGGAGAAATAATGCAACACTGGACGGAAATGAACCTTTTGACATTGTAGAAGCTTCTTGAAACTATGCCACAGCGAATGTGCGCTGACATCAAAGCTAAAGGCGGTCCTACGAAATATTAGAGCAGTGTGTGTAGTTCGGACTGGCTGAGGAGAGACGGCTCTGGGGAAGGCCCGGTTTTAATTCTCACTCTGCCCAATACGTCCAAGAAGGCTGAAGTTGAAGCAATGTTCTGTGTAATGAGTAATGTGTAACTATCCTATGTAACAGCATATACATTTGTGTATGTATAAACCGGATCATGGGTGTTAGTGGTTTTTTCTCGTGTGCAGGTAACTCTGTTCATGCAGACAAGCGCTTCCTGGACAAGTACATGCCACAGTTCATGTTCCACCTCCACTACAGGATCATCGACGTCAGCACCATCAAGGAGCTCTGCAGGCAAGTGGCACCTTCCAAAGTTGATGAACAACGTATTGACATCGTTCATCCCCATTGCTGCCAGCAGAGGACGCACCGTGTTTTCATTCATCCTGTTTGTGTGGTAGTCTCAGTTGCAGGTTGTAAAGTTTGTTTTCCAAATGCAGACATTTCTTTTTAAGTTAAAACACTTGAAATATTAAAAACATTTTTAAAATAAAATTAAAACCACAGAACTAGCTATGTAGATATGTCAATCATTAGCTCCTCTCGAAACCTTAGTCGCACATGTCAGTGCTACAAATGGAATATATTTTCATGATGAGGCTGAGCTGACCGGACTCCTGGCCTTCAGAACACCGTGCAGCTTGTACCGTTAGATGTACAAATGTTAGTCTGGCTGATGATGATTATACATTTACTCATATTCGGTTGACCTTTCCCCTTGACAGAGCACACGCCTCGATAAACCCGAGCGATCACAACCTCCTGTAATGAGATTTTTTTTCCCCGAGTCTATTTAACTTGCCTAATGGGTATTTTCCTTGCTCGTCTCATCATTAGTACCTTATTTACCCCAGTAACGATCTGCACTGCTTCAACATGCTGATGATTAGAGCCTCCGCAGCCACCGAAACCAAACGGCTGGATTAATGTTGCGCCGTTGTTGTGTTTGACTTCCAGGAGATGGTTTCCAGAAGAGTACAAGGAGGCGCCTCTCAAACGAGCCTCTCACAGGTAAAACAAAGCACGGATCATGTTACAGTATCCAAATCTCTCAACCTCTCCTCCTGGTGGTCATTCGTCCTGCAGAGATGGACGTCTGCAGGAAAACCTTTTTGTCTGTGAGAAGTATAGATGGATATTTGGTATACATCGTACAATGATGACACGCCGGCCACGCTTCTATATTCTTGCCTTAAATGCATGGACTCTTTGGCATTACATTTACTGCGTGTTGGTTTGTTTTAGAGCCTTGGGAGACATCCAGGAGAGCATCAAGGAGCTTCACTTCTACAGAGCCAGGGTCTTCAAGTCCTGCGCAGAGAAGAAACGCAAGATCATCGAGAACAGAGACGGCAACAAAACTTCCTCCTAATAGTCAACATATTTTACCTAGAGAGGTTTTAGTTTGTGTTCAAATCTATCTTCTAAAGCCCTGTGTTTTTGATATTGTTCAGAAGTTTTATATCTATTTCTTTAATGAGGGCAAGATAAATATATATATTTTTCAAAGTTTAAAAAACAAAAGTAAAAAAGATATTTTGGTGGTTTTGTATTTATTTCCAAGGCATTTACTGGGTTTTTAAAGTTTTAAAAAACAAACTGAATTCCCATGTGAATTGTTGTCTTCACAAACACAGGCTAGAAAGGTTTATTTATGTTGGAGAAAAGTTTGTCTATTATTGTGCCAGTTAATGCTTGTATTGCATTTCTACATTGCCATAAACCCGCTGTAACGTCCCATAGCTTCCAGTACAGTCTTTAACTCCTACACACCACCAGATGGCAGTGTGCCCCTTACACATGGCCTGTACTGCTTTCCCCACAGCAGCCAGGTAGGATGAGAGCACTTTGTTGGCAAAAGGTTAAAAGGCCTCGGATGATGACAGATTAGTACAAATGTGTTGGGATAGACTTCATGAATAATGTATACGACGCACAAGTAAGCGTCAGCGTTTATGCTAAAGAACTGAGCGGACCAAACTAGTGTCCCATAAGCTACACCAGAGTTTTTAATGAATGCAGTTTGAATATAACTTTTTTTGTGAAGAAGCAAAAATTGTAGTGAACTGTTCTGTTAAAAGCTTCTATCTTCTGAGACGACCAAGTAAAAAAAAAAAAAGTGTACCACCCATCAACCGGGAAAAAATAGTTTTCTTATTATTTGCAATCTAAAATAAGGATGGATCATTTAGGGAGATATACGATCATATCCCACATCCCAAAACTGCAAACTTTAATGAAATGTATGTATAGACTAATGAGTAAAAATGGAAAGAGAAGACCATTTAGGCTAAACGTATGGCAGTATGTTTACACAATCATGCAATAAATGATTTAATATCCCACATTTGTTATTTTCATTTATAAGTGAATTTGTGAACTTCAAATCCAAATAGATTTGTAGGCCTTGCTATGGATTTTAAGATCATCGGCCCCATCCATAAGATTATTCCTCGAGCTAGGTACTTAAAATAATAAATAAATTATATATATATATATATATATATATATATAAATTTATTTGACCAGGGTACTCCCATTGAAATGAAAACTCTCTCTTCCAAGGGAGTCCAGAACAAATTTACAGTTACAATCAAATGACATTAAGCTAACACAAGCTGAGAAAAGCCATCACACATTATTGATGTGGTCTCTAGTGCTTCAAGGTTGGTTTTAAAGGACTTTAAGGACAAGAACTCAGTCAATTTCTAGTACTCAAGGTCTGCTCTCGTCACCTGACAAACTTCGGGACAATAAACTCCACCATATTTGACATACTACTTTTACTACTACTATTCTTTTCTGGTCATTAGGTAAACAGATTCTCATTCGGCTATTGAGTTGAGATTTCTTTAAAGCAGGCATGTCCAAACTACGGCCTACTGTAAAATTTGAAAAATTCAAGCATCTTGATGTTATACCAACCTAATATTAATGTTCCAAGTCTTATTAAAGGTGTGGAGGCTCATCAAAACTATGTCAAATGCAAAATTTCAAATGATTCACTTCATTGTCGGGTCTGTGGCCCTCAGCTCCGTATAATTTCAAAAAAGTGGCTCTTGGTGAAAAAAGTTTGGACACCCCTGCTTTAAAGGGTGCCTTTTGTAACTTTTCTGGTGGAAGGTCAACCACCTGCTTGCCTCAGCGGAGATGTTATAGGATTGTAGGATTAATCGACTAATTGTGTCTTGTAGCCAATGAAAATAATCGTTAAGTGTTCTGAGGACTATCCAGACTCTAAAAACGCATACAAAATGATCCTTTTTTTTAACAAAGACAGTGGCATTTCTCAATAAAAATGTTAAAAAAAAATTCACTTTCTGATTTGATCTAATATTATGTTTTATTTGCAAATATTATCTATCTAAAAGTCAGATTCAGTCAGCACCTTTTATTTGATTAAAAACATGTTTGAAAAGTGTAATAAAAATAATTGATCAACTGACTAATTGACTCCTAAAATTGCAGCCCTATTGGTTGCCCAGAATATTCCACAATTTGGCTTAAAAATGATCTGGCCATCATTCAATTACATGTTTTTATTGCCTCTAAAAACACTTTGAAGTTTAAAAAATACATTATAAGTATTGGAACTTTGGACCTGTACCTTTTTGGAAATCCATTGCCTAATTAATATTTAACTTCTCTTGTCAGTATTGGGTGTCTAACCTTGCTTAATGTAACAAGATGTGACAAGTGGGGTTCAAATGGCCAGGTTTTTGAGTCCAGTCTAAACCACCATATTGTCTTACTTACAGACCTGTGTCCTTGCAGCTATTCCGGTGCCTCCTGAACAACTGCATGTTATACCTTGTGTGCGAGGAAGGAGCGAGAGGGAGAGGAGGGAGCCTTATTTACGAGCCTCCTGATGGGAGTGCTCCTGGTACATTACTGGACCTCATCAAAGTGTCACACAGAACACAAATTTAAATACTGCGGCCTCTTTAACACAACAAACGCACCAAGAATCAATAGTCGGGGAGTTCAGAATATTCAGGAGACGGAGCATTTCCGAGTGGCCTTTTATCGTATTTCGAGTATTTTTTTGACAGATTTTGAATAATTTTTTACAAACGCAAAACAAGTGTTGCGTTTGTATTATAACTCCTGTGGTAAATTGTGACCTATGTTCTAAATATTGCGATGAAGTTAATCAATCACTTTTTCATGTGTATACAAAAAGACTTTTTCCATCGCATATTTGATGAACTTCTAAAGATGCAAATCACCATTATTAGAATATGGAACATCAGACAAAGCATATTTAGCTACAAACAATTCAACATGGCCAACATCAAAGCCTTCCTTTAGATCTCCAACACTTGAATCGCTAATTCTCATGAAACAAAGCTAACTCTAATAAGAACAGGATGGTTCTTGGAGACATTTCTAAAGATGCTTGATAATTAGTCGGAATCCATTCTTTCTGTAACCCCCAGAGCTGTAAACTGTGGTTACCCAACTTGCTTTTAATTAGTGAGCTTCTTTATTTGGTGCACTTTTCTTGTTGACTCATCCCAATTGCATCCCACCATCTCGCCATCCCGCTGCAAATCAGTCGCGCTTCCCCTCTCTCGCACGTCGCCCACATGTGACAGACCTTGGATTCAATCTCGGCACGGCGTTTGACTTAATCTGACAAGGCAGGCCGTGGAAGGAGGAGCGGAAACTTCACAGCGCACGGGAGACGGTGAGACGGCGTCCCGGGCCGCGACGGTGTGAAGAGTCGGTGGCCGTTGAGTGACCCCGATGCGGTGCCAAGCTGTCAGTCACTGTGCTGAGGGGAGTCAAGTTGAGACGGCGGTTCATTAGCGACCATTTCCTCGACCAACAAAGCAACCGACGAGAAGCTTCTCAATCAACAGCGCACCTAATGATTATTGTTCAGGTCTTTTACCAAGTGTGGCAGTATTTTGCTACTAAATTATCTCCTCTCGTAGAACAATCTAAACTAAAACAAAACAGTTTAATAAATGAATCTATAAATTTAAACTTTGCAACAAACTGTGTGCCTTAATTTCTCTGGGTGGCGTTGCTTTGTATGACCAGCTAATGCTAATGTGAATGACGTAGAAACCCCTCATGCTACATATGCATTATCAACATTTTAAAATTACACTGTATGAAAAAGAAAGAACAACACTTCAGTCCTGACATGATTGCGGCCTGTCGAGGCTCGAGCAAAAGGGTCTCTTTCTTTTTGTGAGGACAACGCTTGTCTGCCTCGCTCAGATTCCGCGATAAAGCGCGCTGTTGGAATGATATTCTTGCGGAGTGAAACTCGCACGAAACCCGGAGCACTGCTGTCTTGCTTGCGGTCACGTGAAAAAGAAAAGCCTGCAGAGGACTGTCCAGTGAAAGTGGAGTCCAACTGAGTGAATCTGGAACGCCACAGCAGCTCCACTACGTCTTAAGCAGTGCTCTTGAGCTGAAGGCAAGCCGAGCTGTACTTTACTTTTGAAGTAAAGTACAGCTCTGGGAGCGACGTCACTCCTTCTCAAATAATTTCCTTTGGAACTTGCGTGACAATGCAAAACCGCATGACGACAAGCAAAAGTAGTGTTTTGTGAAAACCACACATGTGCATGATTTCTTTTGTCGCCTTTTTGTCACCAACAGTAAAGCCAAACAGAGAGAGTTTCTTTGACAACAATGAGCTGACAGGAGGTCTTTGCAAATTCTGAATCAACATGCATTCTTGTATGGGTCCAATTTTACGAAACTACTGCAGTGAAATGCTTATCGAAAAGCGAATGCCTTGTGAAGAATAGTCATGCGTGCAAACCCGTTGTGACTCTTCAGACATGTGACTTTTCACCCTGGAAATGTATTGAAAAAAACACTTAAAACCTCATCATTCCGTTGGATTTCACAGCCAATCAAATGTGTGGGAGACTCGCGAGCTGCCCTGGAACAGAGTGCGACTTCTGATGCTGTCGGTGGCCGCTGTTGTACTCACTTCCTGTGTGTTCAATCTTAAACCTGCTGCGACGCGTTACACTGGCCGCAATCATTTTTCACCCTTAACTGCTGATGCCCCGGGGATTCAAGCAGCCAGAACAATTGCCGCCAACATTGAAGCTGGGGATTTCTGAACTTCAAATCTTAAACTGTACATTTTACGCTAGCACTCACTGCATTTCATTTTTACATATTTACATATTTAACACTAAATAATGATCGAACACATGACTGACAATAGTCGCTATGAATTCTAAGACCAAAAAACTAAAACCTAGGAAGGAATTTCTAGTGAAAACACTTAGACTGTCATATGAGCGTAGCCATATGACCTAATTTACCATTCAATGCTCCCCCAAAATGCTCTTATCTGTTCTAATGGATTTTGGCTCCTCCAGTGTGAGCCAGAGCATGAATAATGTTGATTTTAGACATTCTTGAACAAGTGCGGGGTCTACCTAATGTCATGGCATGGGAGAAAAGAAGAGTGACTAACTGGCAACGATATCGCCTTACCATGTTGACCTGGGTTTGAACCATTGGCGGAGCGGGGGGGGGTGTGTGGCGGCTTAGGGGGTTCAAGCCTCGGATGTTTTTCCAAAAGCCCCGGAGCTTTTTGAGTCTTAAAAAATATCATATAATAATATCATAATTCATATTTAGAGTCACAGATTGCACAGTCTGTAGTGTTTGTTACAGAGCGTTCTACTCAACAGCTTTGTGCGGAGCTGAGGCTGGCCCTACTCCTCTGCGCCGTTCCCTGCTCTGAGCACTGATTGGCTGCTCTTGCTGTCAGTCACGTTCGCTCTTCTCTATATCTGATTGGATGCTGGCTTTCTTTACGCGCTGGGCATAAATAAGGAGCAGATGGGACTGGAAAAAAAGAGGCATTTAGAGCATGTGCTGGAAAACAAAGTAAGTAAAGTTTGTCTTACCGAGAACAGACAACGACATGGAAACAACTTGATGGTTCAAACAATGAATTATTTGTGGTTGTCAGTGTAGCAGTGGCTCAGAGGAGAGAGTTTATGCATCTGCAAAGCTAAAGCAGAGCAACTACAGGACAAACAGGAGCTCAGTGAAGCAAGTGTCTGCTAAAGGGACGACTGAAATGTTACTTTCTACAAAAATGATAAAAAAAAAGAATCTCAAGAGTAAAAGTGTAGTTACTCCAAGATGTAAAATGTCTTTCTTTTTTTTTTGGGAGCGTTACTATATGTACAGGAAATACAGTATTACTACAACCACACCCCCCTCTTTCTTTCCGGATGTTTAGAATGTCTGGCTCCGCCCCTGGTTTGAACCATACTGTTGAATTCCCTAAAAGGTCACTTAATCAACTTTTAGTTGGTTTAAAAAGTGACTCAAGTTGTGTTTTGTTTTATTCATGTAGAGTCGAATAAAATGTTATCCAAGTCCTCAAGCAAAGGTCCAGAATATCTCAAGGTCTCTTTTAAGAAAATGTTATATTATAATATGAAAGGTATTTTGGCATCATAATTAATTTTAATAATAGCAATATTAAAATATTGACATACTGTATATTTTATATACAGTATGGCTGGGGATGATTAAACATATGACTGGAATTAAGCGCACTTATGAGATGCCAGTTCAGAAGTAATAAAGAATGATATTGAAGCAGTCAGCAGTGTTAATAAAGCTGAGATGTTGGCAACTACTTTTGTGTCTGTGCACAGTTCTGACAATCTTTTACCTGCGGCAAAGCAATGCAGAGATAATACTCTGGCACAGAATGTTGAATTGATCAAACCCCAGCCTTCAACTCAAGATGATCTTGACCTCCCATTCTCATTGAGTTAAGAAGTGCGCTTTCTAAGGCAAGACAAACGACTCTAGGTAAAGATGAGGTGTGCTATGATATGCTTTCTCATTTAACTGATAACACACTTGGTTTGATTTTAAAACTATTCAATCTCATCTGGGTTATAGGATATATTTCGTTTGATTGGAAACAATCTATTGTGGTACCAATACTGAAACCCGTCTGGCCCATCAAACATTAGCGAAAACCATGGAATGCATGGTTACCGAGCGATTGAATTACTTCTTGGAGAGTCAGAATTTGCTTTCCACTCACTCAGGCTTCCTCAAGGGCAGAAATACAGCGGATTCTGTGTTATGTTTAGAAAGATCCAAAAAGCCAAGACTAGCAGAGAAATAGTTATTGCTGTATTCTTTGATGTTGAGAAAGCATACGATATGGTACAATTAGAAGGAAGGGCTTCTTATCAAGTTGCGCAAGCTTAGTGTGAAGGGAAAGTTGATTAACTGGGTAAGGAGTTTCTTGTCTAACCGACAAATTCAAACCAGAGTAGGCACAATTTATGGTGCATTGTGGGTGAGAGGTAGGAATCTTCAATTTATTGTGAAGAAAGTACAAAGAGCAATACAGCAAGTTGAGCTGTGGACTCTGAATTGGGGATTTAAGTTGTCTGTACAGAAATCTCAAGTGATTTGTTTTTATAATCGGGCGGCATAAGGATGTCTCTCTAAAATTATATGGGTAAGTACTTGAAACAGGTCAGGAAAGTGAGATTCTTAAGAGTCACCGTTGAAAAGCTTAATTGGCGACAGCACATTGATAAGGTTATATATAAATGCAAAAAGGTGAAAAATCTGGCCAGGACAGGGGAGCTGGCAGAAGGTCGCTTCTGAATATTTACTGGGCTATTATGAGAGCAACTATTGATTATAGCTGTATTGCTTACATGTCTTCAGCTGAAACTAACTTAAAGAGACTTGATGTAGAACAAACCCAAGCCTACGTATCTGCTGTAGGGCTTTTAAGGCTTCCCCTGTCTCTGTAATGCAGGTTGAATTGGGAGAAATGTCACTACGGATCAGGAGGTTAAAGCTTATGTTGGCTTACTGGGTAAATGTACAAGGACAAACAGGCACACATCCAGTGAAGGAAATTCTTAAAGAATGTTGGGAACATCATAAGACTGACTTTCATTGTTTTAGCTGGGTAGGAAATGCAAAAGCACAACTAGCTGGATTGAATGATCTTAAGTTGAACCCTTCGGTGGCTTTATCCATAGCTCCTTGGAAGTTTATTCTCCTCCTTGATATTAGTTTACATCACAAACTTAAAGGAAAAACAAAAAGGCACCGCAGTTCTTTGTTCAAGAGCTCATTGATAGGCATTCTGTATTTCTACTGATGGATCTAAAGATCCACTCTAAGAGGGCGAGCAAATGGGTGCTGATTTTTTCATACCTGACCTTGAGATAGCGGTTAAGAAGAGGTTAACAGATCATTTCTCTGTCTTCACCAGAACTCAAGGCAATATGATTAGCGATGGAATGGCCTGAATCTAAATTGCTGTGTCACAACTTTGTGATAGCTTCTGACAGTGCTTCCCCACATAATACATGATTAATTGGAAGATTATAGAGTTAATAGCGTCTTCGTAGTGTTACACTACAACTTTTTAATATTGTGGGTTCCGTTGATCTTCTGTCCACACTCACTCCAGTAGGTGGCAGTAAATGCACCTTTCGGCTGCCAACCGACATTAAAAAGCAACACACCACAACAAAGTCTGATGAATAAAGTCTAAATGTAAACTCTGTTTTATTTTTTCTTAAATGTCTCTTAATTGTGTCAAAATATAGTGTTTTTCTCACCAGAACTACAAGTCTCACAATCCCTTGCAGCAGCCGCTCCTCCCCCGTGCTGCCATGTTGCTGGAGCCTCTCTTCAGTGCTGAATGCTAACTCTCACAAAACTTGAAAGATTTGACTTGAGCAGAGGTCTGAGTGAGGAAATACACTGCGTTCCTAGTTATTATGTGTCATAAAGGTAATTGTTTTTATGTTTTTGTTTTTTTCCCCAGTGAAAAAAATGGATGGTATTGTGTATCAAGGCTCTTTGGGTCAGTGCAATCAATCTCAGACACCTGTGCCAATTAGTTTGCTAGCTGGGTCCAATTAAAGGAAAGACCACCATTTTCAAGCAATATGGGAAAGAAAAAGGATCTCTAGTGCTGAAAACTATGAAATAGTTGAATGCCTTGAAAACCTTAGATATTTCACCAAAACTTATAATTGAGAGATTTGTAGCTGATTCAGAGCACACACAGATTTGTGCAGATAAAGGCACAATGAGGAAGGTTTCTGCCGGACAAATACATCGGATTAGGAGAGCAGCTGCTAAAATGCCATTACAAAGTAGCAAACGGGTATTTGAAGCCGCTGGTGCCTTTGGAGTCCCGTGAACATCAAGGTGTAGGATCTTCCAGGGGCTTGCAGTTATGCATAAACTTTCTATTCGGCCCCGTTAACCAATGCTCACAAGCAGAAACGGCTCCATTGTTCACTGATGAGCGGCGTTCAACCCTGGATGGTCCAGATGGATGGAGTGGTGGATGGTTGATGGACGGCCACCATGTCCCAACAAGGGTGCAACGTCAGCAAGGAGGTGGCGGAGTCATGTTTTGGGCCGTAATCATGAGGAGAAAGCTGCTTGGCCCCTTTAGGGTCCCTGAAGGTGTGAAAATGACCTCTATAAAGTATGTGGAGTTTCTGACTGAGAGCGTTCTTCCATGGTACAAAAAAAAGAACCGTCTCATCTTCACGCATGACAATGCACCATCTCATGCTGCAAGGAATACCTCTGCATCATTGGCTGCTATGGGCATAAATGAAGTGAAACTGGTGTGGCCCCCATCCTCCCCTGACCTCAACCCTATCGAGGACCTTTGAAGCATCCTCAAGTGAAAGATCTATGAGGGTGGGAGGCAGTTCACAAGCAGCTCCTGGAGGCTATTCTGACATCCTGCAGAAAAGAAATGCAAGCAGAAACTTATAATGCTTCTAATTTAACAAATGACCATTTTCAGTTTTTTACAATAATAAAATGGTTTGAAACTCTGTTGTGCATAATAATTCGGAACAGAGCATTTTACATTTTTATTTTTGCAAAAAAATATATATCTATACTGTTATACATTGGGAGGTTTGTTCAATAACATTCGAAATTGTATTCTAAAGGCTGATGACTTGAAAATTAGGATGACTGCCGTTTATTTTTAGCATGTGGCAAAATCAGATACAAAAATATATTTTGCATAATAATTTGGAACACAGTGTAGACATAGACAGGCTTTGAGAAACACATGGAAGAAAGGAGATTCTTTTGCGAACTTTAGAGCTGTGCTAAAAGTGGCGCTAATGTGGAGCTAACAAGTAAATAAACTTCTGTGATGACAGCTCTGAAAGGAAAACATCCAAACCAGTGCAAACCTGGACCGATCAGGAGCCACAAGTAAAAACACAGGTCAGAGTGTAATAAAGTACAGTATATATAAGTATAAAGTATGAACATAACAGAGTGAATCCGCTGTGAGCTCTGACTGAGTCCACGCTAATGTGACTGAATACAAACACAATGCTCTCATTTGATTCACTACATGAAGAGTTTATTCTCACTTGACTTGAACTTTAAAAATAGTGAGACCATATTGAGTTTGAGCTGCTCCAGCAACAGGTCTGTGACATCAACATTTCATATCAGAATCATACCACAAGTCCATATTCCTGTTCCTGCTGCTGATGCATGAATATGGTCTTTCACATGCTGTGGATTTGTGCAACAGTGTCCACAAATAACTATTACTAAGCTTTATAAAGTTATTTGAGGTTTTATTTACATATTTTTTATTTATATTCGGCCCGCACCCACCCAGAGCATCACCAAACCAGTGTCACAAAAGAAAGTCTAACTCCGAGGTTAGCCAAGCAAAGCTTGCAAAGGATCAAAAATGCTTACTTAGTGTTCACGTGCATGGCTTTTCTTTCAATGTGACTTAATGAGCTGAACATGAGAACAAAATGCAGATAAATATTTATAACAATAACTAATTTCTTCAAGTAATTCTTATGTGCCTTTCTACTTCTCCCTACACTCGACTCTTAAAATGCCACTTCAACCCAACTATCTTGATTAATCAGATATTGATCCTAGTCTAAATGTTAGCTAAATGAAACGCCGGTCTTGTTTATGACTGTTACATAACATATTCATTAATGGTTTTGCAGTAAAAAGGGGCTCATTACTTAAATTCTTTGAGAAATGAATCCCCAGTTGTCCCTGTGTCATTAGCTCTGTGGACCAGAGTGCTGCACAAAACAAATTGCATTCTTTATGCAACATGGAAAAGATTGCCGTTAGTACTGGGGCAGCAGTCACAGCAGAGGACAAGACATTAGCAATAATACATACTACATACATACATACATACATACATACTACAAGTCTGCGATATAGTAAGTCTATTCAACTTTAGAAATACTTGGAATAGTGGTTTTGTTATATTTACAATTCTGTATATTTAGGTTTTCAAAGGTATAACTACTTCCAAGTACCACCAAAGACAATATTTGGCTTTCCAAGTATCTAAACCTTAAGTCCAGAATTGTATCTCTTCTATATTTTTGTCTTTAAATTGTTAATCATTATGGCAATTGTCCTAATTTTTCATCATTCTTAAACCCGTGAATACAAAGTATATGAGACTGGTCACCACTCCCTACATCGAGCCAAACTCAAACAGAACCGTGCAATCAGATTTGTTTAGTTCTGTGAAATGGAGGAACTTATTGGTCATCTATCGTTTAGAACAAAATCAAACTTCTCTCACCTCAATGTAATGGTTTTGTGCTTCGCTCATAGATTCTGTTTGAATCCACAATGATTTTCAGTCTATGGATTTTCCCCCTGCTAATCCAGGTCTAAATTTAACCATTGCTTAGTTCTGTTATTTAAGGACACACACTATTCAAAATGGATTTCAAAACATTTTTTATGTCGAAAAGTGAATATTTTACATTGACTGTATAAACACACATTTTAAATACATATTTACAACTGAATTAATGAAGTAAACAAACTTTATTTCAACTTTTGGTAATGGTAGTACTATGACATAGAGGCAGATACCAAATGCATTTGACATTGAAACCTGAAGTACATGTGTATAACATTTTACATGTTTATATTTAATCATCAGACAACATTGTTATATGGAAAGTTGTTCTTAAAGACATGTCATTTACTGCGTTTACAGCATTCTTTCATGGGTTTTCTAATAACCAAAGCATCTATTTATGAATAGAAGTTCAGCGATGCTTCCAGCGTTGGCATTATTCAGCGTAATAAACTCAAAAAAACACTCCAGTTTGTTGTGTTTGCAGTCAAGGTAACGGAGCACAGGTGCTCCAGGTTCGACACATCAAATGTCTCAATCGGCTCGGACTGATAAGAAATCAGCCGCTTTCACTTCTTCACGAATATAATTTATATTCACAGCCTCATTCTGAAATGTTTTGAACGTACTGTTGAACACAGATGTCAGGAGATGCAGTTTTAAAAAGTAAACACGGAAAGCACTTCCGCGTAGAGTTGACGTGGAAGCATCAGCCTTAACCCAGGGAGCTACGCTGGTTATGCTGGAGACACAGCAACGTAACTCCGTGGCGTAAACGCTATGCTTAAATGAGCGATGAAAAAATCGCCCATTTCAGACAGTTTTACTACTTCCCCATTGTGACGTAGTAATTTTTCTCGGAATTTGATTGGCTAAAGATTCCCATTGCTTTTCTGCCAGGCTCAGGGGCGATTTTTAAACATCCCCACGACGTACACTGAAAAGAGACTGCGTCACGCAGCAGGCCGCCGACAAAGTATGCTATATACATAGATCTTTTACATTCTTTTACATATTTAAACTAATAATAATTTAACATAATTCTGAACAAATGATATTGTTTTTAGACAAAACTATTGTTGAATACCATTTGACACAATTGGCTGATTGCCTGGAGGGGCGTCGCCCCATCGCACATAATGGACCAGCCGCCACTGGTCCTCTCTGCAGCTCTGCGATAACGGACATTTCCTCGATAACTGATGTAGCTCTGACGTGGCTCTGAGAATCTTCTCTGTTGTTTTTAATTCCATAAATCACCAACAGACTCGCTGCATGCTTCTGTTGTATTATTACGATCAGTACAACTGTGTTCTGAGAGCAGGATGTAAACAGGCCGGTGTATGTGGGGAAATGTTTTTATCTTAAACTGTTGAGTGGTGGCGACCAGGTATAAAAACAATCAAATAATACATCATATCTTTACTTTAAGGATGATGCTTTATTTCAATCGTTTGTTTAACTTGTTTTATGATATGTTAACAGGGCGCCCTTACAAATGAGAGCTTGCTCTCAAGGGCCCTCCCTGTATAAATAAAGGTTATAGTAATAACAATAATATATAATAATTCCATTCTGGAGACGTAGGTCCTGCATAGATGGAATGCGCTGTAGTCTCTGTTTGTCCCTGGCTGTGGCTCCAGCGTACCACACGGTGATGGAGGAGGTGAGGATGGACTCAATGATGGCCGTGTAAAACTGCACCATCATCTGCGCTGGCAGCTTGAATTTCCGCAGCTGCCGCAGGAAGTACATCCCCTGCTGGGCCTTCTTGATGAGGGAGCTGATGGTGGGCTCTCACTTGAGGACGCTACTTTTACTTACATTATAAAATTATATTATCAGTCAATTCTTTAAGTACAGAAATGTGCTGACTCTCAGAGTAATTTGTCTTAATTTAAGCGTAACATGTACTATGTGTACATTGCAGTGGAGTGCGGTCAGGGCAATCAAGGCAAGCAGTGACCAATAAAATCTAAAATGTCTGTGTCACCACTACATTTCACCAGCAAGGACCATGCCAAAACATTAGAATGCAAGGGAATCTTTATTTATGATGACGATTACATCAATGATAGACTGATTAGAGTTGGCTGTGTAGAGACTCAGGATGGGGGCACCATCTGAGGTGTTCAGCCCAGCCAATTCAGAACCCCCTCCTTCGTTTAGATGGCAGAAAGGGGGTGGGAAGGTGGGGTCCGGAGAGCAGAGACAACCTGAGATGCAGGGATAAGCCTGTATGAATAAGGCTTCTGGGTAATTAGTGGTTAAAGAGTGGGGGAATGGTTGCAGGAGGAGGATTAGGAGGTTAAGGCGTGGTCCTCCTCCTGAACCTCAGTCAATGATTACAATCATTAACTACATTTAAATTGGTCTGAAATATAGCCAAACAAGCTTGGTTCTTCTTCTACCACTCCTTCTCATCCTGTGACCATGTTCAGAGGCCGTTCATGCTCCGCTCTCAAACATAAACTTTTAGAACCTGAGCAGACCCCAGATTCTTTCATTTTCAAAAAACAGGTCGTTTGCATAGATGTCATAGTTTATAGACAGACAAAAACAGATTGGGACAATGGGGGGCTATTTACAACTGCATCAGAAATGTGTGTTTGTGTGTGTGTGTGTTTGTGTCATGTTCACACCTCTTTAAAGCAGTTGTGTGATGCAATGTTACTTTGTAATTAATCATCACTCAGAAGAAAAATCTGTTCTTTTTAATATTGTATATTTTACGCTTACTTGATTTAAATACTAAACTATTCAGTAGTAATAATAATAAACGGTGCACAGAAGACTCCAAGACTCCTCTTAATAAGGGATGTCCCACATTATAGCTTTGAAACTCAACTCAGCTGTGGCTAAAATCAAACCTGTCATACAATCATTAGCCACAAAATGTACTATCTAACATTTCCTTGTGTTGTATTACCCTTCTATTTGTATGCTGTGTATTGTTTTGTTTCCTGCGTTAAGGACTGGATCTTTGTAGCTATAACCAGACTGATTTACATTAATTCAACAGAAGTTCATTCACGTGCATTATTGCTATGACATAGATTAATAAAAATATGTGATTTACATTGATTAAAGATTGACATTAAAAAAAAAGACTTAAAAAAAGACAATCAATTACACACAACAAAATGAAATAGAATGAAATATAATTTGATAGAAATCACAAAGCAAATAATGGCAAGAAATCAGTGCACATAGGCTGAATTAGGCGTATCATTTAGCTTTGTAAAATAAAATGTAATAACATAAAAAGCCGTGGGGCTTCGTACTCCGCTCTTGCCATTTGAACTGAGATGGCGCTAACGCTCCCTCGGTCCTTTCCTTATTTGGGCTCGGT
Organism: Chaenogobius annularis; assembly: GCA_015082035.1. Lineage (NCBI taxonomy): Eukaryota > Metazoa > Chordata > Actinopteri > Gobiiformes > Gobiidae > Chaenogobius > Chaenogobius annularis. Next base: position 1,349,378 of record BJKM01000076.1, on the reverse strand, counting down.
GGGGAAATTGAACTTAGTCACAAAAAACGAAACAGACGGCAACACACTGGACATCGTCACAGCTGTGCATCACCAGTGCAAGTCAACACAATTCTCAGTCAACTTGGCAGCCGCACAAACTCCACAGCACTTCAGAAATGTTGCTCATGTTGGATGCCACACCCAAGATGATGCTCATCAAATTTTAAGGACTTGGTTCGCGGTAAATCCACAACCCTGGACTATGGTGCATGAGGTTTTTACACTGCACATCATTTTGTTTAACTTCCAGCTGGAAACAACATTGACCAATCTGCACCTAAAGATGTTGTATTTTTGAATTGAATCAGCTTGCTTTAAAATATTGTGTCCAGAATCGTGAGTACTCAAATGAAACATGTTGTTTATGAACTTCGAAATTATGAAAACTTCGTACCGTTGCCATAGCAATCCATAGCTCTATTCTTCTTCTTTCTTCCTTGGCGTTTTATGGCGGTTGGTGTCAATAGTGTTACATTACCGCCACCTACTGTAGCTGTTCGTCTTCAAAGTATGTTTTACGCTTATACCGTAAAAAGAGAAAAAGAAGAGAGAGAAAGACAAAGAGAAAGGGAAAGAGAGATGATTTGATATGAATTCAATGATAACAGTTTTGTTGCCATATAGGCGGTATACTGATATATACTATTTTCAATCTCTTCTTCTTCTTTGGTATATAACACACCAATAACACACGACCCGGTGTGTTATTCTTGCATGACAAACATATTATTCTTGCATAACAATTCTTGCATAACAACCGTAACCACGATGTCAGGATTCAGTATCATCAAGCCAAGATTCTAGAACGTCACTTTAGATAAGTAGTTACAGTAGACAGTAGGTGGCGGTAAATGCTCTTTCTCAGTTGGCTGCAAACCGCTATTAAAAGTAACACAACAACAACAACAACAACAACAACAACAACAACAACAACGACTTCAGTCACCATAAAACACCATCAAAGAAGAAGAAGAAAAGTCGAGTCGTAAAAAGTCAGCTTCAATTGTCTTTTCCGCTTCTGAGAGCAGCGGAGTCTGTTTTCCAAATCAACGATCTTCACCAACCAGTCAGGGTAAGAAACTCTTTCCTTTGGACACTGACTAGTGGAGGGTATTTTACTCGTTTCCTCACACAGTTGCACCAAGATGCAACTTATGGCCGAGAGTAGGAGTGACTTTAACTCTCTGTCAAACTTATTCCTAATTTGGACAAATTTTACTTAAACCAGCAAAATACTGCAATAAATGTCAATGAACACACATCATTAGGTAACGAGGAAGTACATTAAATATGACATGAAACACATTTCAAACACAGTTTTTATGGCAAATTAAACTAAAACATGATTTAGTTACAAGTTTAAATCACACAGTAAGCATTAAGTCAGTTTAAATGTGAAATATAGTCATTAAAGACTTAATCCTGAGAAACTTCCCAAGAGGATTTTGTTAGGGGCCAGGTCCTTGGACCCATTTGTGTTCTGTGTTTTTCTGAGGTGATGACCCAAAAGGGGATGGGTAAAATTCCTTGATCCATCCTACATTTTGCTAAATAATGAATAATGAAAAATACTGTCTTTCAAAGGTCTTTTTGGGACATAAATGTCCCCTACATCCCTCTCTTTTGACAGATGTTTCTCGCAAGGGGAAAGGTTTGTCAACGGAGAGATCCAGGACCGACCCAAAAGACAGTGGCACAGAAGTGGCATAGTCTAACTCAATGGAATATTATACCTTGGGCTTAAAGGGAAGAATTGTGTCCTGTCTCAAAATTTGGGAAATGTATTTATTCTTAGCCTAACTATTATATTTGGTAATAGATCATAAACCACACAAGATATTCCGAGGCTGTCTTGAAAAAATGCGTGCACAAAAATGTCTAGATTGTGCAAAAACAAAATTAATTTAGGTTTAGGTAATTTAGGTAGTGGTTAAATCTCAGAAATTACAGAATGTTATTAGTTTGGTAAATTAATTTACAGCCGAGTGTTAACTAGGTGATTCAGGTTAGGAGGTGAGTGACCGCCTAACAGTCGTCAAGAGGCTGCTAAATTTGAAAGTTCACAAATTTTGGTAAATTTTAATAATTTGGGATTAAACCATAGCCTTTATAATGTGAATCTTTTTTTTTTTTTTTAAAACATTCAATTGTTCATATGCTGTGTGATCAGACATACAAACTTTGGGGTCGCACTTTGGGTTGACTACATCACCTTTTATCTTTAAAAGGTTAGGTCATAAACATTGTTAGTAGCAATAATATAAACATGGGCTTTGCTTAACAACTAAAAGTTATTTTTGCAGATGTTCATGCAAACTATTTTAATGATTCTTGCCTAGTAGTTTGTAGTTAAAGAACAACATTCAGACGGTTAATTCTGAGTTTAGAATCAGAATCAGAATCAGAAAAGTTATTCAGTTTATTGCCATTGTCAATGAACAAAATTCAAAAACGTAGGAACTTGTCTCGGCCTTAAGGTGCAACATAAAACACTGAGTAATAATAAAACAACATATATTCAATCAAAACAAAGCAGCTACCTGTACAAGTACGAGACGTGTTTTAGGAGGCGATCACTTCTGTGCTTCAGTTTGTGAGACTGAAAGACAACAGACATCAACCGATTGGGTCTTAGACTGTTTAAATTGTACGCGTTTTCTACCATTCTGGAGCATCGCAGAAATGTTTTACTAATCATATACTGTGTAGAGGTGTGTATCCCAGGGTATCGCGGCAATAACATCTACTCTCTACGTGTTTTTTCTGGTTAACAGATAAAATCACTCTGGAGGTTCTGCGGCTGTGCACAGATTGTTGGTTAATTGTAAATTAGAATATTTCCGTAAGTATTTGCTAATAAAACTATAATCTACAAAGGCCTTATTAAACACATGTATTGCAACACATAACATAAGGGATCAAGCTTTGTGTTTAGGAGCTGGTAGTCACCAAGCACCACACACTAGACACAGCGTTAGGGCCTAGTTTTGGGGGATGGCAAATGCATAATTAACTTAGATTTTTAGAGATTTTTAGAAATTACAATTTTAGATTTAATCGTCCCAACCGGGCGCACCAAGATGTAGCTCTAAAAATCAATTAAAAAAAGATCTCTATAATACAGAAATTACAATTTTAGTTTAAATCGTCCCACGCGGGGCGCACCACTTGTACGGTATTTTACTAGTACAAGTACTGTAATGTTTTTCATGTCCTCCTACTTATGAAAGGGGGTGACATTCAAAGTTGATATTGATTAAAGAATTGTATCGAGATTTCGAACATGACACACTGCATAAGTGTGGGTAGGTTTATTAGTTATGTGGGGCACCATCCAGTATAAGGCATTTAACAATTCCATAGTCAAATATCGAAATAAATTTATTAAAAATGTATTTTGCTCGTTAATCTGAGGATTCGTGAGAACGTAACCATGACGTTGACCCCTTTTCTGAAAATTAATGAACCCACAAATGTGGTTTATGGAGATTTATTCACCAAATAATTAAACCGATAGATATGAATATGGAATTTGCAAATGAGACGATAATAGATGGAGATGCTAGACATGATTGAACTTGATCTAGGTAGTTGTGTGCCAGATTGTGAAATGCATTCATACAACCAGAACCAGAAGAAGCTTTGATCCTGAGGAGCTGGGCCTCTGTGTGTCCGAGAGTCTGCGTGTCCCTGTTGCCTCCAGGGTCCACACAGGGGTCAGACTGGGAGAGACTTGCAGCAGCTTGGTGGCAGTATGGCCACTCTCTCAGGCTGAAGAAGCACTGGATCAGGTTCAGGTATCTGTGTTCTCCTTGGCTCTGAGACGTTCCTCAGATAAAAGAGGCAGATGAGGCTGGTCTGAAGGGATCCTGGATCAAAGTTGTGTTGTAGACTGCTAAAAGGTCTACAACACAAGTGCATGAGTTTGCATGATGCAGTTTAAATCAGATTTAAGGGAGAAAAATTCACTTCCACGTCTCTCCGGAATGTTCTTTGTTCCGTGGGTTAGTTTAGCATTGTTTGGCCAGAGCCAAAGCCCCTTTTCCTCATCTCCCTGGTAGAGATACTTCCTTCTTGAAGATCTGATAGAACTCTGAGTTTGTCTTCTCCTTCTCTCTCTCTCAGACCCCTGGGAGGTTGGTTTTCCACCAGTGTTCGACCAATCAGCACACCTGCTGAGTCAGAGTTGATCAGAGAAAAAGATCCGGAATAATGCATCCATTGTTTAGCATTAACATTAGGCCACATAGTTACAAAGGTAATATTGTTCAAAAGACAAGCTATAAAACTGTTAAATGAACGTGCAGAACACAATAACATTATGTAGTACAGTAACTTTATATTGTAGACAAAGTCTGCAATCAGATGATTGATTTCTAAAACCGCAGTCTTTTTTTTTAGCGTTGTAGTTTTTGTCTCTGGAGAGAAAATGGCTCTGTAAGTTAATTTTAATCAAAAGCAGTCATTCAATGTAAAAGGTTTTTTCCAACGTTCAAAGCATGTTTCTGCTCCTGCAGAGACGCCATAAATCTCCATGTGGGGGTTGTACGTGGCAGCATCTTACCTTGTACGCATTCCTGTTACCATGGCAACATTTAGAGGTCATCTGCAGGTCACTACACTAAGGTTTAGGTATATTTCCAATCAAAATGAAAATGAATGAAATTTCTGGTCATATCATAGTTTTTTGGATATAGCTCAGTGGCAGAACATTTGAATAGTAATCAGGCTGTCCTGGTTTGACTGAAAAACAATATATATAAAATATTTGTATTCTATCCGGCCAGGACAGGGGAGCTAGCAGAAGGTTGCTTCTGAATATTTACTGGGCTATTATGAGAGCAACTATTGATTATGGCTATATTGCTTACATGTCTTCAACTGAAACTAACTTAAAGAAAATGTATGTAGAACAAGCCCAAGCCTTACGTATCTGCTGTAGGGCTTTTAAGGCTTTCCCTGTCTCTGCAATGCAGGTTGAATTGGGAGAAATGCCACTACGGATCAGGAGGTTAAAGGGTTGGCTTACTGGATAAATGTACAAGGACAAACAGGCACACATCCAGTGACGGAAATTCTTGAAGAATGTTGGGAACATCATAAAACTGACTTTCATTGTTTTAGCTGGGTAGGAAATGCAAAAGCACAACTTGCTGGATTGAGTGATCTTAACTTGAACCCTTCGGTGGCTTTATCAACCATAGCTCCTTGGAAGTTCCGGCTCCTGTTGATATTAGTTTACATCACAAACTTAAAGGAAAAACTAAAAAGGCACCGCAGTTTTTTGTTCAAGAGCTCATTGGTAAGCATTCTGTATTTCTCCCGATGGAGCTAAAAATCTTGTGAGGGGGCTAACAGGTGCTGCTTTTTTCATACCTGACCTTGAGATAGCGGTTAAGAAGAGGTTAAAAGAGCATCTTTCTGTCTTCACTACAGAACTCATAGCAATACGATTAGCGATGGAATGGGCTGAATCTACTTTGTTGTGTCACATCTTTGTGATAGCGTCTGACAGTCTCTGCACTGCAAAGCATTAAATTTGGAAAGTCTGATTGTAGACAGGATATTTTGTATAGCATCTCCTATTTGATACTCTCTCTGTCCAGGAAAGGAACAAAGACCTCCTTCATTTGGGTTCCTGCCCATGTCGGGGTGGTTGGTACTGAAATGGTTGATTTGCTGGCTAAAAATTCCCTTAAACTACCATAAATTGATGTGATAGTTGAAATAAGTAAATCTGAAGTCAAGCCTATTATTAAGTTATGTATATAAACTTTGGCAGGATTACTGGAATCTTTGTGGTACTGGACGGCATCTGTATCAGATACAAAGAAGTGTTGGTTCATGCAGATCCACACAGGGGAAGAGAGCCTTTACTCGCATGAGAATAGGTCACACTGGACTCAATAAGTCACTGAATAGGATAGGCAAACATCCTACCGGTTTATGCAATCACTGTCAAGAACCAGAAACTGTTGAGCATGTGCTCATTCACTGTGGAGCATATGAAAGAGAGAACTGAATTCGTTTTATGGTTTCAAATGATAAACAGGAATTCAATCTGCTGAATCTTCTTACAATCCAGGATCAATAGGCCCTGCTAATTACAGCCGTAAGCAGCATCCAACAGCCCTCTCGCAGGCTGCCGGGTTTTGTACTCTGCACTTTCGACCTAATGAAGATGGCGGATAACTTTGGATGCCCCATTCCTCAAGATGATATTCCTCAAATTTAAGCTTGATTGGTCCATATGTATGGGAGTATATAAAAGTGTCAAGTGTAAAAATGTGGAAATTTCAGAGATGTTGCAATTTTCCCATTGGGAATTGGAGGTTTCTGTCAACGCTACAGCTATGCCATTAAAAAAAATATGCCATAGGTCCAGTTGGCGTTTTTTATCGGGATGACAAACTAGAATTTGGGGAAAAATTTAGAGAATCTTTGTTAAACTAAATTTGTTTCTCTCTATGTACATTTTTATTTCACCCGGCACTATCGTGCCCATTTGTGTTTTTTTCAGAATGAACAGATCCCAGCTTTAAAGTTTAACTACTGTTTCAAATTTGGTCCGATTCAGACTCGTTATGCGCAAATGGGAGACATTTTTATATTAGCAAAATTTTAAAATGTGTTGTCCAAATTTGCAGCTGCGTCTGACGTAGATCGTAAAATGTATCCCAAATTTTGCATAATTGTAGATGCCCCACTTGTCTAAATGATGTACACTGATTTTTAGGCCAGAGGGCAAAACGCCCTAGGAGGAGTTTAACATGTTGTTTATGAACTTAGAAATTTAGAAAAATTAGTACCGTTGCCATATCAATCCATAGCGCTATTGGGACAGAGACATTTGTTTAATACTGATTTAATATTAATTAAGATAAATTTTGTTGTCATATAGACGATACGCTGATTACTATTCTCAGTCTCAAGAATTTTTGCATAACAACCGTAACCGCGATGTCAGGATTAAGTGTCATCAAAGCCAAGATTCTAGAACGTCACTTTAGATAACGCCTTTACATTAAGTCCTTGAGTTCAGTCGAGTGCGTTCACCTGTTGTGAAAAGTCTGCTTCAATTGTCTTTTCTGCTTTTGTGAGCAACTGAGTCTGTCTTACAAATCAAGGATCTTTACTGACCAATCAGGGTAAGAAACTGTTTTCTTTGGACACTGACTAGGTTTATTGACCTTTCTGGCCATATCATAGTTGATAACTGGAGATGCCCCACTTCTTTAGATGATGTACACTGATTTTGAGACCAGAGGGCGAAACGCCCTGGGAGCAGTTTGTTAAAGTGTGAGGTGAGCAAAGTTGCTCACTCAGTGGTTTTTCATTTTTTTATTCAAGATGGCGGCCTTACTGTGTGTCAGAGGCAACAATAAAATATAAATTTGTCCTCATAAGACAAATGCTTGTTCCAAATTTCGTGGCTCTAGGACAAATTGACGTCGGGACATCTCCCATAAGCGCAATGGCATACGTGGACGAGCGCTTTGCGCTTGATTTTGTGCACCCTTTCTACAACCCTGCTTCACAGCCTTATGGAGCTAATAGGCCTCTAGCCAACTTGTGGCGCTTGGGCCTAATAAAAAAAATTCCCCTATATGCCAGTCCCTCCTTGACTCTAGGTAGAAAAATCCACCACTCTGGACTACGGTGCTTGACATTTTTACACTGCACATAATTCTTTAACTTTCAGCTGAAAACATTGTCCAATCTACACCTAAAGCTATTGTATTTTTTAATTTAATCAACTTGCTTTTAAATATTGTGTCCAGAATCGTCAGCACTCAAAACATGTCAAAATTATGAAACATTTGTACCGTTGCCATAGCAATCCATAGCTCTATTGAGTTAATTTTCGTTGGTGGTGTTTTATGGCGGTTGGTATCCATAGTGTTACAGTACTGCCATTCTTTAGAGTTTATTCTTCAGACTTTATTCTTTTCGACTGACAGCCGTGCTCTCTGGCAGGGGCAGCATAATAACCTTCTACAGTATTGACAGTATTCATTAGACCCCATTCTGTTGGTGGTGCAAAGGTGCATCCTTCCTCTTTGGCTTTCCACGGCGGCTGGCTTTCACAGTGCCACCTCACCGCCACTCACTGTAGTTGGGACTCTTGGAGTCACTTTCGCCTTTGTCACTGCCCTCCAGTTGACAATTGAGCGGGCAACACCACAACGACGCACCCAACCTTCCAATTAACCCTGTGTTACATAATTAACCGTAGCCCCACATAATCCCTGTGACTGGACTGTTAAAAGATTCCGCAGATTGAATTCCTGCCTATTAGTTTGAAACCATAAAGACAAGTCAGTTCTTTCTCTTTCATATGCCGAACAGTGGAGCAGCACATGCTCAACAGTTTCTGGTTCTTGACAGCGATTACACAAACCAGTAGGAAAACCATGTTTGCCTATCCTACTCAGCGACCAATTGAGTCCAATGTGGCCCATTCTCATGCGAGCAAAGGCTCTCTTCCCCCGCGATCCTGCCCACGGATCTGCATGGGCCAACACTACTCTGTATCTGATACAGATGTCATCCAGCATCACAGCGATTCCAATAGTCCTGCCAGAGTTCATACACATGACTCTTAATAATGGGCTTGATTTCAGGTATGCTTATTTCAACCAGGACATCAATTGACGGTCGCCTAAGGGAAGTCTTAGCCAGCAAATCTGTCATTTCATTACCTTCTTCTTTGGTGGTGTTGGTATCCATAGTGTTACATTACCGCCATTCTTTAGACTTTATTCTTTAGAGTTCATTCTTTAGACTTCATTCTTAAGACTTCATTCTTTAGACTTCATTCTTTAGACTTCATTCTTTAGACTAGACTTCATTCTGTAGACTTTATTCTTTTCGACTGTGCCAGAGCTGTGCTCTCCTTGCCAGCCAGCATAACAACCTCAACAGTGATGTCAGGATTCAGTGTCATCAAAGCCAAGATTCTAGAGCGCTGCTTTAGATACATGCCTTTACATTAAGTCCTCTCATTCACGTGTTGAGTTCAGTTGACTTCAGTCGAGTGCGAAAAGTCAGCTTCAATTGTCTTTTCTGCTCTTGTGAAAAGCGTAGTCTTGTTTTACAAATCAAGGATCTTTACTGACCAATCAGGGTAAGAAACTCTTTTCTTTGGACACTGACTAGGTTTATTGATCTTTCTGGTCATATCATAGTTTTTAAGAGTTGTAGTTTTTGGTATGGCTCAGTGGCAGAGCATTTGACAAATAATCAGGATCTTCCTGTTTTGATTGAAAAAATAAATAAATTAATAAACAACACAAAAGATAATATTTTTTCAGCAAAAACAACAGTTGATATAGTTAATGATTTGTGCAGCATGGAGAACATGACGCAGCTGACGCTGAATCTGAAGCGGCTCACGATGGAGGACGAGTTCCCAGATCTGTCCAAGCACAACAACCACATGGCTAAAGTGCTCACCAAAGAGATGTACGCGAGCCTGCGGGAGCGTGTGACCTCCAGCGGCTTCACCATCGACCAATTGATTCAGACCGGAGTGGACAATCCTGGTAAGGGGCAGGGGCACGTGCATGGGGCATAGACACACGCACACACACACATACACAACACAAGGACAATTAAACGCAACAAAACGGAGATGCAAATGAACCATTGTGTTTGTCCTGCAAGGCCATGAAAAAAGGCATGAAAATTTACAAAGAAATAAAACTTTTAGTGTCCAGGACATAAAATATTCCTTCCATTATAGCTGTCTTAATCTATAAATCTAAGATAATTACACGTCTGTCCCACATTGACCAACTTGTCCCACTTTTGCTACGATTTGGTCATCCTTTTAAGAACATGAGTTATGTCTGGTCTGGCATAAACAAATTTGAGACTGACAGTTTTCTTATATACTCGAAGTCCAAAAGGGACTATTGCTGAGCTCATTTATCCTACTTATATTCCACACCACACTCTTGAGTAAACATCTTTCCTGTTTCAAGCCCTAACCCCCAAGCCCTAACCCTGTGTGTGATTGTGTGCGTGTGCGTGTGCGAATGCAGGTCACCCCTTCATCATGACTGTGGGCTGTGTGGCCGGAGACGAAGAGACCTATGAGGTGTTCAAGGAGCTGCTGGACCCAGTGATCGAGGACCGTCACGGAGGATACAAACCCTCTGACGCGCACAAGACCGACCTCAACGCAGAAAACCTACAGGTAATGCTTAGACTGCAGGCAAAGAAGAAGTATTCACATGTACCATTCACCAGTTTAATGTAGAAAAACGTGAAAACCTGCAATATGCACGAAAGTGGGACAAACTCTGACTTGACCTTTGACACAAGGAGCTCAGCATCTTGTCCTTTCTGACCTTTTTGGACAGTGAGTCTCAGTCTTGAGTTGAACCACAAACCCTCCTGTTTTGTGCCTCAGGGCGGAGACGACCTGGACCCCGCCTACGTCCTCAGCTCCAGAGTCCGAACCGGCCGCAGCGTGCGTGGATTCGCTCTGCCGCCTCACTGCAGCCGCGGGGAGAGGCGCGCCATCGAGAGCCTTTCCATTGAAGGTCAGTCAGAGTTACTGAAAACTGAGACCAAGAACAGGCTGGAGCGCCCTCTGGTGACTGCAGAATCAAACATTTGATCGATAGATTCTGAGGGCTCTGTGATGGATGAATTAGATGCTTCTGTGTTAAAGTGTTTCTCGCCCACAGTCCTGGACTCTCTGAGCGATGACCTGAAGGGCAAATACTACGCTCTGAAGAACATGACTCAGGAGGAGCAGCAGCAGCTCATCGACGACCACTTCCTGTTTGACAAACCAGTGTCTCCTCTGCTCTTGTCATCTGGCATGGCCCGCGACTGGCCCGATGCCCGCGGAATCTGGTAAGTACGAGGACGGTCTGGGCCAGTGTGAAATGTGAGCCGGCATTTTTACTGAGCGTTTGTTTGTCCAAAGGCACAACGACAACAAGACCTTCTTGGTTTGGGTGAACGAGGAGGATCATCTGAGGTTAATCTCCATGCAGAAAGGAGGAAACATAAAGGAAGTGTTCAACCGCTTCTGCACTGGCCTCACCAAGGTCAGTAACTGCTTAAATATGCTTAAGTTTGTATTAAAACTGATTTGTTTGTAAGTAAGGGTTGTATAATTTGGGGAACATTCTAAAATCAGTTTAGTGGGCATCTGTTTCTCTGGATTCTTAATCTCTAGTTCTTTTCAGTGGGGCATTTTTAAACACAAAACAAAACCATACCTGCTTTAACTTGGCTCTGTTTGGATTAAACTTTAAACATGATTGATTCTGACGTGTTTTTGTCCTTTCAGATCGAGACCCTGTTCAAGCAGCGCGGCCACGACTTCATGTGGAACGAGCACCTGGGCTACATCCTGACCTGCCCCTCCAACCTGGGCACCGGGCTCAGGGCCGGAGTCCACGTTAAACTGCCCAACATGAGCAAGGACCCACAGTTTGAGGAGGTGCTCAAGAGGCTGAAGCTGCAGAAGAGAGGAACCGGTGAGAACAGTCTTTATTTCAAAAGCAATAGTCATTATAGTACACATCAGAGAGGCGGTGAAGACAAACAGATTAAACGATAGAAGAAAAAAATCTAACAATACTCTGAACACCAGATATGTCTGTGGCACTTAAGACCTTCTGACGTGGCCCTGGAACTATGACCACGACAATTTTGTTTTTTTCTTCACCTGTAAAAGTGTTGGAAAGTGGTTTTAAAATGAAAAAAAAAATTGGGTCTAATGAGCTGGAGCTGTAGATGTTCCAGAGTCTAACCCTCTCTTCTGTCTCCATGAGCTGTAGATGTTCCAGAGTCTATCCCTCTCTTCTGTCTCCATGAGCTGCAGATGTTCCAGAGTCTATCCCTCTCTTCTGTCTCCATGAGCTGCAGATGTTCCAGAGTCTAACCCTCTCCTGTCTCCATGAGCTGTAGATGTTCCAGAGTCTAACCCTCTCTTTTGTCTCCATGAGCTGCAGATGTTCCAGAGTCTAACCCTCTCTTCTGTCTCCATGAGCTGCAGATGTTCCAGAGTCTAACCCTCTCTTCTGTCTCCATGAGCTGCAGATGTTCCTGAGTCTAACCCTCTCTTCTGTCTCAGGTGGCGTGGACACGGCGGCTGTCGATGGAGTCTTCGACATCTCTAATGCCGATCGTCTGGGTTTCTCTGAGGTTGAGCTGGTGCAGACGGTGGTGGATGGAATCAAGCTGCTCATCCAGATGGAGCAATGTCTGGAGAAGGGTGAGGCCATCGACAACCTGATGCCCACCCAGAAGTAATTTCCATCAGTTACCACCCTCCCCCTTTCTGGGAGGTAACTGATGGGACGACATCAGTTACCTCCCCGGAGTAACCCCCCCCTTTTTCTGGCTGGGAGGTAGCTGATGGGAGGGTATCAGTTACCTCCCAGAATGGGGAGGAGTTACTTTTGGGAAGTAACTGATGCCCTGACATAAGTTACCTTCCCAGAAGTACCCCCCCCCCCCCCCTTTCCCCTTTCCCCTTCCCCTTCCCCACTCTGATGGAGTTATTAGTCACAGAAGTGAGTGATGATCCTCGCAGAAGTAGGATCGATGTCGAAGGAGGATCCTCATCAACCCGCTACCCAATCCAGCCCCCCGCCCCGCCCCATTCCATCCGCCCGACCCCGCCCCATCCCCCACCACCAAAAAAATAGCAAATAAATCTGAAAATGTATACAGCCAGGTTTAAATTGATTTTTGTTGAAGACAAACAAAACAAATTTACAAAGGTAATTTATTGAAAATTACAGCATTAAAACATGACTTTTTGCTTCTTTTTTTTTTATACAAATCCTAAATTTGAAGGTGCTATTTAAAGTTTTGATTTTTGTCCTGAAGTGAGTCTGAAGTGAGACGAATACTGAGAATATCCTCTTCCTGTTTGTTCAGCCCTGAAAGTCAGATTTTGAGAACTACCTTTCAAATGTCCTGATTTTGTTAAAGAATTGTGCGATTTGGGGTCAAAAGAATCTTACTTTCCAACATTTTAGCAAGATTCCCTCACGAAGATGCTAAAAAAGTACTTTACTACACTTTTTAACTTGACTGAAAGTAGTAAAGTAAGAAGTACCCACTGTAAAATATACTATATACATTTTTAGCTCAGTCAAAGTCAAACTTTAACCTTCAAATCCAGTTTTAGTTCTGGTTTCCATTCCGACTTTACTTTGGTCATTGTTAATTACTGGTTCTGATATGAATTGTGTATATTTCTTGTTAAAATACTGGTTTAGTCTTGGGTCTAAAATCCCATCTTCACCAGGGATTCACATCCACCAGACGTCGACACGTTCAATAAAAACATGCTTCGTTAAAAGGTCAAAGTTCAGGAGTTAAAGCGCGGCCAGCGATTTTCAAGTCATGGATCAAAACAAACAAATGACACTGCGACCGGCTGCACTTGGAGCCTTGGATACGTGTGCTGGGCCAATAACCACTCGACCACCGTCTTTCTAAAGGTCAAAGTGTGTTGACAGAATGAGAACTTTCATTTTTTTGCATATTTAATTTGTATCCAGACATTGGCCCAATTGGAGGAAAATGCATTACAGTGGGTATGGAAATGTCTGGTTTGGTCAAATATGATATAGCATGCAATTTTATGTTCCATCCCATGAATTAACAGCATCCTATACAACAATATCACTGGGTAGCACTACTTTACATTGCACACATTTTTTTGAGCGTACGTTCACACTTGCACAATCACCACATAAAAACTGGGACTAAACCCCAAACTAAACCCAAGGCGAGGACTGGACCAAACCAAATCTGTAATAAGACTGGGCCCAAACCCAGGACAAGTTTAAGGACAGCGTTTTAGAAAAATGTTATCGAGGTTCCGCAGGTCCGCAGATGAGAGTCGAAAAATCTTGTTTTCTAAAATGTTTGCAATACATTCCTATGGGCTTGTTCACTGCCCCCTCTGCCTCCCAGAGTTATTGATGAGCCACTCTACTCTTCCCTTCTCTTTCACCTCCTGGGGTTCTACCACTTCACTCCACTAGTCCACTTCTCTTGCCCTGTCCTGTCCCGTCCTGGAGGTGTACTTGACGGAGAGTGGCCCACTGCTATATTTGATTACTCCGATTAAGAGAGCTGATTATGGGCCAGGGACGAGGAAAGAGCAGCTCTAATGGAGGGAATCGAGAGACAAGCTGCCATATGTCCCCTCCGCACGACAACTGCTGCTCGGCATCAGCATCTTTTCACCCTCTCAGCTAGACATTTATGTGTGCGACCAACTGTGTGTACTTAAACGTGTGTGTGTGTGTGTGCGTATAGGTCTGCTACAAAATGCTAATGACATACCTGAACTGAGTGCATGTTTTGAGTAAGGATCACAGTGGAGTAGATGTGATTATTTCAGTCACTCCAAAGGTTCCTGTGGTTAAAAATGTTCAGAAGAGGCATTTGGAGAAAATGGGGAAGGTATATAGCGTTCAGCTTTTGACAGTGGTTAAAGAAAACAAATATAAAAATTGTTGGGGGAATGTTGACTTGGAGAAGTAGAGGTGCATATAGAAAACTATTGAAATAAGTTATTAATTAAGAAGTTAATTAAACTTAATTTTGGTGACAATTGGTGAGGTAATAGCTTTCAGAATAGAGGTTGAGAATTGAATATTCTTGATCAAAATTTCAGTTACAGGGTTTTAATGGTCATAATTTTATTTTCTAAGTACCTATAAAAGTACTGTTTCTTTCGACATATCAAAGCTTTTCATGTTAGTCTTTTATAATCAGGTGAAAAACGTTTATACCTTTTGTAATCCAGACCATAATCTCAGGTCAGTTCTATTTTGTATGAAACCTTGGTCATAAACCAGTTTAATATTTTAACATCTTTGTTTAGTTTGTATGTTTTGATTAGCACCATCCATGTTGTAAGCACAGATTTTACCCAAGGATCCTTAATATCCTCCAAATACTGTCATCTGCCAGCAAAGCCTGCACAGAAACTTGGCAAAAAAAGATGAAAATGATGATGAAATTAAACGACTATATTTCCCATTTAAACTGACTATGTTTCACTATGTGATCTTAACCATCAGAATCAAACCATTGCCAACTAACAGAATTCACAAACATAGGAACTTGTTATGGTGATTCGGTGCAACATAAAACAAACATATGAAATCGAAAGAAACAATTTAAATCTACAATAGGATAAAAATTAAAATAGGCTTACTGTGTATACAGTTTTACAGTAAAATTTACAGTTGTAGTGCAGAAAGTGAACAGTGCAGAGAGTGATTGATTTAATTAAAGTGACAAGTGTTTAGGAAGTGTTCATGACACGGCAGAGGGGAAGAAACTATTCTTGTGGCGGGAGGTTCTGGTCCAGATGGACTGTAGCCTCCTGTCTGAGGGGAGTGGCTCAAATAGTCCATCTCCAGGCTGAGAAGGTTCAATTGTAATCCGACCTCCTCGTCCCAGAGTCCTTGAGATGTACAGGTCCTGCAGAGATGGAAGTCTGCAGCCGATCACCTCAGCAGAACGCACAATGCGCTCGCAGCTTGGCTTTCCTCGGCTGCTGCAGGAAGTACATCTTCTGCTGGGCCTTCTTGATGAGTTAGCTGATGGAGGGCAGACTGGGACAAAGATGTTGAGTAAAGGTGAGCTGTTTATGTGAGTGGGAGAAATATTGAAACATGTCCAATTGGACTGTATTCATTATTCTATCATTATAATTTGTGTTATTTATGCCCATGAAGGTTGTTTTACTATGATATATGACATATGGGGATAGTAACACGACTCCAAGAAAAGAAATGTCTTGGGCATATACCCAAGTTATGTTTTTCAGTGCAATAGTAGTTTATTAGTTACGATTCTGGCCTTTCACCAAATGCCCCATACCATGCCCTCAATTTGCTATTTTGGCATGATCCCGCTTTCCACAATCTCTGCTCTCAGCAATAGCGCCGACAGAAGATGTCAGGAAATGAGCTCCACAACGCCCAAGTTTCCACTAAGATCAGGGGCAAAATATGGCTCTATGAACTAAAGCTACACACATGCACAGTGCTTATTGAGAATGGCACAAACAAACTACTCATACTCAGAGATGTGGTTTCAGTAGACTTAGTTGGTTTGCTCTCTCTCCTCTCTCTTTCTCTTTAAAAAAATAAATAAAATACGGTATATCGTAAAAACATACTTTGAAGACGTACAACTACAGTAGGTGGTGGTAAATGCACCTTTTCAGTTGGCGGCCAACCACCAATAAAAGTAACACAACAATAACAACAAAACCACCAAAACAGCTATCCTCTAATGGTACAGGGGCAAAATGACAGGAGAAACACATGAATTGTCCTGAACGGTTTTATAAGATCTTATAATCAGATTTACTGTCAGGAGAGTTAGTCCATTGTATGCAAACTGCACACAGAAGACTCCCATTATGCTGACATATGAACTGATTCAGTGTTTCCCAAATTGTAGTACATATACCACCCAGAGCACCCCTTAGCCCATCCTACAAATAATGTCTGACGATAGCGCGCCTATCTGCCAAGTATTGTCCCTGGTATTACTTGATAAGAAAAGTTTTAGAACCACTGAACTAATGAGTCCATGTACAGTACACAATGGCCTAAAGCAAAAGTAACAAAAACATCCCGCGGTGTGGGATGGGTCGGCCCCCCTCTGTGATATACAACACAACCGGGTCATTAGCATCACAAGCCAGCCATGCCGGTCACCCTCACTACATTAGCTACATCACATGATGCACTGCCAACTGCAATGTCTGATCTCTCTCAGCACATTATGTTGTTTTATTTAGGTTAAGTGTCCTCAAATATTGAAATAAAAAATTAAAACCATCATCTACTGAACTGAACTGAACTGAACTGAACTTTATTCTATGTTCTCATGACTGCATGCCTATTCAAATTAAATTAATATGAAAGAGTAAATATTATTATCAAAATCCAACATGTTTGATGCTAGCATCCTTAAAGAGTCATTAGACTATATTAGTAGTATTATAAGGATATAATAAATCAAAAGATGTATTTCCAAATGTTAACATGAATTCTTATTGGTATTCACATCGCTGTAATTGTGGCAACCCCAATACATGCGATTGACAAATCAATAGTCTGATGAAATGTATTCCTCCCAATAATACTGCTATACTTCTAGCTTGTCAAAATGAACATAAACACCAATATATTCTATTTATTATATGCAATGTTTTGTAACACTTCAAAATCACTGTAGATTAGAAAAGTACCTTTGCAAGGTAGAATGAGCACACCTAGCATTCTGAAATGATTTAATGAATACATTTTTGATTCTGAATTTTTTTTAATTGATTAAAGTGATAATTGAAATCAAAATGATGCATTTCAGTAATTGCAAAGGCCAAGTCTCAATGCAGCTTGGACTACGACCTGGCGGAGCTGGACTACGACCTGGCGGAGCTGGACTACGACCTGGCAGAGGGGATCCTGGACTACCTCACAAACCGCCCCTAGTTTGTGAGAGCCCGGGACTGTGTGTCTGACACTCGGACCTGCAGGTGGGGGCGCCCCAGGGCACCGTCCTCGCACCCTTTCTCTTCACCCTCTACACTGCAGACATCAGACAAGACACGGACAGCTGTGTCCTGCAGAAGTTCTCTGATGACTCTGCCATCATCGGACTCATCACGGGCGACGACGATGCGGAGTACAGAGGACTTGCGCAGGACTTTGTGAACTGGTGTCAGCAGAACCACCTCCTCATCAACGCGGGGAAGACCAAGGAGATGCTGGTGGACATCCGCAGACGCCACTCTGCTGCCCCCTCACCAGTGAACATCCTGGGAAGGGACATTGAGAGAGTGGACTCATACAAGTACTTGGGTGTTCATCTGAACCACAAACTGGACTGGACTCATCTCACAGACGCACTGTACAGGAAGAGCCAGAGTTGACTCTACCTCCTGAGGAGACTCCGGTTCTTTGGAGTGACAGGGCGACTCCTGAGGACCTTCTATGACTCGGTGCTGGCATCAGCCCTCCTGTACGGTGTGGTCTGCTAGAGCAGCCGCATCACAAAAAGGGAGAGGAAGAAGCTGGACAAAGTCATCAAGATGTCCAGCTCTGTCCTGGGCTGTGCTCTGGACTCGGTGCAAGAGGTGGAGGACAGAAGGGTCCTGGCTAAACTCTAAATCTTTGCCGGACCATGAGTCTCACCCCCTGCAGGACATTCTGTCCGCTCTGGAGCAGCTTCAGTGACAGACTGCTCCACCCTCGCTGTGTGAAGGAGAGGTTTCGCAGGTCTTTCCTTCTGCTGCTGTCAGACTTTACAACAAACACTGTTAGTCCTGAACGTGTCATTCAGCTTTATAATCCTGTGCAATACTGTTATAATCCTGTGCAGGGATGATTTACATTATTTGCAATATTTTCTGTCCATATGACAGCTGTAAATAAGAGTGTTATTATTACTAAGTTATTTGTTTTTATTATTATACTGTGCATAATCTGTTTCTGTACCCTTTGTTGCAACCATGGAATTTCCCCCTTGCGGGACAAATAAAGGTGATTTTATCTCATCTCATTTTATCTTAACAGAAGGACTCATCAGGAAGTTTCCGGGCAGCAGATCGTGTGTAAGGGCAGTTTGAAAAGAGTAACAGGCATCAGCATCCAGGAGGAGCCAGGTGACACAACAAGAAAGGTCTATTCTAAGCCTTAACCTTACTCTGCTCCACTGTCTCTGTTTGGTGTTGAGGCGGGGCCATTTCTTTGCAGTAGGAATTCTGTCATGGCCCATAGCTGGCTCATTGCACAATCTCCATGGATAGAGGAAAACCATACAGTATATAGGTCTGAAGCTACGACACACACTTGACGCTACTGCATTCTTTTAGTTTTTAAGTATTATTAATTTACTTTTTAAGGAGTTACTTTTAGTCCTGTAGGCTTTATTAAACAGGATAGTATAGCCTGAAATGGGGATTCACTCGGCCACCATGCTGTCATCTTGAGGACGGAAACTGCTTGCTGCGCCGTGGTTTATTCTTTCATATCATTTCCAAAGACCTTGTTCGTTTGGTTCCAGTCCCGCCTGTGGGCCCTCTTAAAGATATAATGAAATGTCAATCATTGTTAATTGTTAAGAAAAGAAAATAATAATAATAATAATAATAATAATAATAATACTAAACATGGCACAGCCCATTTGTAGTCTGCATGTCTTGATTTCTTCCACAGAAAGAGGAGGAGCTGGAATGCTTTTTACAGGACTCAGATGGATATTCTGCTGCTGATTTGGCAAATGGAGTGTGAACATAATCTAAAATAAATGTAATTGAGCTAGATAAATACTCCGGACTCAGCACTTGGATTCACTACTAAGACACATTTATGATTGCAGGAACATTGAAACATAATATTGCATGTCTGAAATTGAGGCTTTTAATGTTTATTGCTTAGTCATTTTGGAATATCGAATACATTTTTAGAACTTGAATGTCTTCGGATGCTTAAAAAAATACTATAGTACTATCCTACCATAATACATTATTCTCATCATGTGCCAGGCATGGTGTGAAGTTTATATAGCAGATTTTGTAATGTTTCCTTTTTTATTTAGGGAAAAAAGGTAGCACTGGGATCTTTTTTTTTTTTTACATTGGTTTTGGGATACTGTAAATGTATACAAAAGTTGGGTTTTGTGCTATATGTATTCATCACATAATACTATTTATGCCTTAAATCTATAAACATTTAAATAAATGTCTTATCTCCTAAAGGGGGCTCACCGGAAACATTTGGAGAAGCCGTAAGTAAACAGTTAACCTTATATCACATAAAGTAACATTCTCTACTGACTTTGGGTTGTCTAATGAAAAGTAAATTGATGATAGTATTTATTATTGTTTTTACTTTTAATGGTGGTTGGCAGCCCACTGAAAAGGTGCATTTATCGCTACCTACTGTGGTTGTACGTCTTCAAAGTATGTGCTTCACGTTACACCGCACTAAAACACAAAATCACAATATTTTGGTTAAAAAGTACAGGGCCTAAGACTGAACCCTGAGGCTCACCTCAAAGAACACTTGTAGTGGATTTTTGGTCAGTACCTCTGATTACATCTAACCAATTTGTATGTTTGTTTGTCTGAAAAGATGCGTTTGTTCACACTTGCACATAGACCACAACAAAACTGAAACTAAACTGGGACTAAACTTCTAACTAAATCGAGACTAGACCCAGGCTAAACCAGGACTAGAACATCAACAAAACCAAAAAAGTACATCAGGACTACACTGGGCCTCAAAACAGGACCAAATCATGTCAGTGTGAATGCACCCTTAAATGTCCAAGCCAGCTATGATCTGACTGACTGTGCTTTTTCATGTACAATATTACTCGTGTTGGAAGAGTATGTTAGCAGATTTTACCACTGTAATGTTTCCTCCACTTCACACGCGCACCAGTCACATCCATTTAAAGGTGAAATGGGGAAAAAGGCAAGGCACTTAATTAACTCCGCTCACACGGTACCGGAGTGGCACAGGGCTAAAAATAGCACAAATTCACTTGACTAAATTATAGATACCCTAAATGTCCCCTCTCCTCAACCCCTCTCTCTCTCCTCTTCCGACACCACTATCAAAATATGCCGCTGAGCTTTTCAAGGTCTGGGGAAATCTGGATAAATGCAAGTTTTTCTTACTACCAAAGCAAACAAGACACATTTTATACTTATATTAGTAAAGGTTTATGGCAATTGTATGACAATATTTATAGATGAAGCCATCATAGCTCTAATACCAAAGGAAGGGAAGGACAGACTTGACTGTGCCTCATATAGACCCATTTTTATTCTCAGAATCTGAATCAGAAAAAGTTTATTGCCATTGTCAATTAACAAAATTCACAAACATAGGAACTTGTTTCGGCAACATAAAACACTAATAATAAAAACAACATATATTAAATCAAAAAGGGCATGCATTAACCAAAAAGGGCATGCATGCAAGACTAGATTTACCTGAGGACATCTGAGTTTGTTGAAATACGGTTATGAACATTTGTACAGCCCTATTTCTGTCTGAATAGGGCTACGTGATGACTCTTTCTCCTCTCTCATTGCTCAAAGCTGACCTGTCAGTCATTCTTTTTTTTTTCTTTTTTTTAAATTTTCTGTGGTGTGAAATCGTGATGAGAGAGGGAAGGACATTCAGCAAATGGTCATAACCAGAATAAAACTTCCAACGTTGTGGACAGCTGCACATGTTTAATGTACTGTATGTCTGTGTGTAAAGCGGTAGCCAAAAGCCAAAAAGAGCAGCAATTCTAGTCCGAGCTCCTCCTAGTCAACGAATGCTAGGAAACCCTCAGCAGAGTAGGTTTTTGAGTTTAAAAATGCAACTTTAGAGAAAAAACATTTACTTAAAGACCTATTGTGCTTTTGTTTTCTATATAGTTCTCATCTACGACCCCCATGGGTCATTAAATTATATTTTAAATTGCAATATTGATCTCAAATAACTTAATTTAAAAATAATTCCACTTACTTCTTAATGGAAAACCGTGTGCTGTTTTGCGCTGGCTTTTTATGGTGTGCTGTCGTTGGAGAGCTGTGGAATCAGAATCAGAATCAGAAAGGGTTTATTGCTATTGTCAATGAACAAAATTCACAAACATAGGAACTTGTCTCGGCCTTAAGGTGCAAGATAAAACGCTGATCAATAATAAAAACAACATATATTCAATCAAAAGGGCATGCATTAGGAAACAATTTAAAATTACTATAGTATAAAATAAAAATGAAAATAGGCATTACTATGTACACAAGATTACAGTTAAATTTTCAGTTTGTAGTGCAGAAGTAACAGTGCAGTGAGTGTATGAATAGTTGCAGTTAAAGTGGCAAGTGTTTAGAAGTGTTCATGAGTCCAGAAGAAACTATTCTTGTGGCGGGAGGTTCTGGTCCGGATGGACCGTAGCCTCCTGCCTGAGGGGAGTGGTTCAAATAGACCATGTCCAGGGTGAGAAGGGTCAGCTGTGATCCGACCTGCTCGTTCCCAGAGCCCTGGAGACGTACAGGTCCTGCAGAGATGGAAGTCTGCAGCCGATCACCTTCTCAGCAGAACGCACAATGCGCTGTAGTCTCTGTTTGTCCCTGGCTTGTGCTCCAGCGTACCACACGGTGATGGAGGAGGTGAGGATGGACTCAATGATGGCCGTGTAGAACTGCACCATCATCTGCACTGGCAGCTTGGCTTTCCTCAGCTGCCGCAGAAAGTACATCCTCTGCAGGGCCTTCTTGATGGGGAGCTGATGGAGGGCTTCCACTTGAGGTCCTGGGTGATGGTGGTGCCAAGGAAGCGGAAGGAGTCCATGGTGGTGATGGGGGAGTCTGTCATGATGAGGGGGGGCTGGGGGGCTGTGACTTTCCTGAAGTCCACGATCATCTCCACTGTCTTCTGGGCGTTGAACTCCAGGTTATTACCGCTGCACCAGGACACCAGCCGGTCCACCTCCTTCCTGGGAGGGCCACGGTAGCGAGCAGCAGATATGTTTTTGCAACACTGCTGAATCCAATGTGTGTCATCATTTAAAGATATCAAATTGCAGAAGGAAGTAAGTAAAGAGAAGTGGGCGTGACACGGTGAGCAGTGAAGACCAAGACTGATGATGCAATGGCGTTTTGTCCACAGGAGAATAAAAATTACTCTAATATACATAAATCACTCTAAATACATCTTCCAGGGGTCAAATGAGAAGGGGGAACAATCATGTGGTTAAAATCTCCGCTAGATTTTGCAGAATAGGTCTCCTTTAAATATTTGATAATTAATGTTCTATGCAATTTTTCTCTTAATTTCTAAATTGCCCTAATACTGTATGGTATGTTCAGACTGTTCAGAATGTTTTTTAATTATCATTATTTAGATTTATAATCAAATCTAAAAAATCTAAAACATTTCCCATATCTTAATTCTAAAAATCAAAGTCTGAATTGACTGAGGATGTTTTCCTACCAAAATAGCGTTTTTCAGCAAAGATTTCATTTGTCAAGAGATGATTTGCACTCATTAACCTTGGGACAGTTTCAATTACCCCACGGCCTTATTTGCAGGTAGCACCAGTTTGAAACATTGGTCTTCGTAATAAGCTATGGGTAATATTGCCAGGCTCTCAAGGCTTTCCGGAGTGATGAAGCGGCTGATGGTTGTGCATCAATCACTGTCCGCGCACGTGTCATAATTTTAAGTGGGTTATTTAAATTCATTAAAGACTGCACAGTGTGTTTTGGCAGCGCTAGCCATAGCATTAGACTTGCAGATGATGCGGACTCAGTGGCTCTTTGACTCCCTGTACTAATTTGTATTTATTCCGAATATCTGCCCTTACGTTTGGCCTGCGTTAGAACTGTCAAAAGAAAGAAAAAGAAAAAAAATTCAAAAACAGATTGAATGTAACGTGAGTGATGATGTTGTCCGCTTGGCTGATGGCAGCAACCAGCGAAGAATACTAAATGGCAGTATTTAGAATGTAAAGACATACATTAATGTAAATTATCTTTGAACCTTGGTATGAAGAAGAAATGATATGCTTTTTCTGATGGATTAAAACAATCACATTATATTATTTTACATTTTGTTCACCTCAATATTGAGCTGAGCAATGCATCTATTGACTTTATACTGACATTTCATTGTAGTGTTTTTATTTGCAACATTTTGGATGATTATTATTATATTTTTTTGAAATAATTGCAAGTAGAAGGTAGATGAAAACTGAAATTTTCTGAGCTCTCAACTCTCTCAAATAACTTATACATGCGTCAATCATTCCAAACACACTCTGATTTAGGTGAGGGGGAATCCTTTTAACAGTAAAAAAAAAAAACATCTCCTTATGCATAATGTTGTTTTCATCCCAACAGCCTGCCTAGAGTTATGATTCATTCATGCACATTTTGAATCATCGTCATGACATAAAAGGTTAAAGGGGACATATTATGCAAAATTAACTTTAATGAGTTATTAACCTTGTGTGTTTACGCATCAATCGTTTATCAGCTCTGCAGTTTACAGAAACATGAAGTCAATGGACCTGTTTCTATTTAGGTCAATAATGTGGTTTACAATGAGCAAATATACGCATGGATATATGCATGGATACGGACTATTTGAGCCACTCCCCTCAGACAGGAGGCTACAGTCCATCCGGACCAGAACCTCCCGCCACAAGAACAGTATCAGCAAATCCCTCCCGACTCACAAACTCACAAACTTCCTCAAATTCACTCAAACAAAGACCAGACGACATCATAAATATGGATGAAGTAAATTTGATGTTAACAGAAGTGTTAACAAGAACGGTGGATCGTCAGTCACGCTAAAACTGGCCACGAGAGAACGCATTTAACACCGGAAAAAAGCTTCCACCAATCGTGGTTTTTAAGCGGATGACTATGCCAAAAGAAAAACTGCTGAAAGCAATCGTTGTTAAAGTCAAGATGAAAGCGTGGATGATAGAAAACGTATGAAGGAATGGCTGACTGACTGCTACGGTGAGGGACTGGGAGGATTTTTTAACAGCAAAAAAGCATTGCTCTTTTTAGAAAGCATGGGGGCCCATATAACAGATTCTGTGAAAGCAGCCATCAAGAAGACAAACTCAATTCCAGCTGTGATTCCTGGGGGCACAACGAAATATTAGCAGCCACTTGATTAGTGTGAATCGTGTGTTTAAGGTGGCACTCCTAGTTGAGTGGGAGGCTTGGATGACTAGTGGCAAGAAATAATGAACCAAAACTGGCCGCATGCGAAGAGCAACTTTTGCTCAAGTCTGCCAGTGGATCTTGACAGCGTGGAGCAGTGTGAAAAAATCCACGATCACCAAACAGGTTTCGAAGGGATGGACTGTTACGTAATGAAGAGGACAGCACAAGAGATGAAAGTGACATTGAAAGCAACAGTGAGACCGCGAGAGTGAGTGACGGAGCCATTCTGAGGTGGTTTAATTCTGACGTTGAAGAAGATGACTTCTGTGGTTTTAGTTCGCAGTTGTAAAATGATGATAGCGATCGATGACTTTTCTGGTAGGCTTAAATAACGTATTTCTTTAAGGAGGCGTGTTACTGCCGTGTGTCATTTTACTGCTGTGTTACAAGCAATGTTTGGAAAAAAGTATGCATCCCATTAAATATAATAATAATTGAAAAAGTCTGTGTACCATCTTTCTGTGTAAATATCTGGTACAAAATGAACACTTATATATGTAAACATTTTCTTTTTTTTCTGAATTCCATTTCGGCCGTTGTATTCAGGAGCCCTTTGTAGTCTGACTTTTACGGTAAACAAGTCATAATACACTTATGTCTACACATAGACATACACTTCTGGGGTGGGTCCCTATATTCCTTGGTACCTATGTTCCTCGATGCTGATGTTCCCCATTTTCTATGGACGGGGGAACTACGGTACCGGGAAACAACGGTTCCTGATATTTTGAAAAGGTATTCCGGTATTCCCCGGGGCCGCTATGCCCCACACCGAAGAATTGGGGAACAGCAGTACCGTGAAACGTGTACATTTACAGAAGTCTCACTTTTCCCAGCGACTGACGCATAACAGGGCTGTATTTGTTGAGTTGTTTAATGCGAATGAGAGGCATTCATAGTTTAAATAACTCACCCGGACTGCATTTCCTAATTTTTTTACCCAGACTCTCGCATTTATCACTCATTCCAGAAGGTTTGATTGTGCATTACGATTTTCAAACGATCCACGAACGACTGTGCATTCAGAGAACGTTAAGTTGAGGCGGAGTCAGCCCTATGTTCCCCAGTACCTATGTTCCCCGAGACCTGGGTTAGGGTTAGGGTTATGGTTATATGCTGCTGAACCTGAACCTGAGTAGCCTATGCTATAATTTGAGGAGGTACCTATGTTCCCCCGTTCATAGAAAACGGGGGAACATAGGTCCCAGGGATACAGTTGAGGTTGAGGCTGTGTGCTGGAGTCTGGTTCATGCACTTATTGCACACGCTTTGTCAGCAGGAGACAGATGAGAGTCGTCACCTACGAGCACCTTTACGCCCAGATGCCTACAGATCATAGCAGTTTAACCTCTTTTAAGATGCTTATATTATTCTAACATATTCTGAATTATTATAATATTTTATGCCTATAAAATAACTTTGGACCACAAATCCTCCTCCCCCAGCTTTGAAAAAGAAGGAAAAGTGACAAACAAATTGCAAGGGCAGCATAGCTGGGAACTGTAGGTTTTCATTTCTGTTCCTAACTGGCCTGACACTAAACGATTTCAAAGAGGAACGTTTTAAGCCTGGTCTTAAATGAAGAGACTGTGTCGGCATCTTGAACATGGACCAGAAGCTGATTCCACAACACAGGAGCTTGGTAGCTAAACGCTCTATCTCCTACTGTGCTTTTAGAGACTCTTGTGAACACCATTTTGAGAGCGAAGTGATCTGTTTGAATGATAAGGTGCTATAGCATCTTTGAGGTAGGATGGGGCCAGGTCATTTATGGCTTTGTAAGTCAGGAGGAGGATTTTGAATTTGATTCTAAACTCGACAGGGAGCCAGTGAAGATCGGCTTGATCGGTCTGATCGGGTTTCATTGATAAATACAGCTGTGTGTCATCTGCATAGCAGTGGAAGTTAATGCTATGCTTTCTGATAATGTTACCTAACGGCAGCATATAAAGAGTAAACAGAATTGGATCCGAGAACTGAACCCTGTGGCACACCGTAGGTTTTTAGAACAGGGTGAGGAGCTCTGGTTTACATTAAACAAACTGGTACCTATCCGATAGGTAGGATTTAAAACAGCTGAGGGCGGGGCCTCTGACACCTACATCACATTCTAACCTCTGCAGTAGAATGTTGTGGTCGATGGTGTCGAACGCTGCACTGAGGTCCAATAGAACCAGGATTGAGACCAGTCCATCGTCAACAGCTAATGACAAATCATCTGTGACTTTAACTAATACATTTAAAGTGCTGTGGTGGGCTCTGAACCCTGACTGGAAAACTTCAAATAAGTTATTGTCCTGTAAATGGCAACAAAGCTGTTTAACTACAACTCTTTCAAGGATTTTAAGCAATGTTTATAGGCCAGCTCCAACTTGAGTTGTTTACTTTGCAGACGGCATGTTAGTTGACGCGCTAGCTCACTGTTTTGTGTGATCCCAGAAAGTTCACCAAGGCAGTTGCAGGTTTATGGCACCCAAAATCAGTCCAAGTGCTTCATTTCGTATATTGATCCATAATCACCATAATGCTTTCACTACATCAACAGTGTGTAAGCGGCACTGTGTGCTTGTCCGTCTAGCAACCCGTCCCCTGCACCAAAGTTCCCACCTAAATACCCATTTGCTCCTGAGCCCACAGTGACACCCTGTGGCTGCTCCCAACACTATATTTCTATCAGGGGTTTTGGCTCCTACATATGGCATATTGATTCTTTTAACATATATTTTTTAATAAGCAGTAGTTTCTTTATTATATTTTCTAGAAGAAAATAACAGTTTCTTAATATGCTTGTCTATTTTGTGTTCATATAACATCTGGCAAATAAAAATGAGATAGTTGAGTTAAACTTAATTGTTCATGTGAGGGAAATTTTACTTGGGTGCAGAGATACAATAAAATAAAATACAAAGGAATAGTGCAAGCATAGAGTAAAATCAGGACAATCGACATAACCATGTAAACAAGACAAAGGATAGAAAAACACACAGTAAAGTGCACCAGTAGCCGAGGTCTAGGTCTTTAAGCATGTGGGGCACATCCAGCAGACAAAGCTTGACATGGGAGTGGAAAGTAAGGCTGGAACAACATTGCTTATTGCTGATCATATTATTTTGTGAAAAAAAAATCTTTGTACATAGTGTCTTGTGTGTGAAGCCATGCTACATAAATTGGGCATGACTGTTATCTGATCCATGTCACACTGATGGGAGCGGCCTGTGAGGGATATAGATCAACCGAGCTCAGCAGTTTTCAATGTCAGCTCCACCGCCTTGTGTCCTTCAAAAAAACGGACAAAGCATACCCTTTGCTTTACTGCACTTAGTAAACAATTCAAGTTATTTATGTCATTATAGGAGACATATGCAAAACCAACTTTCCTGAGCTTTAAATGGTTAGAGTTGTTTCCCCTTTAAATTAGATAGCTCTGAGTTATATTTTGAGTGATTCTAGCATGTTTGAGTAATCATATATATATTTTGCTCATCTCTGCTGTTTGAAGATGATGTTGTCCTGATGGACATGCATGGACATGCACTGGGATGGGTTTGCAGCCGAGTGTGAAGCAGCTGGGATGAAGATCAGCACCTCCAAATTCGAGATTGACAGTCGGCTCGGTGCAGCGTCTGCAACACTGCAGACTTTTCGGACTGTTGTGGTGGAGATTAGCTGAGTCGAAAGGCAAAGCTCTCGATTTACCGATCAATGTACATTCCTACCCTCACCTATAGTCATGAGCTTTGGGCAATGACTGAGTTTTGTCCGCATGGTGGCTGGGCGCTCCGAGATCCATCACACGGGAGGGGCTTGGAGTAGAGCTGCTGCTCCTCCACGTCGAGAGGAGCCAGCTGAGGGGCTTGGGCTTCCGTTCCGGATGAAGACCCAGGACTCGCTGGAGGGACTATGTCTCTCAGCTGGCCTGGGAACGTCTTGGGATCCCCTGGAGGATTTGCCGGAAGTGTCTTGGGTGAGGGAAGTCTGGGAGTCCCTGTTTTAGACTGCTGCCCCCCGCGACCCGGCCCTGGCCCTGGATAAGCAGAAGAAGATGGATGGATATTGGATGGAGTGCACCTATCTCAACCTACTTCATGTGATTCTTAGGAAAACTTTCATATGGGTTTGAAATGCTGCATAGCCATCTCTCAGACAAACAAAACCAAAAAAAAAAAACCTGTGACTTGCTACTATGAAGAGGTGTGAACATCGGTTAAGTACTTTTAAGTCTGTTTTGCTGCTTGCAATGAACAAAATGTAAAATCATGACCTACATACAGTATGTGGTAGTTTAGCACTAAATATCAGAAAAAGTATAATATGTCTACTTAAAAGGGATTAAACACATAATAGAAATAAGGAGAATTGTAAAATATTGTAATCTTGTAATTTTATATCCATGAATTCATCTTATTTATGTACACAGAGGTCTATAGATTTTACGTTATTCACACGGCTGTGAATCAGTCATCCACTGAAAGTTGAAACATTAATGTCCGTTGCACTGATAAACATTTAGTCCTAATTTAGACTCGGTCATGGTTTCGTCTTGGGTAGACCTTGGACCTCTGGAGTTTCTCCAGAGTGTGGCCCGAATACCTGGACAACTGGAAAAGAGAGTTCGGTGTGATACGCATTTAGGAAACTTTCCGATAGATTATGCTCTACTTGAGCGTAAAAATAACTATGGTTTCAAAGTCCATTAAAGTCTTCTAACATACATCAACTAGAGGCCTATATTCTCCACTGAAATGTACAGACAGGCCTATTCTTATCTGCTAAATGGGGCATAATGCACTGGTTTACCTTCGAGGAGATGGCACTTTGGACATTATTGGGTAAGTGCAATAGCTATTTAAAATACTGCTATGTTTACAGCTGCCATTCCCAAAGTCTGCAGTTCAATGCAAAGATCACACAGAGTCCACAAAGTAATGAATTACACTATATTTTATGGTCTTATCCTTAGATTTACATGTTGTCATCCCATTCGATTTTAGAACTATGTATTTTGGCCTCAAAACTCCGACCAAGGACACAATAGATACGACAAATTCAAAAGACTTTGGACTAATCGGGACAGATATGCCAGACTAAATATATAAGGCTATTGAGTTGTTTTTAAGTATATTGTATTCAAGGAAATTTGAAAAAATGGGGGGGAAATTACATTCGGACTAAGTATTTGAAAATGTACCTATTAAACAGATTTTGGATTAAATAGCACTTTGTGTATGACGTAATTGTATTTTATTTCTTGTTTCTTGTTTTTTGCTTTGTGGTCGTTCAAAAATGTATATAAAAAAATAAAATAGAAAATAAAATAAAAAAATGATAAATGAGACCTTTTCACCCTTGTATTTTTATTCCTTTTAGATATTTCATAAATTGAAAAAGTGTATCCAGTGTTGAATGTGTTCCAAACCCTCATGAGTCATCCTCACACGGGTCAGCAGTGTGGCGTTTGCACACTTCACCTCCATTGGCGGTCTTAGTCGATGCTGCCTCTATAATCAATGCTGGGTCACGTTTAGTGGCTTCTAAATAAGAAACAGATGGGAAAGATGGAATATGTTAGGATTGATTTCTTATGACCCAGGTGGACAAAACAGGAGGACACAGTAATAGTTAATTATTTTAAGTTCATTTTTGATTTACTTTATTCCCAAAAACCTTCCTGTGGCCAAAAAACTTAAAGTAACAACAAACTGATGGCCAAACTGAACAAAAGTATGATGCGACACTCAGTACAGCGACGCATGATCCTTTTGTTCAGTTTGTCACTACCCAAACCTAAAGGCAGGGATATTAGTTTTGTGAAACTAAGTGGATTAGAATAACAGCAATGCATTGTTTGTCCAGATACAAACAAACATGGAGGCATAGACCCTTCCAGTGTTTGTAAAAAAAAAAAAAAACTGATGCAAACACACCTTTTCAGCTTTACTCCGGTAGTATTCCAGAGCCTCCCAACATTGCAAACTGTAATTGTAATGTTGTTAGTTATTAGCACTGAAATTAGCATACACGCTAACAACCTTGTAATAACTATTTCTTGAATCTAACTTTATTCTGACTGACTTCTACGTTTTGTTCCACCAAGCGCCACAAATCCTACTGTAATAAGTGAACTTCAGAAACAAGAGGTTGAATAGATACTGATGGTTATACTCGCTGGCAAATGTGATGAACAACAACAACCACGTATCTGCATTGTCTACAACCGACTCGAATACATTTTTTTAGCCGTGATAGAATGTTTGGTACCAGGTTTGCGAATGTATATATTCTAAACACATCGCTCTTGGAAGGGTCTATACAAGTAAAAGTAAAAGGCCAAGAAGCACCAGTGAGCTTGGCCATTTCCCAATGCTTTACTGCACATGGGGGACGCATGGTAGAGGGGCTTGTGACCAGAGCACCAGTCTGGATGCCAGGCTAGTCAGATTCTAGTTGACAATCAGAGAATTATTCAGGGAGGTACATGGGGAATAATATCCTGTAAGATAAAGTAAGTCGTTTCAATACAGTCTCTTCATAACGTGGATACACATTGTAAGACGCACAGCTCACGATGTAAGAAACTGAAAGACTTCACCACATGTCTCAACTCATCAATTTCAACTTCTCAACTTTCATAATGTCACATGATTTCCACCTCCAGAGTCCCCTCCACTTGCCGGCAGGGAGAATCTGGCGGTTGGCTCTCAAATGTGGCCCCTCTGAAGCTGTCATCACTGGACTCTGTGTGCGAAAATGATTTCGAGGTAATTTAACACGAATTGGCATGGTTTAGGCAGCAGTCAGAATCCATCCGGAAACCATGCGTGAGTTAACGTTCCTGCATCTCTTCTTGACATCTTCCAAACGGCATACAAAACAGCTGGACAATTCAAATCCCACCACCACCATTTTATCAACATCGTGGAGACACAGAGCAACACTTTGCATCTTACAAACTGATACGTAGGTAGACGAAATATATTCTTCTCAACTCAACATGCCATATAGATTTTTTTAAACGTTCCACAATCATATATCTTTTTGTCATCGAGTTCCCCCCAGGCTGGCTAGACTTACCCCATGTCCCTGCCTTTCCTTCCATACAGTGTACAGCAACCGAATCCATGCCCTCGTCCCCCTATGGCTTTTATGGATAACAGCATTACGCTCATATCACCATTGTCATTATCATTTATCATCATGCAAAATGCCGCAAAATAGCGATTCCGCGGTACGCATGACTACGTCTCCATATTGCTCGGTATGCACATGTGCCACTGCTGCTGCTGCAGCTGCAACTACTCTACAAGGACCGTGCTCTTCTAGGAACCAAACGCAAAGATGATAAAGTAGGGTCACCTTGGGAAGGGCTTGGGCGCAGCGGCAGTGTAGAACCCCCCCAGGAGGGTCAACACACACACTCGCGAACACTCTTCCATGCACACATCTCATGGATTTGCTGCCTCTCCATTGAAAAGTCCAGGCTTGCGAGCAGAGAAAGGAGGGAGACACAAGGGAGCATTCACTGTCGAGAGCTTATTATTTCAAATCCTGCAGCGCTTTCTCTGCGTCGGCCGTCCATTTGGGGGGAAAGAAAAAGAAGAACACATAAATAGCTGGCACATTTTGACCACAACACCCTCAGAAGGGGAGAAAGATGGGAACATCAGCAGACAATAACGGACGCTCGATGACTGTGAACAAAGAATGAATGCAGGGGAGATTGTAAGTACAAATATCCTGAAATAGTTTGAAAGAATCGCCAATTAATTTATCATAGTGTCACAGCCAAATGGAAAATCTGACATTACGTAGCTTTCAGCATGTCCGATCTCATAAATCAGAACTTCCAAGGGGAATAATATCTAAACTATATAAATGCATTCATAATCTGGACAGCCATTCTTTTAAATATATTAAAAATAAATGGGAAAAAGAGGTAATTTTGTTCTGACAGATAAAGAATGGGAAGATATATATACATCTCAATATTTGGAAAAATATGTCACACTTTTTCTTCACACCATGTGAACGTGCGCACTATTCACAAGGAAATACTAGTTGCTGGAAAACCTGTTAATTGCCAAATGGCCCACCATTACCATGTGTTTTGGGACTGTCCTGTTGATAATAAATATCGAACTGAGATTAAAAAAAGTTTAGCCTTGGCATCCCACTCAATTTCCGAACTATCGGGGTCTCAAAACTACTGTCATGGACACAATAAATGGATACCTCTGGAGCATACTAATGCAGCAGTAAAGTAGGCCATAAAAAATGGATGACACAAACTGATTAACAATCAAGAAATGATTGGAAACAAATTAGAAGAAGTAGTTTGCAATGGAACGGACGAATAATACAATGACAAGCGTTTTGAGTTTTGAAACTCGCAATATAAAACAATTTATATTGTTATATTATTTTGAGCAATGGAAAATACTCATTCAGTTAAAACATCTTTCTTTCTTTTGCAACTGTAAAGTGCATTTTAAGAGAAGATACAAATGGTTCAGGGTAGCCACTGCTCCCCCACATGTAGATGTCATACTGCGTCCTCCCCCTTTTGGGTGAAAACAAACAGAGTTAACAGGCGATTGTTAATTGCTTAATTGTAAAAGTTTTGCTCCAAAATACAAAAGTATTTATACTGGCGACACAGCAACCACGGACGGAGAAGTTGATGAATATTTAATTCAATGCCGATATCCGAGCGGGATCATTATAAGAAAAAACTGTGGTGGCACAGGAAGTGACACATGACCGGAGATATCGATGCAAAGGCAAGATAAATTAGCTTGAGCAGTAAAGTATGTAAGAAAACAACATAAATGGAGGTATAGTAAGCTACCTCCACAATTTAAGTTCAGATGATGTAGGTTGTCAGTTATTATAACTTTGGCAGGCCACGTTTCCTTCATAAAAGGCCTGCACTAGATTATTTTCATGTTATAAAATGAAATCAGACTTTCCCAGTACAGATATACTGTAAAAGCATCTATTTGGGAGAAAATAACATGTGCAAAAAACAAACAAAAAAACAGAGTAGTGAAAAACACAAAAACTTAGGATGCTCAGAAAGCATTAGGAAAGTAAGCAATAGATGTTGACTAGTGCAAAGAGTTTAAAATGAAATTGTTCTGTTTTTCACGTTAAAATCAGGTACAGCTGGACTTTTAAATCTTCATTTTGTCAGACAGCAATTACTTTTCTAAAAGGAGCCATCTTCTTGTCTCCATGAAGACGGCTATGTCTCACAGAAGTGCAACTGAGGTCAAATCCATAAAGATTCTAAATACAGTGGCTTTAATTCTGTGCTGTCCCATTTTCGGATGACCTCTTGATCTGCCACATCGGGTTGAGTCCTGTAGGCCAGACTGTTGTGAGAGCAGAAATAGCCTGGCCCCGACAGTGTGAGAGATTTGTCCACAGCCAGCGTCATGTTTCTGTTTATAAAGTGACTGATGGTCAGAAAGACTCGTTTCCTCAATTTGACAAGTGCCCATCAAAGTCACCTTGGATTCCACTCATTAGTCGTGACGTGACAGAGAGAAGGAGATCACACAAGGACTGCACTGGTGATGACTGGACCGACCCACAAACTGAATCACTGTTACGGGACAACTCACTGTGGGCAAGTTAGGTTTATATATGAGTCCAAGTTATGAGCTTTTTTGGGTGGTTAAAGCAGTGGCATAGTGGATTAAGATCAAACACTCAAGCATAAAGATCAAATCAAAGTATGACTAAAGTTGGTTATATCTGCGATATATTGTTTAATTTTCAAATTTTCTGCTGGTAAAAGGACGAGTTTTGTGAAGCCCCTCGGGACGACTGCTGTGATTGTGGGCTTTAGAAAAATGAATTGAATAAAAATTGAATTGCAGTCGAAAAATACCTGAATAAAAGAAAAAAGAAGATAGAAAAAAGTCCTGTATGGAAGACAGTTAAGGCTTGAGTTTCAGGGTTGCATTGTTATTATTATTATTATTATTATTATTATTATTATTATTATTATTATTATTATTGACTGTAAACAATTCTTCAGTCTTTTTTCTTCTTTCAGTGTCATTTAATTAATTTTTATTTTATTATTTTTTTTAAAATTAGTATGTCAATGAGCTATAGAAAAGAGTAAATATGGATGTACCCAAAAAGAACAACAATCCTTAATTTTCTTATTTAAGTTTGAAAAGAAGAGGGGAGAGAAAATTGGTACTACCAGATCTAAACCGGGTCTATTGTCTAAACTATGGCTTAACTAGCTCTGAACTATACTAGTTCTAAACAAGAACAAACCCAAAGAGGACAAAAAACTGGATCAAACGTATTCTAAATTCAGCACGTATTAGAACTGCAGGGGAATCTGTGTATCACCTAAAGGCCCGCGGTGGACCGGAGTTGGTGTTACAGGCAGTCTGCAATTGCCCCGCACGGGTCCCGGTCAAGTTTGCGATCCATGGTCCAAGTGGCACAAACCAGGGAGAGTGGCATTTTGACCGCTAACAGCCCACTTGTACTGATTGTGAGAGTGTTAAGAGGTAGAAGCTGAAATCAGTGGTTAGCTTATGGAAAGAATGGGTTCAGCCCCTCTGGAACAGGGCACATTTTGGCTGCACTGTGGTCGGGCCAAGCTCCTGACAGATATGCCCATTGGCAAGTGAACGGGTCAAATACAGAAAGCTAATTTTGTTTGAGCTTTTTGGGTCTAACACTCCTGGAGTCGTATTTAGCTTAATTCACACTTGTTTCATGAATCCTTTTTACATTTTTTAAAGGATTTTATGGCTTGATTAAACAGGACAGTGTAGCTTGAAATGGATATACGGATATACAGAGAGGCAGGGCATTCAGCAAATTGTCAGAGGAAGAAATCGAAGCCGAAGCTAGCTGCACATGAAGCCTGGCATGTGTGGCAAGGCAAGTTTATTTGTAGAGCACAATTCGTACACAAAGCAATTCTAAGTGCTTCACACAACAGGAAAAAATGTATTAAAATCACAAAGACATGACAGATGTGCTGCTGCTAAAACCACTGGACCAACGGGCAGCACCATGAATCCATTTCTTAAGATTGTCTTCTCTGCTCCTTCTCTGAGCCTCAGAAAAACTTTATCTGAAAAGTATAGATTCAGAGGTCACATGCTGTTAACTCTATAAATCAGAGGTCACTAATAACATTTCTCCGTGGTCCAGTTTGAGAACATTACCACAAGCTGAGGTCTGAAACTTCACGGCATTTCTGCTACTGTGCAACGTTTATATTATAACATGGAAAGAGTATTATAATAGACTTCGTTATTAGTCACAATTTATCAATGAATTATACTTTATATCAAATGATGTCTAATGATGGTTTTAAAATAAATTGAAATGTTTTATTGCTCTTTTAAAAGTAGATTTTTTGGTAGAATATAAAGCTGACATGAGATGTGGAGCAGAATACTGCTTTTGTTCTGGTCAGAACATCACACACTGGACTCTGACTTTCCTCTGCATGAAACAATGCAGCGATGTGATTGGCTCATTGCAGTCACATGAAATAACCGTTACTTTCCTCTGGTTGCTCCAAAGAGCAGAAAAGTTAAGTGTTGCAAAGTGAACTCTCATAAGTCAGCGCTGCGGTTCTCTCTTATTTAGTCAGAATAAAACAGACGTCACACTCTCTGATCTCCCGCTGTTAAAGCTTTGATCGCCGCACGGTGATGCGGGGGCAGTGGGCTCGTGGTGCGGGTCGCGCTCCTGTGTGTTTGGAGCTAGAGGGAGAGAGCGGGGACTTGAAGGAAAGACGCAAACTCCCAGTTCATTTGAAACTATTTATTGAAGCCAGTTCATCTCTAACACACGAGGAGGCTGCACTGCTCATTCTCCACGAATGAGCGGCTTATGTTGTTCACTCCAACGTTTTGTACCTGAGATTTGGGTCCGGACAGGACTGCGCCTGGTTCCAAATACGGATCGGACTCCGCCTATTAGTGACCTGGGCTACAAATCATTGTTTCGAGCATTTCTGCTATCAAATTCCATTCATTTCAACTGTGTGCTAAGATTAGCATCTCAGGGGAAAGCTAGCTTAGTTTTTCTCTCACCACGGTACTTCCCTCCGCTGCCAGTAGATGGAGCGCTAATACCAATCCCCATGAGGGAACGTCTAACTGGTTGAAATAAATGTGTTTAACGTTTACATTACTTTTAGTTCTATAACATGAGATGAAAAAGTAAAAGGTGATCAAGAGCACATTTAAAGGTCAATAACACTAAAAGATAATGCATAATATGTGTCCTTAAAAACTCTTTGTCGATGTTGAGTGTCGGTGTAATCCCACATTCGTCTAGGAGTGTTCCATTGTAGAAAAAGAATCTACAACTGAATCTTTTTATATGATGCTGGGTGTGTTCGACAAACATAACAATTTTCTCGAAAAATAAAAACCTGAAATTCTTCTACAGTAAACTGATATCCCACCTTCTACTCTTGACTTTCCAAATAAAGTCCCTCCTGCTGCACTATAAATCACACTTGGACTCCCTCCCCTCTTCCTCTCTCTTATGTGTGTGCTTCCATTTTGCGTCCTCAGGGGGCATAGGCCAGTGGTTGATCACACAGTCCCTTTAGGTCAATCCAGATTAATGCCAAGGGCCTAAAGCCATCTCCTTGCAATGTCCGCAACGGCACATTCCCCATTACTGCTGCAAAATCTATTTAAAGAACGCCTATTAACTAGTCTTTTAATTGAAGCCGTGGACATCTCACTTAGACGTGCGTTTTAGAGTGTATGTGCGGCAGGCGTGAGCGTCCTCTCAACATGTGTGGACCGCTCCCTAAGTAGCAGGTATCGAACATTTTGTAGCATATTAATAATGCATGCACCGGTAAGACAAGATAACAGCGATGAAAGAGAGCGAAAAAACTCAATACTCCTTATGGACCTTCTAAAAGCCATGGAACTTCAGTGGGCGGATCTGACTTACCGCAACATACCAAAAGATATATATTTCATGTACCACTTACATGTGTAGTAGGCACATTTTCAACTGGGAAACCTGTATTACAACGCCATGACCTTGAGCCGTTGTCCGTCACTTTGCATTTCAACCAACGAACTCACACTTTTAGTACACTTCTAGCACGTTCTCTTCCTTCCTTTCTGCAGTTTCAACCCTCCTCCACCGTAGCAGTAGAACCAACAGCCTCCAGGCCAATCTCTTGTGGTGCGTTCACACTTGCGCATTTACCATATGAAAATGTTTAACTAAACTGGGATTAAATACCAGAAAAAAAGGTCAATATGTAGGTATAGACATTCCCTTTCATGCTAAGCGAAGTGGTGGAACTTATGTAAAATGTATATAAACTCAATAATGAGCCATTTAGTCTCCCCTACATCTGTTTCCCTTCAGACACACAGCAGTCCATCAAATCCCATGCGGCGCCCCAGTCAGTTCTGATGGTCTGAAGCTAATTCAGCTAAAACAATGACATTTATATCCAAAACGTCTACAGATTTTTTTATTTTTTTTTCAGCAATCCTTCGTATGTCATTGTTTGAGAAAATAAAATTGCAGGACGAAGTATGTAGCAGCGGGGGTATATCGATCAATGGGGAATCTGGGGAATCTGGGGAGTGGTGAAATGCTAGCAAAGATGTAACAAAGACGACTCAAAACACGCATGTTGTCACAGTCTGCTCATCTCCTGTCAGCTGGTATCTTTCCACTCTGCCACACTCCCTGCACCTGTCTCTTGCTTTGTCTCAATTGCTTTGTCTGCATGCGCCGAAGGTAGAGTAGCCTCTGTGGACCGCGAAGGCCGTGCCGAAATGGGACAGGCCTAGCCCACGGAGCCGTTCCGTCACCTAGCAACCAAGACTCGCTGCCTATGCTAACGCCACGCAAATTATGCATATGGACGTATTAAAAAGAGCAGGCCGAAAGGTTAAAATATTCTGACTTTGAGCCCAAGAGATTATAGTTCGTCTCACCCAAATCTTTTGTCCAAAACAAAATATTATGTTCAGCTCTTGTAAAACATAAGAATTACCAATGTTCCTGTGATAACTGTCAGAATGATCTAGAAGTTTCAACAAAAGTATTGAAATAAGCGGACTTAATTTCAGAATGAGATTTTATAATGACAAGGGAAAACATGAAAGGTAACATGCGTTTAGAGAAATATGTGTTTCTGGAGAAATTATATTTAATAATCAGACTAGAGCTTGTTTGTCATGTTCATAACATATCACTTACGGCAGTCAACAGAAACTATAATTAAGACAAAACGTTTTTACTCTCACCCACATTCATTAGCTTAAGCGGTTGCTTTTATATTAATGTGTTACAGAAAATACATTAAAATTAGCTGCAATTTACTGTTAAAACCGAACTTCTTTCACACTTTTGGGAGCGTTCTGCCCTTATTTTATGACCACACTCGTGCGTGTACTTACATGTTTCCTCCGCTGTCGTGAAGCGCCGTTTTAAAAACATCTGACTAGCGCCGCGCAGTGCATTATGGGCTATACAAGGCCGCGAAGCTTGCTTTTCACGGCCTTCGTTCACGGCCAATCTCCACATCGCCACATTTGTCGGCTGCATTCGTGGGCTGCATGAAATGGGACAGCCTTTTCCCGCAGGAAGTGATGCAACCGGCCTTCAAATGTAGCCTTCGGAACATGCAGACGTGAAATTGAGACGCAGCCACTGCTCCTCTCTACCTTAGCCACGCCTCCTCATCAGGCCAACCCTCCACACCTGTGACAGCTCTGCCTGCATTTAAGCCTGCTCCTGTCTCTGCACCAGAGCCAGATTGTTCTTGTGTTATTGTAGCGCCCTTAGTGTGGACCAGTATAAGAGAGGCACTAACATCTACTAGGTTCGTTAGAGGAGATGATTAAATTGGAATGACGTGCCAAATTTAAGAAAATGAACAAGTGATTTAATGATTTATTTCACCACTTCATACAACCACATTTCTCAGAAAAGAGAAAAACAATACAATAAAGAAAAAACCCCAAAGAAAATAAAAGAGAGCTCTTTCCCCCAATTGAGTTCAGTTTGTTCAGGTTTAAGTTGAAACCGTTGACTACCCGGGTAGTGTATGTATTTGGTTCTTATCTGGATCCAGTTCAAAAAAGAGTGTTCAGTCAGGTTCTCCTGCCAGGATGCTTCAGGCTGGCCACACCGTTAACACCACTCGCAGTCACCATGGGCTGGGCTCGCCATCGAGATTCGAAGATCACTTTAAAACCAATCTACACAAAGGGTGCAGAAAGTAATATTCTGTTCCAGTTCTTATCATTCTGAGACCTCATATTATTCCATCCAATTCCACATGAGAATATACTATCCAACTGTTAATAACAATTGTATCAAAATAAAATAAATGTACACGTGAGTACGTTTAGCTTAGTTACTCAGAAAGTTATGATGAGTTACCATGTGGTTTTTAACAGTAACATACAATGTGGTATCAAACAGTATCAAACACCATGTTTAACAAATAAAATACATTTACAAAATTCCCTTTTCCCTAAATTAATTATTTATCATCCATTTTTAACCTTGTTGGCTATTAAATGTATTTAACACTCGCAATGAAATTAATTTATAACAGTATGAGTACAATATTTATGATTTTACAACCAAAACCATCTTTTTTGTGGCTTTAAAATATACTGTTAACCATTAATTTACAGCATTTCAAGCAAAAGAAATAATTTGCAGTGCAGAAAGCACAAGTTTCTCAAAACTAATGCTAACTCAGGGCTAAGAAAGGCATTGACAAAGTTAGCGATTAGCATAGCAGCTAGCGCTCGATGCTAGCGCTAGCATTAGCGCGCTACATTTTCCTGTCATGAAATTCAATGTGGAATGATACAAAACGCAACAAACCCAGTAAAACATTCAAACGAAATCGTTTCATCTCCCGATTGGTTTTTGAAGGGATGATATCTGACATTCTAATCATATATTTCCAAGCTTGTACCACAATTTTTTGCTTCAAGCTAAAGGAAAGCTAACAGAGAGCTAACAGTGAACATGTTGTACACTCACCGGGATTTCTCAAGTAGTTTCTCAACAACTGGTTACTTCTATGGATCACAGGCGTTTGTCAGGGTGTAAAGCCGTTTTGCAATAAATTATTAGTGATCATAACCCAGAATGTTTTATATTATTTGACGTTTTTCCTACTTACTCGCTCTGCTCAGTACCACACGAAGAGCGTGCTCTGACGTGACCGTGAACGCATGGCAAGGCTTACTGGTCATTGTTAGTATTGCAACTTAGATTACATATACAGGTCTAGTAGCCCATTTTTCCATATGGGTTACATTATGCCTGACTTTCCAGCGGTTTTCCCCGGACTGATCACCTGTTGCCGACCTCGTCTGTCCCTGACCCGCCTGCCTCGCCTCTGCCCAGGATATTACCTCAGCTTTCTGTCTTCGACCACGAGTTTCGCCTGT
The DNA here is from genome assembly GCA_015082035.1 of Chaenogobius annularis. NCBI lineage: Eukaryota > Metazoa > Chordata > Actinopteri > Gobiiformes > Gobiidae > Chaenogobius > Chaenogobius annularis. The sequence goes on along the minus strand of BJKM01000076.1, from coordinate 1,308,125 downwards.
TCTCTCCTGGTTAGACACCTGCTCGGCTCTGTAGTGCTCACCGCTGGACTTGCCCGCCTGCTAGATAATGGTAAACTAGGCGGGCTTTGCCGTCAGTCAGCGACTCCAGACTCACTCCTGCTCGGATCTCGTAGAAAATCACCGTGAGCCAAGACTTTTCGCCGTGTCTCTGTATAAACTGTTAAAGACCGCTGGGATAAATAAACATCATTACCGACTGTTATTCCGTCTGCCTGTGCTGCTTTTGGGTCCTCACCATACCTGTGACGCATGTATTACTCTATAACTTAGAAGAAAAGCAAGTATGATATTGTTAAAAGCTCTTAGAAGTCAAATTTACATTAAAGTTAGGTCTGTACGGATGTGTGTGACGAGTATCATGCGGTAACCTGCGCTGTGTTGGACAAATAAACAAACGTAGTACATCACAGTTGGTGTAACATGCAGTCTGAAATTTAACCCACGCAAAATACGAACTCGCCTCGTAGCCATTAGGTTTAGAAACGGTCAGGATCGGGTTGCGTGTACGGGGAACATGGGGACGTTTCTGCATGCGCATGTGCCTAGTGTTCTCCAGTACCTACAGTACGCTCTCCATTTAGATTAGGAGCGGCAGGATTGGGGAGCATGGGGACCTCTTTGTATGTAAAAGGATTTCAGTTAGTTGTATCAGTGTTGAAAGCGGCGTTCAGCTCTACTGTACATTCTATTCAGTGTACTGTTTTGTAACTGAAGATCTCCATTTAGATTGTCTATATTTCCAAGTATTGGGTTATGACCTGCTTTTGTTTTGTTTTGGCAGGAACCCTTCTATTATGAGACCTGTAGCATAAATAAAAACACTTTCCTGAGAGAGGTGCCACTCTAATTGGATAATGGCTACATTATTCAAAAGACCTTTGTCTGTTTTCCCACTACAGCTGTCATCTAAAGACTCTGAACACGTAATAAACGGCACGGGGCAGAATCTTGAGCGCCAACATGCCGATTACCGTTGCAGTCCCAGTTTGGTGCTGGTTTAATCTTGACTTGGACATTGATGTCTGGGTGTAGATCTTATCCAGACCTGGATTTACTAATTAAGAAATTGGGGTTGGGTGTTGCCAAGAGACAATGGTTATCCCAATACAAGCTCCACATTGAAACGCATTAATACAGGCATATACCTCAAAAGGTCTTGATGTTTTTCTTATGCTTTTCCATAATGTCCTTAATATCAGAAGACTATTGAATTATGAATAACACACTTCTTCAGCTCAACAGATACCGCTTTAATGTAGTACTCAGCAGGTCGTAAGTGTATAACAAATGAACATGATTTTAAAAGTATCACAATACACATCACTATATCAGTATACGTATTTGCCACAATACATTGCTGCATCGATATTTTGCGTTCAACACGAAGAAAAACACATGTTCTGTTGTGTAAAAAACAAACACGGCGGCTTATCGGTAAAGAGGATATATGGAGGAAGTATCTTCAAAGAATAGAGCTCCTGTAGTTGTCGTCTGGCCATCCCAGCATGCATCACCAAACTTCACATAAGCAGTGACGGCGGTGGAGAATTCGCATTGAAACTAACGGTGTCAGACCTTTTATCTGCGTTCCAGAGAGTGTTGATTATGCTCCAAGGGAGGAAGAAAACCAGAGCATTTGACCAGATTTACAAAGCTCCAGATTGACCAGAGAAGTGGATTTTGGCAACCAAATGGACTAAAATGAGTCATTCCTCACATTAATGAAGATGCAAATGTATTTCTTCCTTGCTTTGGGTTTTCATTTGTGGAATGATTTACCCATTGTCTCATAACAATTCAAATCCGTTAAGATTGTGTATTGGCGATGCTGTTAGTTATGAATCAATTAATAAAGTGAGCGAGAGAGAGAGAGTGTAGTTTGAAGAGAAAAACAAATTCAGTTTACATAATTGACTGTTCAATAAAATTACAAACTAAAGTTATTTATTTATTACAATGACATGAGTGAATCAGCCTCTGTCGAGTACAACAGCTTCACAGTTTTTGTTTATCAGGATCGCATACTTTTAATTGTTGTTTTAATAGTTTAGTCCATTTAGTCCATGCACTTGGAGACGCGTAGTACGAGTACACAGAAAGGCAGCTACAGAACAAAAAATGTATGACCACACTGGTAGAACTTCACAACAGGGTCTTATCTAAAGCAGGCCACACACCTGAAACGGGGCGTAACAAGCGCGCCATACATCCCGGAGGTAGCACACCACACGGGCCCACGGTGACACACAACATTTTAACAGCAATTCATTTCATACGCACAATGGTCTCATCCAGACGGTACTAAAGTTAAAATACCTGGACACGAAAGCGACGCGGCACAACAACACAGGAACCAGTAAATGTGTGAGGTCAGAAGGGCGATTGACGTCTCCCCGAAGCCAATTTATGGAGCTACGGCTAGATTGATCAGCCTATAGAGACCACTAAAAGACACAGTGACTTCAGCAGCAGAAGTGAGAGGAAAACGGGCTTATTTGGATTTATTTTAGAGGAATTGAAATGTAGTTGTGACACACGGTAATATTAGATTCGATTGGTCAATCACTGCTTGCCTTGATTGCCCTGACCGCACGCCACTGCTTTCTAAACAGGAAATAGTATGAATGAAGCTAAACTCCAGGTATGTTTTTGATAAGGTAACAATGTCGGAACATGGTTAAAAGCTTCAAAATATCAATATGTGTCCTTAAAGCCAATGGAGACATGGAAATACTGTGGTACAAGTGACTAAACAGAAAAACATGATTTATTCAAACCATTCACACCCTTTATAAAGGCTGTCAACTTTACTCTTACTCGGGTGTTGTTGGTAATTGTTACTTTTTATTTGTGGTTAAATGTACCATTACTGTTAACCCCACACTTACATTCACTGTAGAATGTCGAAAAATAAATCTCTATGCCGTGTACAGCTATGAGTCTCCCCCGCCTTTCTTATTAGGACACACAATTCAATTTTTGTAACATAAATTGCATCTAAAATATACTTGGACAGTGGTGCGGTGGCACGGTGAGGCAGGTGCGCGTCGATATGCAATCCATAACGTCACTTGATGAGATGAGACAATCCCACCGAGCCGGGCGGTAGCATCAGCAGTTTTGCGCCAGGCCCGTCCCTCATCGGCCCGGGTGGACACACTCGTGCACCCACGCACGTGCACGCACACATTTGTCAGCTTGAACTTTACTCCTCTGCAAAATCAATGGGTTGTAATTTTTCTGATGCACTGGAAGGGTTCTGAGTAGTAGGAGGGAGGAGCGGGTACGGGTGGATGTTTTGGTCAGGCACAAGGCGAGCTGATGGACATGGGCATTAAGGCTGATTTAATTTGTTTACAAATTTAGAGAAAATCTATACGGACTGCTTAACCTGTTTGGCGTGTCTGCAGAACATAGGTTTTATTTTGGGGTACGAAGAATCATGTACAATAAGTGGCAGAGAGGACACACAGGCCACATCACACAGGTGAAATTCTACACTATGTAACTTAAAGGACACATATTGTGCTAAATGGACTTTTTGGAACTTTTTACAATGTTATGAAAATGTTTGTTCACGCATAAAAAACTGTATCTGGAGTTGTATTTAAATAACTTATTTAATTCATCCCAGAAATCGCTATCATTGTATCATCGGTAGGAATCCAGTGCAGTTTTGGAGTCCATAAATCATCCCCTGACTCGCATTGAGCTAGTATTAGCCTGCCCCAGACATGTTGCTTAAATGGCTGTTTTACTGCGGGGTTTCAGATGACATCACAACATTCTATTGCTCAATAATATCTAATAATGACAGGGTCTGCTAAAATGGATATTGTCGAAATTCAGATTTTTGCTGTAACACAAGAACGTGTCTAGTCACTTCAACATTTCTGAATTGACCTTGCAAAATACAGTGTTATCAATGGGCAAAGTGTGGGCGTATGACATTCTAGAATGTAAAAAGAAACCAATGTACGTGTTAGTATGGAACGCTTACTGATGGAAAAAATATATATTTTTCCACACATATTTTTGAAAGTTGTAAAACATGAACTTTTTTAAGAGATGTAGAAAAACGTAGGAAACCATCAGAAACACCGATAAAGGGTCTGCCAAACTTTTGTGACACAGCTCACAGTTAGAATGCAGTTTTTTGACTTATTCAAGGTGTTATCTTAGCAATAAAAATGTATGTAATTAAATACAGACAAGATATGTAAGTTTAATGCCAACACTCCATGGAGTCAAACAGGTGGCAGAACATCCGCCTGAAACGATGCAAAGTGCCCCTTTTAACCTGCATGTTTTCAAGTACAGCTCCCTGTAACTGTCCAAACGTGTTACATTCTTCCATACATAAAGACATTTTTCCTTGTCGCGGTGCGTTTATCATATACTGTACGTCGTTTGACCTTGTGCGGATGTGCAGAGCTGGGAGGCTTCACGTCACGCTCCTCGCTAACTTCCCCACCAGAGCAGCGACAGCCCGGGAATGAGGCGGCGCAGGCCACTTTCGTACGCACCGCCGCTGAATGATTCATGGCATATCCCGAGAATCAGCGCCGCGTCACAGGAGAGGAGAAGGGAAACAAGACAGCTCTGCTCACCTGAGTTCCACCTCAACTTCATCTTTCAGGAAACTATTAACGTCTAACAGCCGCCGGGCGTGAGCGAGGTGCGCCACCAGCACAAGGCTATGAGAGTGAATCAGGTTGTATGAGGCTGAAAAACTAAAACAACAATGCCAAGGGGGGCTAAGTGAGGGGGCACGTATATTTCAACACTTAGGGCATGTTATTAATCCAGGGTCAGCTCTAAGTATTAATGATATGGGGGGAAAGCTCAGTTTAAAGTAATACAAAATAATATCTCATACACTGTTTTTTACACTTTTGGAGATCAATCTGTGTCAGAATTTGATAGTTCTCTTTTTTATGTGGTCCGTAATTGATTTTTTTTTGGCAGGAGCTTCACTTTTTTTGTCTGTATTTGAGGTAAGGTAAGGTAAACGTCGTTGTCCCCAACTTCGCTGCACGACATGAACTCCGACACGATACAATCACTGAGAACGAACAGTACATAAAATCATAATTCAATCAATATACCGGCATATACAACATCAACTTCCAAATACATACAAATATTGCACACATCTATGGTTCATGTGCCTTCATGTCACCACCTAAATGCAGTACAACACACAGGGATGTATATAAACAGACAATTATAATATCAATAAGTTAGAAATTGTCCCCATCATCATTACAACAGCAGTAAAGTATTTTTCTAAAAAGAGTATTTATGCATTTACACCCATCCAATCATTTAATAACTTAAATCACAAGCACAAATGTTATTTTATACCAACAAGGATCAACTATTCTTGTTCAAAAGTGCTACTGCAGTAGGGACTAAGGCGAACCTGTGGCGGTTTGTTTTATATTTAATACATCTAAAACGTCTACCCCAAGGCAAAAGTTCAAACCCTGAAAACAACAAGTGATTTGAGCAGCCTTAGTGTAGTTTTCTCAAAAATTTGCCTGCAAAGATGGGTGGTCCTTGTTGCCAATAATCTTCATGGCGAAATTGAGGAGCTTAAGAAGTTTTGTTTTGTCCCTCACGTTTAATGAACCAAAGCGGGCAGCCAATGCCACGCCTCACTAGGCTCTCCAACACGGCACTGTAAAAGATGATCAGTATTTTAGAAGTGACACCAAACAACCTCAGCCGCCTTAAGTAGGAGTAAAGTCTTTGGGCCAATTTGCCCCAAAGATGCTCGACATGAACACTCCGTTTGAACTGGTTGTCGATGTGAAAACCCAAATACTTAGATACTAGATAATACTTTTAGAGTGTTTAGGCTGTATAAAGTAAAATCTGTGCAGATATAGGTATAATATGGGGTCAAAATGAATAATAATGGAATAATAATGTAAATCTAAGCGTTTTATTCTCTGTGAAGCGGGAGGTGCACTGTCTACGTTTAGAAACTCCGCTCTGCCCTCTGAATGTTGCGAAAGCGCTTTTAAACTCCGCGCAGTGTCGCTCGATGGCTGAGTGTATAGCACTCATGCCAGGCTCCATGGGCAGCAGCATCGAGAGTTTGATTCCGACTCTTACGATGTGCTGTGTGTCCTTCCCTGTCTCTCATCCATGTGTGTTTCATGCGACTGCCCTGTCCAGTACTGTCATCGCAGGGGGTGACAATTACGCCGCTCGGAATGCGTAGGTATGTGAGAAATAAATTGGGACCACTGAGTCTGCAAACAGTTTAAGTAAAAGTAAGTTGAGTAAAAATCAGTCGACTTTAGATCTATGCATTTGAGCCTCAGAACCTTGAGCCTTTTGGCGGTTGGGAAAAAGGCCATCACAAAAAAAAAATGGATGACACAAACTGCACCAACAGTAAAAGATTGGACCGACACCATAATTGACATACGGAAAATGGAAAAAAAATCCTCAAAAAATCCAAAAATCTTGGAAAAGGACAAATTTGACATAAACTGGACTAAATGGCTTTTTATTTTGATCTGGATGCACTAATATTCTTAAAGCAGTCATCTCAAATAATATACACTTTGTTTTTTCTCTGGTCCCACCCAGTCTGTACCATTATTATTATTATTATTATTTTTTTATTTATGTACATTTTTTTTGGGGATTGATATGTTTTTCTTTGATAAAAAAAAAATCAAATTGAGTATCTGTAGTATTTAGTTTTTATCAATTCGTAATGCACATAGAGACATCGGAATAGTAGTAGTAGTAGTACATATTACAACCCTGAAAAGCCAGTACAACCAGTCTAGAGTTTGCTGCACATGAACCCAACTACGTAAACAACAACACTATTTACAACCATAGCATCAAATCAATACCCTAAGAAACACAACAAAAAACCAACTCAAACCCACCAAGCTTTAAACCCACCCTCGAGCTACTCCATTAGCGAATGTGCATTTAGCATTTTTATCTGATCAGAACGTCCCATCGCTCCGAAACCAAGTCAACAGGCCTCGCCGTTATTGATCGGCTCCACAAGCACGAAGTGATGAACACAAGCTTTGTTAACGAAATCTGAGGCAAAGTAGATTAATCTTGCACGACATCACTCCAAGACAAAGCGCCCAATTACATGCTCATTTACAAAGGGAGATTGAAAGTGCTCCCGAGATTAACAAACTGCGACAATATAAAATTGCTCATACGTGCGCGGCTGTATTAAGACGTATTGGTTGATGGTAGAAAATGTTCCAAAATCTGTTATTCTCAATCTGCCCTGGGTAGCCAATTAGAGCAGCGGCTATTCATGTGGAAGCCAATGTGCCATACGGGTTTGGCGGGAAGTGCAGTGGAAAATGATAGTTAAGAGTTTTTAATGGAGGTTTGAATACAGTTCATCTACCAAAGCAAAAGCCATTCAGAGTTCTATTCAGTTTTATCATTACTACTATTACTACTTGCTATAACTATTATTAATTCTCCCTTGTTGCTTTTGTGTGTGTTTTTTTTGTATTTCCCTTCAGTGTCAATATTACCATCATATAAGTATACAGTATGTAACAGATGTATACACACATGTACATACATACACATGTACCTGCTGCATTAACATATGGCTGTATGCAAGTCTTAAAACTCTCTTGATGGAGCGATAAAAGTGTTTCAAAGCCGTAAGGTCAAATAGTGGTGGAGTGGTGTGGAGCAGGTTGTGAGTTCCAATCTGGCCGTTGACAAATGTGCTGCATGTCATACCTCAGTCCTGTCGAATAAAGGCTACGGGCGAAAAAAATCTGTAAAAACACAAAACAACGTAAGGTCCAAAGGTTTCATTTTCATGTGGGGCCTTTCAGCGGAGCGCCTAAAAATACAGTACATTCTTTTTACTCTGGGTTCTGTGAGTAAAAAGCACCCAGTAACCTAAAGCATGCATCATGGCCTAATCCGCCAGGTAGTGAAAGCAACTGCCGAGTGCAACTCACGTGAAGAGCGGAACACAGCTGTTCTCATGCGGGCCCAGGCTTTGATAGCTGTTCACGCGGTAACCAACCTTTTTATGGGAAACACGCCAGCGGAGAGCTGCGGTGTCCGGTGAAATTAGACAGTGAATGTCAGAATCAGAAAAGGTTTATTGCCATTGTCGATGAACAGAATTCACAAACATAGGAACTTGTTTCGGCCTTAAGGTGCAACATAAAACACTGAGCAATAATAAAAACAACATATATGAAATCAAAAGGGCATGCATTAAGAAACAATTAAAATGTACTATACAGGATAAAAATAGACTTACTATGTACACAAGAATTTACAGTTGAAGTGACAGTGCAGTGAGTGATGAATAGTTGCAGTTAAAGTGGCAGGTGTTTCAGGAGTGTTCATGAGTCCAACGGCAGAGGGAAAGAAACTATTCTTGTGGCGGGAGGTTCTGGTCCGGATGGACCGTAGCCTCCTGCCTGAGGGGAGTGGCTCAAATAGTCCATGTCCAGGGTGAGAAGGGTCAGCTGTGATCCGACTGCTCGTCCAGAGCCTCCTGGTCCTGTAGAGATGGAAGTCTTTGTCTGGTTGTGGCTCCAGCAGAGGGCGCTGTAGTCTCTGTTTGTCCCTGGCTGTGGCTCCAGCGTACCACACAGTGATGGAGGAGGTTGAGGATGGACTCAATGATGGCCGTGTAGAACTGCACCATCATCTGCACTGGCAGCTTGGCTTTCCTCAGCTGCCACAGGAAGTACATCCTCTGCTGGGCCTTCCTGATGAGGGAGCTGATGGTGGGCTCCCACTTGAGCCCGATGAGTGTGACGTCGTCCGCAAACTTGATCAGTTTGAGTCGTGGCTGGAGGGGCAGATGCAGCAGCTTTTCTGGAGTTGGATTTCCGAAATAATCTGTTTACATCCTGTTCCTGAACTGAGAGAGTGGTGGGGGAGGTGGGGGGTACCGGGGTTGGGTTGGTAGAGGTGTCCACCGTGGGGGAGGGGGTGGTCACATCAAATCTGGAGTAGAAGGTGTTAAGCTCCTCTGCCTTTTTTCAGTCGTCTGCAGCAAGGGGGCTCGGGGCCTGAAGTTGGTGAGAAGCCGGAGCCCTCTCCACACAGAGGTGGGGTTGCCATCAGAGAACTGCTGCTTCAGACGTGTATTGTACTGTTGAATGTCAGCCATAAAATTGAATCAGCCATGAAATTCTGTTACCACTTTACTGGTCCACCTATTTTCACCCATCCTCTTCTAATGTCTTTTAATTTTACATTTACAAATTAAAACAAGTGTCAATACTTTGTTAAAAGGTGGTTTTCAAAAGGCTCTAGCAAAGACCTCCTGGACTACTCTTTTTTAAGGATTTTTATGCCCATAGGCTTTGTTAGACAGGACAGCTGAGCATGAAATGGTGATGAGAGAGAAGCGAGCTGGGATGTGAACTCACAACACTGCAGCCTGCTGCATGTGGAGCCTGGCATGTGTGCTGCTGCCTTAACCACTACACTGATTGTCTGTCAACAACTGACATTTCAGAGCTCTGGGCGATGACATGATATTTCACGATATATCTTGATACTGATGACAACTGAGATTGTGGTTTTAAATTTGAGAAAAGTCAAAGTCACTTATTCTACAATAGACACTTTTTGGTATTGATTCTCAAAGTATTGATACTGAAAGAATCATTCAGTATCAATACTTTCACTGTGCTCTGTGTGTGTGATTCTCAGTGAAACTACTGACTGAATCAGTATTGATACAGTCAGTGAAAGTATTGATACGTTGGTAACACAATAAATAAACCATTTGTCACTATAAAGTATTTATACTTTGACAGAATGGCCGAGGTGAGGCTCAGTGCTGCCCTCTACTGTCTTAGCAGAATTGGCCCAGTGTTGACATGGAAACCAACAGAAATCCAGGCAACAATGCAACCGCATTTATGCATGTCATCAAAATTTGGTGATATATCGGTGAATCGTTTTTTTTAACAGCCCTACTTGGTGAGTGCCACCTTATCTCCCCATTTCCAGTCCAGGTGCTAAACTGCTAATTAGCATATGAATTAGTTGCCCCATTGTGCACCTCTCTCCCTGCTCCTCCTGGCGGCTTCACCTGGGAGTGTGACACATCTTTGTGAAGATTAGATTATATATAATTACGTGATTTTAGTGCTGTTTTATGTCAAAGCATAAGGCAAGGCAAGTTTATTTGTAAAGCACCATTTGTACACAAGGTAATTCAAAGTGCTTCACACAAAAAGAAAAAATGCATTAAAATTGCAAAACAGTTTAAGACATAAAAGAGAAGACAGACTGTTTTTAGCCTAGATTTGAACATTGTCAGAGCAGAGGCCTGTCTCACATCAAATTACTCAGTACTGCGTCTTTTGGAGAGGCTTCATGACCACAGTCATGACCACAAGACATTGAAAATGTTCCAGATTGAAGTGACATGTTAACTGTGAGTGAGTGGTGCTAACAAACTGTTCAGCACAGACTTTAGAAATCTGGTGGGTAACACATCGAGGCAGCATGTAGATGAACTCAGGCTGGTGATGATCTCCTGACAGTTTTGTCAGTTACGGTGCAAAGTGAGTCAGCTCTAAGTGTGTAGGTGGTTTGAGGGTTATTTCTTGTATTGCAGAATTATTTCATTTTTAATGCCCTAACTTGTCATTAAAGAATAATGCAAACTCATTACACTTGGATGTGGAAATGAGTTCTAACGGCAGCTGAGCTGGAGGGTTTGTTAATCTGTTTACTGTGGCAAACAGGACACGCGAGTTTGATCTGAAAAATATCCTCCCCTAGTTCTACTTAAAATAAGGTTGTACAAAGTTTATTTGTAAATCTCCTGGAAATTTGACTTGTGCTATTCCCTCTCAGCCTGGCGGCACTCCCTTTTCTGTGCCCTGACCGAACCATTTCTTACCCTTCTGCTTATTTTTAAACATTAAAACCTTGGTATGGATGTAACAGAGTTCAGCAAATCATTTACATTAGAACAAGAGACATTTTCAAAGTTTATCATTTCCATAAACAGTTTTCCCGTGCTGTCATTTATGTGTCTCCTCCGGACAATTGCAGGAGCAGCCGGTGGTTTGGGAAAAACAGACAGGTCAAAGAAGACACAGAAATGATCAGACAGAGCAACATCGACCACACTGACATTGAAATGCTAACCCCTCCTTGTAATTAGAAGATCTAGAGTGTGCTCTCCGAGACAAGGACAGCATTAAGCTATTTAGCATTTCTGTCACAAATATTAACAAATTGGCAGCGAGGCTGTCAATCTTTGCATCAGCCCCTCAGACCACCACCAACCATTTGCACACTCACCATTTCATACTACACATCCAATACTAGTGTCTTGCCTTAGGACATTGCCCACTGCTCCTGACAGGTTGCCCCAATGATATTAAAAGATGGATAAAAAGTACAAAGGTTCATGCAGAGACAATAAATGATATGTAAACATCTACAGTATCTCTTGTGTCCATTGTTAAACTTTTTTCTGAATGACTGTTGAGTGGCACAGACAGACTCCAACATGACGGGACCAGCTCTCACCCGCCGTCGTCAGCTGTGTTGGTCGGACGCTGTCCATCAGCCCTCACCATATCTCTGTCTCCACAGCACAAGAGTGTCCATCACCTGTCCATCCCATCAGCAAAAGTACAGTTCTGAAAACTGGCTGTGAAACTGTTTTTGCTCTGGAGTGGAAGCCGTCGGGGTGCACAAGAATGCTGTGGTTGGCATTTTAAAGAGGACAATTTGGGTTCTGGATTGTACATATGTATTAATCAGGGATATTGATAGACGGTAGATTCAAATCAATAGATATTATATAGTTTGAGCTATTAATCATGTTACAACATTGTTCAAAACACACCAGGAGTTGTCTTATATTCATTCTCACTTGTTTCATTAACCCTGTTTTCAAGATCCTTTGGCTTTGAGACTCACAAAACACTCCCAGATTTTAAATTTCCCAGCTTTGTAACATCATAAGTTGAGATGTGTTGTTTTTAAGTCCATAAATCATCACCAAACTCGTTCTGAACATTTCTGCCATTTAATAGTGAGTCATATTAACTGTGTGCTTATATTAGCATGTCGGCAAGCTAGTTTTTGTTTTTCTCCCTAGGGTAATTCTCTTTGCTGCTTGTAGATGGAGATCTAACATAAATATATAATTGGCACAATAAATAGGAAGGATATCACTTTAGTTTTGATTCTAGGATTTTAAACCAGATGTGCTTGAACTGTGTGTACTAATCTAGAAACATTGAAATTAAACAATCAGCGATTTTTTTCCCCTTTTAATAAGTACTCAATTAAAAAATCCATAATGATCGGATCAATATGAAATCTGAGAAATTACTATATGCCTCAGAACATGCAAAAAAGTAAATGGGGTCATTGTTTGTACCGCTTGGCCTGTGGGAACATCAACATCCCCCTTTCAAATGCTATTGGAGTTTCTTAACCTTCATACAGAGCAAGACTTTATGGAAAATTACTGCATATTGACACAAACATTTTTAGGGCTGTATGTCTTAAGTCATTTAGTCGATTCACTGGTCAATGGTGTCTAAGTCGAAAACAATTTGTATTGGTCGACCAGTTCATTAATTTAGATACTTAGGATATGTATGGGACAACAGAAAAAAGGAGAAGTTGAATCTACCGTTGAATCTGCCTTTTTACATCTCGTCAGTGTAATCCCTTGTTCATCCAGGAGTGTAGTCATCTGGAGACTGTTTTGTTTACAATAATAATGATAATTGTATAGTCATCGTTTCTGCAGTTTGGGTCAGATACATCGAGATAATTGTTTTGAGAGTTTATGCCACGCCCCCTTTTAAGTTGACTAATCAATCGGTAGAACATAGTTGACCAAGAATTTCTTTATTCCATTACAGCCCTTAACATTATTCAGATCACTTTGATGGAAAAATTCAAATACACAATAGGTGTATTATGTACGAAGTTGCTGGTTCCAAGCCTTGGACCACACTTTTATTTTTGGATAAGCACACTGCTCTATGTAAAAAGGGGGTAGGGGGCCAGATCACAAGTTGGCGTCGTCATGCCGGAGGGGGGTGCACAGTTTGGCAAGGTCCGTCATTGTAGCTTGCAGCTTTAATTATTAGGACCGAGATGAAGTTCAAGAATTGTCGCGACCTGGGACTTGTTAAAATTGGATCCAGGGGCAGGAAAATTGAGAAAATCGAGTAGTCAACAAAGATAATTAAGCCTGTAAGTGGTATCAGAAAATTAGAACTGAGCTCTAATTTTGGGTGAAGACTTCGTGAAAAAATTAGCTCAGTAGCACCACCTCAAACATATCGATTAACATGGGGCCAATGTGAGCCTGACGCCAAAAAATAGTTAATGTGAGGATACCTCTATCTGCAAGCATGTTACTATAGCCACCTGACAAATATTGTCATTAACTTACATACAGTATGTTTTGGTTTACAAGCATTTTGAATGGGATGAAACATTGTACTTTGTCATAGACACACACACCACAGTGAACATAAAAGCCAGTGGATAAATTATTCTCTTTCGAACCGTACGGTCATGAAAATGTTAGAAATATCTTTCATTGCAGTAGGCAGCACGATGAGAGGCGGGACTCTTCTTGGTGGCTTGTACCCCGCACTCGCGAGGCGCAGAAAGCAGTCTGGAAGGTCGGAGAGCAGGTGCGGAGACCACAGCTCTCTGGCACAATCGAAAAGAATAAAGTCTAAAGAATAAAGTCTAAGACGATCCACCACGTGGAAAAAGAAAGCAGTCATGGGCAGAAAGTCTAAAGGATTAAAGATCCTGAGAGCGGGAGCCGAGCAAGAAGAAGAAGAGCTGGAGGAGGAAGTGACGAAACGGTAGTCGATGACGCATTAGAGAGCATGGAGGATGGAAGTTTTACTACTATTGAATCTAAAGGTAGTAAAAATGCCGCAAACAGATCCGAATCGAAAGGTTCTGGCAATGAGAAGCAGGAGGAAACTTCTAATGTTGGGAATGAGAGTACAGAATGTAAGGTGATCATAAAACTTGCGCATGAAAATGCGTCCTTTAAGGAGTGGAATCCAATAACATTAACGTCGAACCTAGGGAAGGCTTGGGTGGAATCAAACGTGCGACAGTTCTTAGAATTGGCTCGCTACTGGTTGTGTGTAAAGACACATCTCAGCAAATGAAGGCAATTAAGATTCAAAAGCTAGATGGAAAGAGGGTTATTGCTTCAAATGCTGAAAGAAACATGGTCAAAGGAGTTATCACAGGCATCCCGTGGTTACTGTGGATGAAATAAAGACTTAAACTGGAGCTAGGGTTGAGGATGCCAGGCGATTCAAAACGACCCGGTCTGGAGTAAGACTTGACAGCCTTTCAGTAATGTTAAAACTTGGATGGAAAGTGTCTGCCTAGTAGTGTTCATAGGATTCATGAGCTATTTCCACCACCACTACGTTGCTTCAAGTGCCCGCGTTTTGGTCATGTAGCAGCAGTTTAGTTTCCAAAGGGAAGCAAAGGTGTGGTAAATGTGCTGGAGATCACAAGTATGAGAAATGTGATGGAGCAAAACTGGAATGTTGTAACTGTGGTGGAGAACGTATAGCTCTGCCTACAGGGGATGTCAATATAGCAAAAGGGCTGTTGAGGTGCAAAAAATGTAAGTCTCTCAAGGTATATCCTATGAGGAGGCAGTAGAGAAAGTGCCAAGGAAAGAAGTGAAAGTGGATACAGTGAGAGATGCCGGCGATTCTCACAGCCAGTGTGAAGCGCCCAGCCAGTGTGAAGGTCCCAAGAGTGAAGGTTCCAAGAGAGAAGAAGGTTCCAAGCATGAAGCTCCCAAGATTACTGAGAATACCGTGTTTGTGGATTGGAATGATTTGGTATCTTTATCCACTCTTTATGGTGGATGTTATTTACTGTACTGCTCAAACTCAAAAGAAAACCGAAAGGATCAGGATGATGGTACAGCTGCAGAAAGGTATAGGGCAGAAATAGAAAACGCACTAAATGAGTATCAGAGTAAAGAAATTACCTGTCCACTGTCATGTTTTACTGGTTCTAAAGTCTAATGTCTAAAGAATGAAGTCTAAAGGATAAAGTCTAAAGTCTAAAGAATGGAGTCTAAAGGATAAAGTCTAAAGAATAAAGTCTAAAGAATGGCAGTAATGTAACATTATGGACACCAACTGACATAAAACACCACCAAAGAAGAAGAAGTACAGTAGGTGGGAGTAAATGCACCTTTTCAGTTGGCTGCCAACCGCCACTAAAAGTAACACAACAACAACAGTTGTGGGATTTGGTCGCGAAGTGCAAGAAATAGATGTTTTTTTGGTAAATTGCCACTGATAGTCTTTTCATAATTTTGCATCGTTTGTAACAACTAAAATATGTCATCGCTGCAGGCAAAACCACAGATTATTGAGCATATACAGAAAAGTTTAAACTACACGGTCTTTGACTCCAAATGGATTCCATGCAGCGCAAAGTTTGTCTGTTTAGGAAACTTTGCCAGAAGAACCGGTGTAATTCAGATTTACGAAGTACAACATGGGGAAGCTCAACTCGTGAAGCAGGTAGAGAAACCTAAGCCTATAAAATGCGGCACATATGGGGCCACGTCACTGCAGCGGAGACACTTAGCGACGGGAGATTTTGATGGAAATCTTAACATTTGGAATCTAGAGAGACTTGAAGTGCCTGTTTACTCAGCTAAAGCCCACAAAGAGATAATAAACTGCATTGACGGAGTTGGTGGCTTAGGGGTTGGTGATGGAGCAACAGAAATTGTAACTGGAAGCAGAGATGGCACTGTTAAAGTATGGGATCCCAGACAAAGAGATTCACCTGTTGTCAACATGGAGCCTATGGAAGGGGAGACCAAGCGGGACTGCTGGACTGTTGCATTTGGTCATGCATTTAATGGCCAAGACCGCTGTGTTTGTGCAGGTTATGATAATGGAGACATCAAACTTTTTGACCTGAGAAACATGTCCCTTCGATGGGAAACTAACATTAAAAATTGGGTCTGCTCTGTAGAATTTGACAGAAAAGACATAAACATGAACAAGTTGGTGGCCACCTCACTGGAGGGAAAATTTCACGTTTTTGACTTGAAGACGCCGCACTCTACCAAAGGCTTTGCCTCTGTTTCAAAAAAGGCTCATAAATCAACCATTTGGCAGGTGAGACATTTGCCTCAGAACCGGGACATCTTTATGACAGCTGGAGGAGCAGGACTCTTACATCTTTGGAAATATGAGTATCCAGCTCAGATAAGTAAAAAGGACTCTGACGGTGTAGATGATGATGCTGCTGGAACAATCAAACTGCTACAGAATGCCACTCTTTCTACTCAGCCAATCGTCAGCCTCGACTGGAGCCCCGACAAGCAGGGTCTGTGTGTGTGCGCTAGCTTTGACCAGTGTGTCCGAGTTCTCAATGTAACAAAACTGAATCTGGTGTAAGAAGAATAGACTGCAACGGTACACATCAGCCTTATTGAGGAAAACTGAGTGTGTGTGTGTGTGTGTGTGTGTGTGCGTGCGAGTGGGTGTGCATAATTTCCAATTAACTTTTAACTTAATAACTAGTAATATTAAAATATAATTGTTGATCTAAGTCATCTGCTCTAGTAGAGCATTTGATAATCCTAAATAAAGACCAATAATTCGTGTCACTCAATTATTATTATTGAGTGACTGTGTAATGACAGTTACTATTAGTTATTGCAGATCTTTATTTTTATATTTTATTATTATACCAACCCGTTCGGCATGTATCACAGGTGGCATGAGGCATGAGTGCAAACATCTCCCACACAGTGGGTGCTTTTGAATGCCACAGTTGTCAGTCACTGGATCAAACACTATCACCATATATGGACTGACACCATCACATTCCAGCTTCCAGTGGCCAAGTCCAGCCTCTTTACACCAGCAGTACGAGCCCTGGAACCGCCCCATGGCAACGGCTTCCATTAACGCTAAGTCCGGGGACAAAGTAAGGCCCTAAGAGTGACTTAGAAGCAATTTAATGCACAATATTTGCTAAAGGATTTGATTTTGATGATTTGGTCTTATATAAGGGGTGTGCCACAAAATATCGGACTTCAGAACTATATTTTTGGTCCTCAAAACTCCTGATTACATTTGGAGCACAATTTTGGCTGCAGGAATAGGCCATCACCAAATAATGGATCGATCAGAGACTGAACTGACAGAATGGAAAAGATGACACCCTGACTTAATTTGAAGATTGACAAATTTGACAAACTTTGAACTAGATGAGGCTTTTATGCTGTTCACTATGTTCCGTTGCTTGTTTAGATGTCTTTTGTTAACCTTTTTCTTTTCATTTGCTCTCTGCTCTGCGTTGTATAACCACATATAACCACTGTAGAAAGACACCTTTAATAGTACCTTGATATTTGGCCCCCAGGCGGTTCCAAGTTGCTCTTTTTCCTACCTTCACGACTTTACTGCTGCCATAAAGAGGCTGGACTTGGCCACTGGAGGCTGGAGTGGGATGGTGCCAGTCCATATATGGTGATAGTGTTTGATCCAATGACCAATAACTGTGGCATTCTAAAGCACCACCTGTGCGGGTGATGTTTGCAGTCATGCATCATATCCAGGCAAAGAATTGTTTGATTTTCCATTTTTAAATTTGTTCCCAAAATTGCAATATAAAATAAAATGAAATAAAATATTGAAATATAGCCTTGGAACGTTGTTTCTTTATTCAATTCACCTTTATTTGTTTTGGGCAACGCAGCGAGCTCGCTTTCACCTCCGGGGTGCCCGGACTAAACCAAATCAAAACTCGGAGATGCTGAGCACAGAATGCGCCACAATCCGTGCACACATCTTTGTTTATAAACTTGACTTGTGATCCTTAAACGAGGGAAGATCCCGAGGCGCACACCCCCAGACTGCTGAGATGACCCGCATTAGTCCCGTTGCCATGTCTCTGAGCCCTCGTGATGGTTGTCACCTAGTGCAGAGAGTTTACAGGGCTTAGGTGCGTGCTGTGTTCAGCAGTCTGAGTGATACCTGAGTGCTAGATGGGATGCACTGTGGTCCGGAGGGCGCGAGGACTGAGCCCGTGGTCAGCTCTGGAGCCGAGTGCCGGAGCCGAAAGTCTGATGCGTGCTAGTCTTTGCCAGTTTTATGCAGACTGGGGACTGGATTTTGGGTGAATGTGATGTGACGGTGGGGATTTATCCAGTTTCCCAAATAGACATACTTCTCTGAGCTGAGCACATTCACGGACCGTGCAAGTCTGCATGGTCCAGTCTGGCCCAGACCACACAGTAACAGGTGTCCAATGCGGGAGGTGGAAAATCCAGCAAAGAGCTGAGTGCGTAATGGCGCTGCGCTGTTTACATGAGTGGGAGAAAAATTTAACCATTGTAAAATTGGACTGTATAACTTATAATTTGTGTTATTTATGCACATGAGGGTTGTTTTATTTTGATTGTATGGGGATAGTAACACGACTCCAGTGCACTAGTTTGGAAGTTTATTAGTTATGATTCTGGCCATTCACAGAATGCATCAGACCCCTAAAGTTGCTTCACTCCACCTCAAGATGTCAGGAAAGGAGCTCTGCAACACCCAAGTTAAAGCTAAGAGCGGGACCTAAGAGTTCAATAGCTGTTTCAAATAATCAAACTAATATATCCTCCTACACTTTTAGCATTGTATTTTATTCCTCCCAATTGAACATCACAAAAATGGTGCAGTGATGCTAATGTTGACCTTTGGGGCTGCTGCATGTCTCTGTTACGACCTGTTCGCGGAATTAATCTTTGACGTATGGTAAAACTGCCTCTCTACTCTGGGAATGTGGGACAGATTTCTTATAATAGGCGAACACACACACATTTATGTATTGATCAGGCCTGGTCTTGGACTTATTACTGGAGAAAGTCGCACAAATGGCTCCAAATGAAGATGAAGTGGGAATAACAGTCGAGTCTTCTGGAATAAACGTGATCATAATAGACTTTGAGAGGATACACCCACATGGTAGGCTTTGTCTTCAACGATCAATATGTGAGCAGGAAATGTCAGAAGCAGTTCTCAACGCAATGCAAAAATGTACACTCATAATGGGTCATCTTATGACTTGGATTTATTTAGTTATACTTGTTTACTTGTCAGTCTAATGTATTTCATAACAAAAATGGCTTCTGGCTTTAGAAGAAAGCTCAAGAAAATAAACTGTAAAGTTTAAAAAACAGATCATCTAAAAATTGTATTTGTAATTTGTGGTGTCTGTTGTCTGATCCTGACCCTGTGCTACTTTCAATATGTGACGCTGCATCAAGGAAAGCATCAGAAAACAGCAAAAAATGTATCGACCATAGTCTGGACTCTTTAACTTTCACCACAATCCTTAAACTGTTGTTAACTGGTATGTTTTGAAATATGGCAATGAATGACCTGAAGCTGGCCTATTCAACCCAAGGCCCACGGGCCAGATCAGACCCTCCAAACCCTCTGATCACCCACAGCCCACAATCCAAATATTAAAACATATTTCATTTTGTTTACTAGTATAGTCCTGGTTCAGGCTTTGTTTTATTCAACTTGGTGCTGGTTTAAACCTGGTTTATTTCGAGGGTAGTTCTGGTTTAGTCCTGGTTCAGTCTTTTAATCATGGAATAGTCCAGGTTTGGAACCAGTTGATACTAGTCCAAGTTTAATTCTGGTTCAGTACTGGATGGGCAATTTTGCAGAGCAATATTGGTTAAATCTTTTGTATTTTATTTTTGAAAAAAATCTATTAAAACAGTTGGTGGTGGCGGTGATGGTGGTGGTGTGCATCTGTCCAGCCCAGAGGCCACGGCCCTCAGGAAAATCTGGCCCTTACGTTTAGTTGAATTGCCCTGGTCTATAGTTTAAACGCAGGCCAAACTAGTCGTTCCTCAGCACACAAAAAAAAAAGACAACTGATCGATGATAGAGTAGTTAAGTGCAATAAAACCATGAAAACAAATGTATATTTGATGCTTGCCTCGCTGTTACTACGTTTACAATTTTACCAATGAAGTTTGGGCATCCCGGTTTCTGCATTCTTCTGCATTCTGTAATCATCACTTCTTTATTAAATTGGGACTGTGTAATCAATTACATTTTGATAAATTATGATTCATGATCAGTGTTGGGTAGCGTTTATTTAAGTAACTCGTTACGTTACCTCGTTACTGCCCTGGGAAACGAACGCGTTATGTTACTGCGCTAGTTTGTTATAAAAACGCGTTAGAGTACTCTTATCAATAATCAACATTATTGTATAACCCATATCGTTTGCCGACAATCCCTTTGCGTTTAAATACAGCAATATTTAAAATATATATATATATATATGTTTTGGTTTTTTTTTTTAATCTAAATTTCCAAACAAAATACACAAAATATTGGCCCTATATCAATTATCGGCCCAAACGTTTCCAATAACACCAGTATCGGTATCGGCCTAAAATGTCCCTATCGGTGCGCCACTCATTTTAAACGTTGACAGGCAGACGAGACACCAGTTGGGACTTTATGTACGGGTTGTGCTTGCAGGTGCACCTCCCACATCTCCCTGGGAGCACATATGCATCCACACTCCGCTTATGCACACATGGGTTGGCAGCGTGCCGGAGACCTTGGCCACGCACCGTCACTTGTGATACAGGGGTCATTTATCTCAATGCTTTTTCCATCCTCGTTTTTGTTTTGAAAAGGTTATGAAAGCCTCTGCCTCCCCATGACGTCCACAATTGCAGCCTCAGAATAACTCGTGGCATGTTTATCTTGCTTTGAGTCCAATCATTTGCTCTCCGTATAATTATCTGCCATTGTCTTGATAGATTAGTGTCACAGTGGGTGGTCTTTGGTTACACATGCACAGATGAGAGCCCTGACAGAGTAGTATGACAAAGTAACTCTAAGTACTCTGTTATTATAATAGTATGTTCTGTACATATAGTATTTTGTGCTTAGGTTTGAAATTGAATTTGATTTCCCTTCCTTTTAGATATAGTACCTACGTACAAGAACGTCATTAAGCTCTTATTAGAAAGTTTGAACTAATAAAGAAAAACTGTTTATATTGGTGACCTGGTTTGAACAGAACTAGTCAATATTCTATTCAGCAGTCTCTTAAAGGGCACAAATTATGCAATGAGCTTTTAACCATTTTGTTCCCACATCAAAAACATAGCTGAAGCTATATTTAGCGTCATTCACGCTTGTTTCATTCACCTGGTTTGCGAGGTAATCTTCTCTGAGCACTCACACATCTCTCGATTGTTGAGTCACAGGTTAAAAAAAAAATGTGTCCCATGCAGTTTTTAAATCTATAAACCATCACAGAACTGTGGTCAAATTGTGTTACAACAAATGCATGGCTCTATAAAAATCATTCACTTTCGCTTAAGGGCTTAATTTATTTATATTTTCACTGCAGACAACAGAAGGCACTCCAACACTTCAATACCATCGTTTTTTAAAGTGTGCTTGCCAAATGTAGACATTATTTTAAGTCAGATTTGTTGTCACTATAATAAATCAATTCCTACATTTGTGGGTTTTCCTTTTGGAAAACATTGACCGTTGATCCAGGGCTGTGCAATTAATTGCATTTTAAAGATCATTTGAGACCAAGATTCAACAAGATCATTTCTAATGGTCAATAATCAGCTTGGGTCTCTATCGAGAGGTTAAAAGCCAATTGTCAGTAAGAGTTCTTTTGAGAAAGAAATTCAACATTTTTTCTGCAGTCAAAGACAATGATTGAACATCTGTATTGTTTGTGCTCAGGAACTTAATGCCAAAATCCATTTCATTTGTAAAAATAAGTCGAACATTGAGTCAAAATTGTGAAGCATCAAAATGAAGCTGTAAATAGTGATACATTTTTTGTCACCCAGCCCGACTGGAATCCAAACTACACCACCACCAAGAGATGCACCCTGGCTAGTGTTAGTATTCCGTTTTGCTCCTGCTCCTATTGATCAATGCTCATTTACAGCAATCGGGCGCGGTTGGGGCTGGTGTGCTACTCTGTACCAGTGCGACCCGACGTATTGATTGACTTGGCATGATAAATCTCATTTCATGTCAGGCGCTCTGATTTAAAAAGCTGCTGTGCATGTTGTAAATAATCGCCACAGCTCGGGTCTAAGCCTCGTGACATACACTCGATTTCTTTTTTCCCTCCTCCACCAGACTGTTTTAAAATTCAGGCTGTACATTCTGATTCAGTACTGGGTGGTGGTGTTGCGTTGACTGTTTGGATTGCAATAATAAAGACAAATGCACAGTTTAGTAGGAGAGTGGGACAAACATTAAATGGTAGTGAATGGGCTAGGTGTAATTGTTCTGTGTTGCAATGACTGAAAAAACATTCAAAATACATGTTCACTCTTGATCAATTTATGTGCCTTATATATTGACGTATATTTTCATATATCCCATCATCCATCAACTTTTGTAGAATCGACCTACTTACTTTTAATGTAATGACTCCACGCCTGTATACATTTTGGATACAATTCAGAAAGTCCAACAAAGTCCAGCGGTTATTCTTAAACTTGGATTATAATTCTTGCATGTCAATTCCGCACAGAAATGAGACGTGCGGAGGGCAGCGGCGAAGATCTTGGCAGTATTTATAATCTGCGCGTGGTTCATGCGGTGTCAACAGTAGACATCTGAGCTAGCTAATAGGAAATCACGCTCATTTCCGTGAGGAACCACCCGCATAGTTTTTTTCGACCTTTGACCACTCTTCAGAGATTCAACTTGGTCTTGCCCCAGGGGATTCTCATTCTGATCATCGGGATGGTCTCATTTTTAAAGAAGGCCAACAGCCTGTGACGGTTTTGAAGCATGCGCGCCTGGGTCAGGGAGTACGCATGGCCCTTCACCAGACTGTTGGCCATCTACAACTCGATTTCATGTGGTTGAGCCTTGATGGCGCAGCTGATGATGCCTCCTCTGTTGTAGACCTTCAGCAGATCTGCAAACAGCTCGTCCTATTTTTTTTCATCTTTGTGGAAAGTTCCTTCCGCCAGGTCAACAGACTCGGCGCCACTGAAATCAAGCGACTCGTAACAGCCCGAGAGCTTGGCGTAGGCCTTCTCCAGTAAAGCGCTCCAGAACTTGTTCTCTTTAGTGTGGCGGTAGGTGAGCTCCCCGTTGATGGTGGTAAGCCGGTCGTGCACCACCACTTCCAGCCACTCCCCAAAAATCCAGAACTGGAAGTAGAAGATCCCTGCTTAGTTCTCTGGGTGTTTGCTGCCCCAGACCTGCTCCTTCCAGTCTGGAATCACCCTCTTCTACAAATTTTACTTCAGTGCCAAGAAGGAGCAGGCAGCAACAAACCAGCAGTTTCCCACAATTCCTTAATTCAAGTCATGCGAGCGAATGCCTTCGACAAACAGATGTGGCGAAATCTCTGCTCTCCCCTGGCCTCTTCCTCTGAACTCTTCCGGGTGGAGGTTTCCTAAAGTACAGAGATGCTTTGGTGGCAGGGACCTGATATGTAGGACTTTAAAAGCGAATTGAATGTGACGCAAATGCGAAGCATGAGCCAGAGCCTCCACCTGAGTGTGCAGGGACTGGCGCCGATGTAGAGCTAACTAGCTTAGGTGTAGCATTGCCAGCCTGGTTCTCGGTGGCATTTGTCTTCTTGTTTTTCATGTTGTTGACATGTCCCTGAAATAAGTGTCGAGGCTCATTATATGTCTGCTCCCACGTAGAAATATTGGCTCTCCCCAGGTGTACTCGTAGTAAAGACGGATTATAGACACGTCCGAACTAAGCAGGCATCATCCCGGAAGTCCCTTAACTCCTCTTTCAATCCAGCTTTCCTCTCTGCTCAGAATTTTCACCTCACTGTTTCCAGAAAAGTGGTTTGTGGCTTTAAAATGAAGCTGTACGGCATATTGTAATCCTGAATTGGCATGCCTTCTGTGGTGATAAAGTACTTATGTTATTATCTTTAGAACTTTCCTCACTGTATTTGATTATATACTCTACATTGCTGTTATTATATAGGCATCTGGTTCACCCTAAGGACAAGATGCCTACTCAAACTGTGTGTGTGACGGAGCCGGTCCGTCTCTGTTTGGAGTCACCGTTTGTTTGCTGAACAACCGCGGTGGGAGTTCATGCCCGCACGCACAGACCAACACACACTCGTTAATTCCCCACTTTCCCCGCTGTTTCATTCATTCGCACCGCACTCCGACACTAATCCGCCAAGGGTGCACACACATACACGCCAGCCCTTGCCTATTTTGTCTTGCAGCCTCGCTCCTCCGATGCGGCGCGTTGGACCAAACCCAGCCAGTACTTCCTGGTAGTTAAAATGGGCACTTTTCGCGCCGTGGTGCTGACCATGTGACATCCACGATGTAACCACAGTTTTACGCATTTCTATTGTACGACGGAGTATAAGGGCCAACCCCAAACAATAAATAAATGCAGAGCACTACGAGAATAAACTTGTAAATTAACGAGAATAAAGTCATACATTTATGAGAATAAAGACGTAGTCAAAATAAAGTCGACAATTAAACGTTTAGGGGCCGGTGTCAACGTGACGTCCAGAACGTAAACAAATGGGCTTGGAAGAGTAAACATCTTAGAACTACATAAAAGCAAGACAGATCGCCACTGCAGTTTCCCAGCACCTTTCGTGTTACGCCTCATTCACAAACAGCTCTGGCCCCTGACACGCGGTACAGGGTCTGGAGCACCGGCCCCCGACACGCGGTACAGGGTCTGGAGCACCGGCCCCCGACACGCGGTACAGGGTCTGGAGCACCGGCCCCAGACCTGCGGTACAGGGTCTGGAGCACCGGCCCCCGACACGCGGTACAGGGTCTGGAGCACCGGCCCCAGACCCGCGGTACAGGGTCTGGAGCACTGGCCCCAGACACGCGGTACAGGGTCTGGAGCACCGGCCCCCGGCGCAGTGCGCACGGCTCCACAAGCCCGTAGTGCTGTGTAAAACCTATGCACACAAATAACATATGAACGGTGACTTTATGAGAAGTTTAGAAAGGTGAAAATGGTCCGAGACCCCCTCACCTGCGGCTGTGGCTCTGAGCGTGGTCAGGGTCCTGCCCAGTGCCCAGGAGCTGAGCTCTGCACGCAGACCCTTAACCAGAAGGACATGGGGGCACTGCACGGGGGAAATGATTGTTTGTGATGTCTAAAAGGTCCGCATTATAAAGTTCGTTATCTATTGTGGGCTTTTGTGTTAACTTTGAACTCATCCAAGTCATTTTGACCACGAGTTTATTCTCGTTAATTTACGAGTTTATCCTTGTTAATTTACAAGTTTATCCTCGTTAATTTACAAGTTTATCCTCGTTAATTTACGAGTTTATCCTTGTTAATTTACAAGTTTATTCTCGTAGTGCTCCGCATTTAAAAAAAATTGGGTTGGCCCTTATACTCCGTCGTACTATTGCGTTCTTTTGAACATGAATGTGTTATTAATGAGGTCTTGCTTTGAAGGAAGATGCCACACATGTTTGTTGTACAGTTATTGTGGGTTTTAATTATCCATGTATTTTGCTCAGTGGGAGGGGCAAGTGAAAGATGAAGAGGAGCCGCTCTTGCCTGGGAGTCAGTGTGTCACTGGTAACAGTGCAGGTAACAAGGGTAATGAGAGACAGACTGGGATAGTTAAAGGAGACATAAGTTGGAACGCTGTAAATATACGTATTTTTGGACATTGCTGGTCCTCACAGTAAATATTTTGCACCATTTTTGCACTTGGAGATTGGCACAATAAATCCACCTGAGAGCTCCGTTACAGTGTGAAAATACTTTATATTGGAGTTGAAGTTTTATGTTATGTTTTATTAATTATGCTTGTTTATTAATGCAAGTGCGCATTAATGTGATTAATCGTTCAAAAAGTGTGATCAGATTTGTTTAATTTTCATTGATTTACAGGAAGTACCAGTGAAAAGCGTGTTTTCCCCCTCAGCATCTACATGTTCACCCCGACAAATACATTTGGTAACAACGTCTATGTGTGGTGTGTTATTTATACAGGTAGAGATGACAGAGGGGGGGAGTGAGAGGGGATAGAGGGGAGTGAGAGGGGACAGAGGGGAGTGAGAGGGGACAGAGGAGTGACGAGGGATTGGAGAGGGAGTTGAGGGGCAGGGGTAGGGGTAGAGACGAGGGGTGAGAGGGGACAGAGGGGAGTCAGAGGGAGTGGAGTAGAGGGCAGAGGGGATAGGAGCGGGAGTGAGAGGGTGAGAGGGCAGAGTGAGAGGGGCAGAGGGGTTGAGATGGGACAGAGGGAGTGAGGGGGATAGAAGGCAGTGGAGAGGGGAGTGAGGGGAGTAGAGGGGAGTAGGAAGGGAGTGAGAGGGGACAGAGGAGAGTGAGAGGGATAGAAGGGAGTGGAGAGGGGATTAGAGGGGGTGAGGGGGATAGAAGGGGTGAGAGGGAGGGTAGAGGCGAGGAGAGGGTGGAGTGGAGGAGGGGATAGAGAGGGAGTGAGAGGGGATGAGGATGAGGGGACAGAGGGGAGTGAGAGGGACAGAGGGGAGTGAGAGGGGAGAGGGAGGGATAGGATGAGGAAGAGGTGAGTGGAGAGGGACAGAGGGGAGTGAGAGGACAGAGGGGGTGAGGGGATGGGAGGGTGAGGTGGACAGAGGGAGTGAGAGGGGATAGAAGGGAGTGAGAGGGGAGTGAGGGGGTGGAGGGGATAGAAGGGAGTGAGGGGAAGAGGAGGTGATGAGGGAGGGGAGTGAGGGGTAGGGTGAGAGGGGATAGAGGGTGAGAGGGATAGAGGGACAGAGGGAGTGAGAGGGGATAGAGGGGAGTGAGAGGGGATAGAGGGGACAGAGGGGAGTGAGAGGGGATAGAGGGGAGTGAGAGGGGATAGAAGGGAGTGAGAGGGGGCAGAGGGGAGTGAGAGGGGAGTGAGGAGAGTGAGAGGGGACGGAGGGGAGTAAGAGGGAGTGAGAGGGGCCAGAGGGGAGGTGCCAGTGTCGCTGGTGCACGAGGGAGAGTGACTCTGCATTCGGTCTGATGATAGATTTCCTCCTAAATGAAAGTAACTAGTCATCCTTTAATGTAATTAAACTGTTGTGTTTTTGACCATATTTGCGAATAACATGAAAAACATTGTCATTGTTTGTGTGAGAATATTGTGACATTGTTGTATCCCTCGCCCATAATTCACTCTTTGTCTTTATGGAGTAGACAAATTGTAGGACTTTACCCATTAAAAGACAGTAGCCTACATTTTATCTAGTCCTACACGTATGGTACAAAACAGTGAGTGGGACGGGAAAGCACGGAAGCTTGTCAGGAGCAATCCTATGGAAAGAAGTTTTCAATTAGCAATTTGGTGCCACTCCATGTTCAAGTGAAGTGCACACGCGTGCTCGATGTGAGCGGCCCGCAGCGTCATGTCCTTCCCTCTCTCAGCCTTATTTGAAGCTTGGATAATAATCCTGTCTAATAAAGCTTACGGGCAAAAAAAAGATCATTTAATTAGCAATTTAATCTAAATGATTTTTTTTGACGCACAGCACACAAATTCATACCACAATCAATGTGTTGTACACATAACTGAGCAAAGAGCATTATAAAAGTAGGCGCAGAAATGAAGAGGACAACCTTTCACAGCGATCAGGGGCCGGCTGCAGGGCCACCGGGCTTTAGGCCAAGTGGTGGTTTTAGGCACAGGCGATTCCCGGGCTGTGGCTAGATTACGGAGCTCCCGTGTCCACAACCAATTTCAAGCAGCGTGCTGCCCTCCAACGTCAGAGGTGAGGAAGAGGAAAGGACAGGGGAGGAGGCCTGCCTAAATATTTCCCATTGTGCGCGATTGGCCGGCCAGTGTATCGCCACAAGAACATACTTAATGAAAGACGGAGCACAGAAAATCACAGCTAAAGATAAAGGGCCTGTCCCAACTCTCGCACTTGCACACTCCAAAAGCGCGCTCACGTTGAGCCGCCGAAGCGTACAGAGTCCCATTTCTTTCAAATGTTTCGATCCACACTTCACCGCAGGCTTCTTTCCACACTTCCAAGTGTGGAGCGATGTGGACCTCAGGCAAGAACATTCTCCACAATGCACAATGCATTTCACTGAAATGTTTTAAAGTGGTTCTGCCTTAGCAACAATGGATAAGAATGTGTTTGTGCTGCCCGGTGGTCGATTGGTTAAGTTCCTGCACACATATGCCAAGCTTCTGATACAGCCGGTCGCAGTGTTGTGAGTTCAAATCCCGGCTCCGACATTTACTGCATGTCCTCCCTTCTCTCTCATCCCACTTCACACTTTCTTCTCCTGTCTAATAAAGCCTACGGGACAACAAATCTTTAAAAAAGGAAAAGAATGTCTTAACAGTTAAACTGATGATATTTTAAATAAATCTGTGACTGTCCAGCAACAGCACTGTTTGTGTCCAATTCAGCAAAGGATCCAAACTAAATTGAGCTGCGGCTTTGTGATGAATTCAACTGCCATTAAACAACACACTGACAGCTGTTTTACGCTGCTGCTTTTCTTTACCGCATTAACAACACTCTGAAGTACGGATTGTCCCAGTTCTCATGTTTATCTCCCCTGTGTCGCTCACACACTTCGTACACTTTCAGAAAATGCACACTTCAGTCAAGTGTGTAGAGTGCGGTGCGAGTATTGGGACAGGGCCAAAGTGCCAGTTTGAGCAGTGCTGCGTCTTTGCATCAATGTTAAATAACTTCATGGAATAACGTAAACTTCTGGGAGTGGGACAAGTCAATCTCCTCTACTGCCCCCTAGTGATGATCTTATGGATACAAACTGTGTAAATGGAGGTGAAGACAGACTATAAATGACTTTAAAAAGGAGACAGAGATTTGTATATTTAATCATGTCCCAGTTCACGAGCTTGTGCTTCTTTAATAATGTACAGTGATGATGATGATGATGATGATGATGATGATGATGAATTGTTCTTTTGTACAAGGATTCAAGGAGGCTTTGAGGACGGGGATGTTTATGTGACCAGTTAGACAGTATATAATATATCATGGCATGTAAACGGTGTGTCATCGAGGGAAAGCTGTGGTTTAATGAAACAGTATGGACTTTTACTGAGTTCATGTCTTCCACTGGGTCCTTGGTTGAAGCTGGTGACTGGGCCGGTCCCTCATCGAGTACAGCACGACGGCTCGTTTGCTGGCGTGTGGCGTTTGCTCCTCCGCTGTGGTCTGTTAGTATACTGCACTGTCCTGGGATAACAGAACGTTTCTTTCCTCACAGGGCTTCGGGACTCGACGCTACGGGCACCTTATCTTGTTGTCCTGCGCAAAAGGAAACGCCTAAACTACTGTGAACAATGGACAAAACTAAGACGGGTTTGCATTATCAACGGCCCGAAGCACATTGTAAACAGAGGGCATAACTCATAAATAAATGTTATCTTGTTAAAATGGAACTTGCTGCCTCTTTCTTTTTTTTCTTTTATTAATTTATTTCTTTTTTAAAGGATATTTTTGGCCCGTAGGCTTTATTAGACAGGACAGTTTAGCATGAAATGGGGATGAGAGAGACGGGAGGACATGGAGCCTGGCATGTGTTGTCAATGAACTTACCTGTGCGCATTATGTTTCGTTTCATTGCTTTTTCTCAGTTTAGTTCCAGTAGCATTGATTCCTTTTTTGGGAAATTTACTTCTAATTACTTACTAATCCCACCCACATGATATGTATCAAATGGCAAGAAAACTGTATGGAACTAGAATCTACTTCATTAAACTTAATTAATCAACATACTCAGGCAAGAAGTCTACAAGAGTAATCAAGGCTCCTTATAATGTAAACCTTAATCAAAATCATCATATTTGTGCATGGAAAAATCCATACCACGAGTATCTATAAGGTTCTGTCTCTTGTGCAAAAACCCAAATACTCAGGCTATTAAAAGACCTTAATGCACCATGCATGTTACATTTCTCCTTTTGTGGTAGTCTGTACGTAGCTAAATCTTCAACATTCCATTCGTGACTCTGCTGGGCACACCTAAATTAGAAAAAGTACGCTACAGAGAAAGAAAGACACACAACATATACGAGGGGAAGGTCATGGCAACCCAAGCACTGGATAACATTTCAAACCAACACAGAACCGCACTGAAAATGCAGTGAAAAATACCTGAATATCACTGTGTATGTGCATGCTTTTATTCATAAAGCTTAACCTTGACATTCAAATCAGCTTTTGAAATGATGGGAATTAAACGTGTGACATTTTCTATCGGGAATAGAATATGTTTTGAGAAACTATCATGATGCAGATTGGGGCCTCGTGAAGCATACTTCTTATCCTAAACAACCTGTTTCAAGCTGGACAGAATAATGAATTGATAGATTTATTCTATGTTTGCTTAGTTTATGATTGCCAGGATGTAAACGAGGAAGATGAACAAAATTAAAACTAAATCTGTAACTCGACATGAATTGTGTTTGTTCATTGACACAGAAGCGATCTTGAATAAACACCATTTATTTTAGGTTCAAAAGGCTTGACATGTTATGTTGTTCAATTCACAGTTCTTTGTCAGTTCAGTTCCTCAGTTTCCATACATTTTCTGAGACTCGACTTGATTCAATTCAATTCAATTTATTTTTGTAACTCCCAAAATCACAACAGTGGTTGCGTCGAGGGGAGACAAAAGTAGAAACCTGTAGGAGTTCCACGTTGAAGGAGAGATCAGACTCCCTCGGACGGACAGGCGGACACGCCTCAATTTGCAGATAGACCGTGGAGCTGGACCCACTCAGGAGGAGAACCAATTCTTCGAGGCTGATGAAGAACCGTTCATATGGAGTAGAGACCGTTTCTCCAAGCAGATGAGGAGCATCTGGATCCACAGGTCATCGATGTGCCTGCTCCACTCCCGTCGGGGAAGTGGGAGAAAAAGAAGGAAAAGCGATGGAAAAATTGCAAGTGAAATTAAATATTAAATATTGTTTGATAGAAAAGTAGTAAGAAGCAGAGGATAGTGCTCAAGCTGCCATACTTCCCCCAGCATAGTTGCTCCTAGGGCAGCATAGCTGGAAACTGTAAGGTATTTTATTTCTGTTCTAACTGGCCTGACCATAAGCGATTTCAAAGAGGAACGTTTTAAGCCTGGTCTTAAATGAAGAGACTGTGTCGGCCTCTTTAACATGGACAGGAGCTGATTCCACAACACAGGAGTTTGGTAGCTAAACAATCTACCTCCTACTGTGCTTTTAGAGACTCTTGGGACCACCAGAAGTCCAGCATTTTGAGAGTGAAGTGCTCTGTTTGGATGATAAGGTACTATAGCACTTGATACTTACGAAAGACATCAGTTAATCCGGAACAGAAGACAGCGGTGATCAAAAGGGCCTGTGCCGTTGGATCGCCACAGCCGAGGGTAAATTATTAGGGTCAGTCTAGTTTTACGTTATTTTGACCACAAGTAAGTCCAGGAGACCCAGGATGCATGTCCTTAGGCCTCATCACAACGACCCAGTGCACTCCTGCCTGACCAGCCCAGCACCGGCTACACCGAGGAGCTGGGAACATGACAACCTTGCAGCCGGACCACCCTGAAACGAGGCGCTATTAGTGACGGCTGTATTGAAACGGGGGTTTTGGCACAATTTCGAAACATGTTTAAGAGCGCTGATCATGTGACTTAAATAATTCATGAAATGCTGTTGTTTCACGGGTGTTTCACTAGGGGGCTCATTGACAGGGCTTTAAACGAACCACAGAACAGCTAGCCCAACCCTATGTCTCTACAAAGTCTAAACCTGCTCCCACAAAGTTTAAACATGGTGTTTTTCAGCGCCGAAACCGATGAAAAGCGAGATAATTAATCTCGCTTTTCACGGGCAAAATGAATTATGTAAACCTGTGACACAGTGTCTCAATGGTGCAGTGGTCAGAATCTCTCTGTATCAAGAATCGCTTTTATTATATATATTTTTTTTATGTTCATATTATTCTAGAAAACAAATGCATTCATAATACACACAACTAACAAGTGAAGTTATTTTATTTAGATGTTATAGTTCTAAAACATACCTCTAGATGTCACTCTGGAGAAGTGTTTTGAACTGTGTTTTCGAAGCTTCGAAACATTTGGTTCAAATGCTTTGCTGTTTGATGAGGCTTCACTTTGCTCATCACGAGGCGCACTGTGGAGGGTGCAACATGCGGCACGCGGCATCCTGCCTCGCAACGCCACTAAAAATACATAGGATCATTGCTTTTTAGTCACTAGCAGTCCATAGATTTAAGAAACCATGTGTAATGTATGTACCTGGCCCTTACGAGACAACAGACGCAACGCAACAGAAGAACGTAACAGATACTGGGGATTTTTTTTCATAGTAAAGATGTGCGCCATCTGCTGGCTTGATGGGCACACTGCTCCCACAAGTGGCAAAAAAGTCTTACAGATTGAATCTTCGCTATATGATATGATAGAAACCTAATATAGCCTATATCGCAATTAGCTTTCTCTACAGGAAATTCAGTTTTTACATGGATATAAGCTCAATAAGTCAAGCGCTCCGTCTACTCTTAATTCACTTTAATGTAAATGTACGAGTCGACAGGTGGCAGCATATGGTGTTGATATTATGTTTTCTGAGACGTGCAAGCACCTGGCCAGACTTTCACTCTTTACCTATTTTTGGATTTCTTCATTGTGAATGCCATATGGTCATAATACTGTTTGATCCTTACTGGCCCATATACATTTTAATTTCATTTTAAAATAAGATACAGGCATAAAAAGGTGTGTTTTCTTTCGAAACAAACACAGGGGGTTTGCTCAGAGAAGGCTTCAGCTGTACTGGGAGAAAACGTGCAAACTTCGTGCCATTTATAAATGTTTGATGAAGGTAAAATTGGGTCCTGACGGTGACCTTTGAGGAATAGCATTTTGATAGGTACAGTGTTGAAATAATGAAGTAGTGCAGCCAGTCACTGTCAGCGTAATGGATTGGTCTTGTTGAGTTGAGTGGGGGTTCATCAAATTAGCACGACTGAAGCTAAATGCTACTCCAGGTATGTTTTTGATGAAGGAACAAAGTTAGAACATGGTTGAAAGCACAAAAAGGTACATTTTGCTTTACACGTCCTTTAAAATTCAAGAGTGGCATTCCGATATGGAACACTGTGGATTTTTTTTATTTTTTTTGTCTAACAATCCTTGTAGAGATCTGGAGAAGGGGGATGAGGAGCTCAATGTCTTGGGAGGAGCTCTGAGTAGAGTCTCTGCTCTTCTACATAAACAGTAGCAACAGAAGCTTGGGCAGTAACCTCCAGCCTTTTCGCAGTATATTATTCTACATTGACCATTTTGGCAGTGAATAATTTGCACAGGCAAAAGAGTTTTTGATACATTTCCACAATCTTCTCAGCCCAACAGAAAACGTGCTACAGGTTTTATCACATGTACACTAAAAAAATTGTCAATGTCTCTACTTTAATTAGAAAAAAAAAAAAAGATGTTTGGTTTTATTTATTATTGAGCCTTAATTTTTATTTCATTTTATTTTTTCGTACTTCTTGGATGTCTGCTGGTTTTGTATGTTGTTTCTGTTCTCACTCTGGTCTCTTCCGATCACTTAGTTTCTTTGTTTCATTCTGTTCTTTTTTGCAACGAAAGAAAATCTTAAGGATTATAATATGAGCTCTACATGGTTAAACGAAGGCAAGCATCTTTTTTACATCTTCAGCATCGCAGACGTCGAGGTGCAGTGGGAATTGTCTTTGTTATGACATGCAGATTATATGCAGAGGTACATGCGCGGACAAATAAACTAGTTGTACTACTACTACTCTCCGGGCCACAGGAGAATAACTGTGTCCTCTTTCAGGCAAGTGTTCAGTCTCAGGGAAGAGCCTGTTTAGGCGACTGACAAACATCTGCTTATCTTCCTTAAACTGATCCGGTATCATCCTTTTCCTCATTTGAAATAGCAAGAATGTGTTCTAAAGATTGCTAAACAGAAACACTTTAGTTTTGCCTGAGATTGATTGGGAAATGCAGCTGTGTGCCGCACTGTCCTCAGTATCTTCAACCGTAAAGTCTCAAACCGTTCCTCCCACCATAAAAGACAACATAAATACTTGTAGCAGGTGGAAATGCACTGTACTTTATCTATTTGTCAAATCTTTCTTCCATGAAGGCGTTGAATTGATATTGTGCAACAAATAGTTTCACTCTCTAAACCATTTACAAAAAGGGAAATGCCATAATATGTGACCTTTACCTCAGCCTATTAATAATGAAAACAGTGACCCCAACACTAAAGGCGTTTATGTACTGAACACTTGTCAACTCCGTCACCATTTGCCTTTTGTCGCATGCACGGTAAACGTTGACATATGGGTTACGTTGCGAGGCCAGGTACCCACTGTACATTATGACTATGGCCTTGACCGGCGTTAGCGCTACAACAGCCTAGCATCCCAAAGTGTTTCGTACCAATCACACGCACACACGACCACGCATTATGAATCGCTATTGAACTGACCTTTGGCTATTCTCCCAGACAGAGGAGCCGTTTGTACATGACCTGAATGGGGATCACAGCAAAGAATATGATTTATGCAGCAAAACACTTTTTCCTCAGAATCACTGGACGTTAATAATTCAGAGTGTCTTCAGCCGTAGGTCATTAGGCCAATAATCCTCAGAAGCTTTATTCTGTTGGTTTGATCCGTTTAAGGCAACGGATGGAGCCGGAGTGAGAGTGAGGCTTTGTGGAAGTCATTAGCGTGAAAATACATTTTTACCCGGTTTTAATCTTATTATGAAGTTCAAATTAGGGAGTGATGGTGCTGAGTAACTTTAAGCAGTAGTGGTCAAATTCAGCCTGATACAGTTACTGTATATCGTTGAAGTTTTTCCTACTATAATTCCATTGGAAGTGTATTTTTCTTTGGGTTTGTTTGGTTAGATTTTGCTTGGTATTATATTCATGTTTTAAGTACAGTTTTAGACCGTAATCATGTTTTTTGTCATATCAGCCGACTCACAAATGTCAGAATGAAAAGAACAAAATATGACGGAATGACACATTTGGCTACAGGTGCCATGTTCATGGAGGGCTCTGCAGAGCAACCTATTTGGGTGGGTTTATGGGGAAAAATGAATTAAATTCAACTTTATTTCAATCTAAAAACTGACGGTAAACTACTCATACTTTTTTCTTCAGAATGCGCAGTGCAAGTTAACAGCCCTGAATGCAGATGAGGAGTGTTTGGATACGACACATGCCTCTTCCATGATGGACTTACGCAGCAGATACAGAGGGCGGACTGAAGCCTTGTAGCCCAGATAAGAGCCGAAGCACAGGAGAGCCGAGCCGACGGCCGGACCGGCTAATCCTGCACCGTGTTGTCCCTGTGGTTCATTCTAACACTTCTTCAGGCTCCACTTCAGAACTGGATTCAAATGAAAGACGCCTTTAGCTTTGTAACATGTGCTTATCCCAAGTGTCTGCCAAAGCCACTGCTTTTCATAGGATGTGCACAATGTATAAAAAAACAACTATGAGCAACAGCAGCACAGTGCAGATTCAGGGACCCTTCTCGTTGTCGAGAGCGCAAAGGAGAATTTGTCATGTGTTCAATTAGAGCAGGGGGTTCCCAAACATTTCAGAAACAACCATGCATCAGATGCAGGACCCCCACTGTCAAATACAATTATTGTCTGGGATCATTTCAAGTTGCAAAATATTTCAAATCAGATTTAATTGTGTTTATTTGAGTGGTTTATTACCTAATTTAACACAATTTCACTAAAATATACACATTTCAATGAAAAATACATACACTACAACAGGGCTATTCAACTTAAGGCCCGAGGGCCAGATCAGGCCCGCCAAACGATCTGATCCGGCCGGCGACCCATCTTCCAAATATTATTATCATCGATTTTTTTTCTTGTTTTCTGGTTTAATTCTGGGTTCATACAAGTTTAAACCGGGTTTGCTGGTTTTTCTGGCTTAGTGCTTATCTAATTCTGCTTTAGACCTGATTTGGACCTGGTTTAGACCTGGTTTGATTCTGGGTTAGTCTTGGTTCCGACCTGGGTTGTAGCCTATCCGGCCCAGAGGCCACGGCCCCCCGAGTATCTGGCAGCCCAGCGCAGCCCAGCGCAGCCCAGCGCCACAACATAGTGTCATAATTATGAAATCAACATCTTCTAAGTCATCTCGCGACACCCGAAGGGATCCCGACCCCCACTTTGGGAATCACCGATTTAGAGGGTTAAACGTTTGAGTTGATGACAGAAACCCAAGCTTCCACACAAACCCACCGATAAGACCCCCCATAGAAACGCCAGGAATGTCCAAAGATTTTGACTTGACTATTTATTTTAATGGAGAATGACCATAAACACGAACACATAAAATACAAGACATTCTTGTACGATACGTAGAGGAATAACAAATAACGCAACGTGATTACTTTTACTTTTACTGATAGTTCCACTGTAAAGTGCATTACAAGGAATAGAAAAGGCTGTCTTTGGTCGAAGACGCCTTTAAAGACAAAACATTTAAGCCACTCTAGTACTATTTACTTATTAATCATACGTCAAGTCAGTACACGAAGAGCTCAAAATGTTTTCACACTCGATTGCAGTAATATACCAGTTTTCTTCAACATGACCTTCAACTCCATCTGAAGGTGTGCATACAGCTTTAGCATTTAGAAGCACTTTACAAAGTAAACCTGCATCAATAGAATTTTACTGGGATTTTATGTGGCTCTGAAACAGGATTTCTACCATTGTGGCTCAAATGAATTCATGCAGCTGCAGCAGGCGCTGCAGGGGCTGCGGGTGCTGCGGGTGCTGCAGTCCCAGCTTCACAGAGGCTGTAGTTAGCATGGCGAGGACAAGGGCATAGAGACAGTGCCAAATAACAGTTTCAAACATTTGGCTCTGTGTCCTGGAGATCAGCTGTTAATTGAATTGCCTTTGATGCAGTCACTTTATTGGCACCTTCGAGATTAGGCTACTGAAAGACAGGAATGACAATTGAATCTAAATTATAGCACTATACAGGATTTTAAACCATTTCTATAACATTATTTTGGTATAAGTGTATTATGGAAAACTAAAGTACAGACTTTACAGAAAATGAATGTTCATGAATAATGGTTCATTAAAATAAACAGAAATAAACCCACGCTTTCTTTTTTGAAGAAAACAAACAAAAGAAGTAGACAAAGAGAAATGGCAGTGATCTATCTTGGCTCCAAGCTCTAAAAATAGAAAGTCATTAGTTTGATCATAAATATTAGCATGTGACCCACAGGCTGACTGGGCCCTTCACCTCTGTACAGCAGAGAAAGGAAGACAGACTGTTACACGCTTTGGCATCTCAGGAGTTAGATCTTATAATAATGCCAATCGAAAACACACATTATATATTGCATCAGACCATGGTCCCTTGTGTTGTTGTAGTTGGTGTTTGCACGCCATCTGCTGGCAACAGTGGGAAATTCCATAGAAAAAAGCAGGGTATTTTAACACCGTAGCCATCATGCTAATGTAACGTGAGTCTTGTGATGATTTCGACAGGAAAACTCCAGGTTTCTCCTCATAATCCAGGGAAAATGTAAATTAAGTGTTTTGTGAGTGCTCAGAGAGTGATGACCTTGTGAACAGGATTAGAGACTTGCTGTAGGTATGTTTTGATGTGGGAGCTCTGTTATAAAAGGTTCAAACAAACTTTCGAATTATTCAAACTGTAAAAACCTTCCGCCAACCATAATCCATACGTATTGCTGTTGTCTGATCAAGGTTGACCATAAAACGTGGTGTGCTCATTCACTGTCAGCGCGAGGATATGAAACAGATACAGTGTCAGAGATATTGTCCTGCAGCGCACGTCCAGGCCTGACACACTCCGCGCAGCACTCCCCTCTCACATATTTACAGCCCAATAAAAGTGATTTATTGATTAATTTCAGTGTAAAGCAAACAGATGTGCACGGTTATCAGAGAGGAGACCAGTGTGAGCCAGATGTGTCACGGCACGCCACTCACCGCTTTGACATGACAACACTCTCTCATTTGGAAGGCCTATTGTGATCATTGTGGTCAGAAACTGTATGAGGTTTTGCGCGAGATAATTCTAATCCGACAGGTCCCAGAAAATCTGTCATGAGCCATTTTTATCCATAATTTTCTAATTTCCAGCACATGTGCAACGGGTGGTTACACGCAGGGCAAAATATAATCACACTATAAAGTCATATTTTTTTGTTACAGATGTAAAATAGGAGCATATTAGTGTATCCTCCCACTACAGGACACATAGTATGAAAAATTGAGCTGTTAACCCGTTCCATAGTCAAAAGCATACCTGGAGTTGTGTTTAGCTCCATTTAGCTATTATAGTTTAATTAACCTTGTTTAAACAGTCTCTCCATTCTGAATTTCCCTGATGTGTGACGTCACAAGTCAAGCTCCGAAACATTCTGTGCTGTTTTTAAGTCCATAATTCATTCTCAGACTCTCTTCTGCCTCAAATCACGATCATTACAACTGTGTGGCTGCATTAGCATGTCGGAAGTAAGCTAGCATTTGTTCATCTCACCTATGTGATTCCCTCTGCAGCCAGTAGATGGCACGCAAGGTCAGTTCCTATCATGTTATGAAGTCATGTTTTTTGTAAACGTTTTTGTAGTTGTAAAACATAAGATGCCAAAGTAAATGTACTCAAAAGAGTGTTTAAAGTCTAATAACAATACAAAAGTCTAATAACAATACAAAAGTCTAATAACAATACAAACAATGCATATTTCTTGTAGAATCTCTGTCGAGCGCACAGATAGGCCGGCTCGTGTCCGTCTCCTCTTCACCTTCGCTGTCACTCTCCTCTCGTCTGCTCTTCATGTTTTTATGATTGAATATGGCTTTCTGCCCATGTTATGTGTGCATAACATAACATTTGGTTTTAATTCTGCCTAATACGTCCAAGAAAGCAGCAGTAAAAGCTGAAATTCTATGTTGATTACACATGAAAAAGGGCAACAGCTTAATTTTCAACACATTGAAATGACGGCTTCAGAATTTTTGTTCACAGCTTAAAATAATTTGTCAAGGAAAGAATTCATGCTTTCCGTAACCTCTGGTCAGAGTAGAAAGGAAATATTGTAGCTTAAAGTATTAAATAGATTGTAATTTTGGTAATTATTCATTATTTCATATGAATTGGCAGAAAGGGTTATGATACTAAACGGCATGTTTTTTGGGGGGGAGATTTGACTTACACGGCTAATTAGATCATATTTAATCTTGTTAGTTGTTTTATGTTTTATTAAGATTTTAATCAATCCAGGAACTCAGAACATAAACTCTTTATTTCATGCTATGTTTTTAAAACATAGGACGGCCACTGTTGGCAACTGCGGCAGAAATCAGGGTTAAATTACTGACTTGTTCTTCATTTACATTTTAAATTGTGTTAATAGGTTAGACATGTTTTAATAAAAAGCACTAAGGTTTACAGTTACAGTAGCCTAGAATTTATGGATGAAATAAAGCATTTAATTTGCGTCTATTCCCAGAGTACCAGGACGTATCTAAATTTGTGAGCAGTGCCACTCGTCCTCATCACGCGCTGGGCTAATTGAAGTGCAACAAAGCGGCAGCTCCTGGGTATTTAGTGCGTAATGCTTCAGTGGCGGACTTAAACTATAATTAAGTGTGCGCACAGAAAAGTGTCCAAGTGGAGACAGGACTGAAATAGCTCTGATTTAAGACAACGCAGGAGGGTCTAGGCTGTGAAGGGCGATGGGACAGCAAAGGTAAGCTTAACTACCACAGAGACTCCGGATTTTTACTGTTTTAAACTAGTACTAGGTTAAACGTTAAACAGATTCAACTTATTCCTCACTTTTTCTAACGTTTATAAGTGCTTTTTACAAATTTCAAAGGAAAAGGTTTGCTGTCACGCTGATGCTAATGACAACAAGCATGCTAACATCGTACCTCCTGGTTCTCAGGGGATGGAATGCTTTATAAGAACTACAGGAACCGTTTGACCTCTGTCATTTCCAACCAAGGCTACTTTACGAAGTATTAAAAGTAACTTTTGCTGGCTGCCCAAAACTTATTGGATTCAGGATATATTTATTGCCATGGTCAGTGAACAAAATCACAACATAGGAACGTCGCCCGGGCAGCTGGTGTTCACTCGGCGCCCACTGGGATACTTGAACTCTTGGAAAATGAAAAATGAAAAACAGTTTCAGCCATAAGCATAACAATAATACACAATATACAACACATATTATGAATACAGTACACAAGGTCAAACGTAGTGATATTTTTCAGTGGATACGGGGGGATGGGTCACAAACAAGAGAAGAAATAGATATGAGGAAATGCAGACGGTGAGTGAAGGCCAAATTAATGTTATCTGTGTATGTGTGTGTGTGTGTGTGTATGTGTGTAGTCAGGCAGTGCGACCCGGCTCTCCTTCACTTTTATACATTTGGTTGATCCAATGATTAGCTAGATCAAATAGTCCAATCATTTCTGGTCTTCTGAGTCGCGATCAGTTAGTTTCCTTGAGTTACTCCATCGTTCAGCAAAGAGTTCACGATTCTTGATCTCGTTCCACTATCTTCTTCTGCATCTCCATAATCCGAACTAAGATGTTACGGTTCAGTTCTATGAGTTGACCACCCATTTTCACAAATAAATTGTTAAAAAAAATCATGCAATGTGATTTCCTGGATTTTTTTTTAACATTCTGTCTTTCACGCTTGATGTGTACCTATGAGGTAAATTACAAACCTCTTATCTTTTTAAATTGGTGAACTTTCAAATGTTTAAGTTGCCCAATACTTCTTGGCCCCACTGTATGGACAAAAATCGTCAGCCCTATATTCTTTTTCACAATGCAGTTCTGCCGAGAACTTGTTAGCTAACCTGTCCCAAAGCACGTTAACCTAATGAACTGTTCCTCAACCTAATCCTAACCTTACTTTAATTGTGAAAAAATACATAAAAAAAACACTTTAGGTTTATAATGTTATCCCACAACTGATCATAATATTAAGTATTTCAGTTGTAAAAATCAGTCATGTTAGTGATTTGGAGTTGGTCAGGGCACACAAACTGCCTGATCATTTGATCTTCTGCTTGAACGGCTTATCCACCTTTTTATTCCGGAAGTTGGCCTGAGCATCCAACATAATCTTTCTTCAGGTTGTATTAGCGAACATAGAGCGTTTTCAGGCCCAGGGAATCGGTGCATTGTTGACTTGTTGGTCACATGAGCATTCGAAATTTTACACAAATCAATCTACTTTATAGCATATTTTAGCTTCAAGACTTTTCCCTCCACTTAAGCCCACCAAGGTCCTTCTCAACCGGAAGTGCCATTACCACAGAAGTGCTAGTCAGCTACCGGCTTGTCTCCGCACCAATGTTGTAAAGGCAAAGCAACAACATCTCAATGAAGACTGTCCTCCAGAAAAGCTATATAATTCCTCATTAATTACTTCCCCAGGATTTTTTTGTTGTAGTTGAACTTTTCCAGTGTAACATGTGCCTGTACAATGAGACCATTAATTACGAATGTGCCATTATGGTGCTTTTTTTGCATCAGGTATTTAGGCAGATTGTTTTGTGCTGCTGCAGGTGAAGCCAGCCACACTTGTCACACTCGAGGCCCTGCGGAGAACAGAAGATGACACTTTTGAAAATGAATTTGTACATCTTGTTAGAGAAACATCCCCAAAATGTGGTAACAATCTGAAATCTATTTTTGTCCATGTACAGTAGAAGTTGAGGCTGACCATGACATTATACAGAGGAGAAGGCGAGAAAGTAGGATAACAAGCTACAGAAAACGATCAGGCAACAGAACGTCAATTTTTGCCTAAAGCTTTTGCGCCCAGTTCAGCGTTAGGCCAACCGCTCGCCATCGCTTCGCAAGTGCTACCACTTCTAATCAAAAGATCGCAATGAAAAGATCTGAATAATTGAATGTACAGTTTGATGTGAAAACTATAGAATTCGAAAGTGGATATCTCATAACGAGGGCACCAAAGAGGGAAAAGCTGGTTCGAGTATCTCTTATGCGTTGCTTTAGATCAGACAGTTGTTCTTCACCACTGGCCTGTTTCTCAGATCCATTACCCTTCATACTAATTAGAACCTTCTGCCTAACATGTAATTATGCAATGAAAGCATAATTGTCAGCGCAACTCAGCTTGAACCTACTGCTAAAGGACTTTCTAGTGCACATAAACAGGAAACCCACAATATTAAAGTGTTTACGCTAAGTATTTCAGGGTGGTGGTGATGTCAGAAAAGCACATTCAATACTAAAAAAAACATCGTCTTCAGTGTTTAAATGCAGTATTGTTACTTAAAAGCAAAAACGTACTTAAAGAAAAATATGTACCTGTTGCTTCTCCCAAAGGTACGTGCATTAGTGACAGTCTTA
Organism: Chaenogobius annularis; assembly: GCA_015082035.1. Taxonomy (NCBI): domain Eukaryota; kingdom Metazoa; phylum Chordata; class Actinopteri; order Gobiiformes; family Gobiidae; genus Chaenogobius; species Chaenogobius annularis. Next base: position 1,265,594 of record BJKM01000076.1, on the reverse strand, counting down.
TTGAGTGATGAAAGTAACTGCTTCTGCTGCTGCTGCTGCTATATTCAGCCTTATTTTGCATGCAAATCACGTCATCTCAACTCTACAACCAACAACAACAACAACAACAACAACAACGCAACCGTCACCTTTCTGCATTAGACTCTGATATCAGAACATAAACATATGCACGGTACATAACTTGGCTCGCGTCTTTTCAGCGATCTGTAAACCCGCTGTTGTCGTCTGTTTTTACTTCCATCACAAAGATTCGCATATGACGATGTTGTATCCATAAAATCCACTCGTGTGCTGCATAATTTAATGTGTGTTTTTCATGTTTTTTCCGTTAAAGTCCATACGATGGATTGGACAAGACATTTGACTAAAACGCAGTGAACATAATTGTATTCTCTAAACGTTTTGCCTCTATGTCCACAGTTTGACCACTTCTGTAAAGTTTGTATTTGTACTTCCTGGTTGGACATGAGCAGCAAATATATGACAGGGTATTTCAGATATTAAACATAAAAAGGGTTTGTTTGTTTGTTTGTTCAAATGTCCATTAGATCCTTTTCCATCTTCGTGATCGTGTCTGCGTTTGTCTTCTTCGAAATCAGACGTCCTCTTCACGTTTATCGGCCAAACACCCTCCTCCTTTATATTCTCCTGTCGTGATGTCTGTTTGCATCTATTTTTAAGACTGACCCATATCTAATTCCTGGGTGTTTACTGTCAAAAACAACGCATGAATAAATGAATAAAGTTAAAGCTCACGGTCGCCCTGGGAACACAAACACACAAACATAATGGGCAGATGCAGGAGGTGGAGGAGGTTTTTTGGGGTTAGGAGGATAAGTCCTGATTCTGAGTGCTTTCCAAACTTATTCTGAATATGTTTTTTTGTGTTGGGTGGTGTTGGGTGGTGGTGTTGTTAGTGGTGTTGGGTGTTGTTGGGTGTTGGTGGTGGTGTTGTTGGTGTTGTGTGGTGTTGTTGGGTGTTGTGTGGTGTTGTTGGGTGTTGTTGGGTGGTGTTGTTGTTAGGAATTGTTGGGTGTTGTTGGTGGCGTTGGGTGGGTGTTATTAAGTATTGTTCGATGTTGTTGGGTGGTAGTGTTGGGTGTTGTTGGTTGTGTTGGGTGATGGTGTTGGTGGTGTTGGGTGGTGGTGTTGGGTGGTGTTGTTGGTGGTGTTGGATGGTGTTGTTAGGTGTTGTTGGGTGGTGTTGTTGAGTGTTGTTGTTAGGTGTTGTTGGATGTTGTTGGTGGCGTTGTGTGGGTGGTTATTAGGTTGTTGTTCGATGTTGTTGGGTGGTAGTGTTGGGTGTTGTTGGTGGTGTTGGGTGATGGTGTTGGTGGTGTTGGGTGGTGGTGTTGGGTGGTGTTGTTGGTGGTGTTGGATGGTGTTTGTTAGGTGTTGTTGGGTGGTGTGTTTGGGTGTTGTTGTTAGGTGTTGTTGGGTGTTGTTGGTGGCGTTGGGTGGGTGTTGTTAGGTGTTGTGATGTTGGGTGTTGTTGGGTGGTGTTGTTGGGTGTGTTGGATGGTGGTGTTTTGGTGGTGTTTGGTGGTGTTGGGTGGTGTTGTGGGTGTTGGTGGTGTTAGGTGTGTTGTTGTGTGTTTGGGTGTTGTTGGTTGGTGTTGGGGTGGTGGTGTTGGGTGGTGTTGGGTGTTGTGTTGTTGGTGTTGTTGGTGGGTGTTGGGTGGTGTTGTTAGGTGTTGTTGGGTGGTGTTGTTGGGTGTTGTTGTTAGGTGTTGTTGGGTGTTGTTGGTGTTGTTGGGTGGTGTTGTTTGGGTGGCGTTGGGGTGTTGGATGGTGGTGTGTTGTTGGTGGTGTTGGTGGTGTTTGTTGGGTGTTGGGGTTGGTGTTGTTGTTTGGTGGTGTTGGTGGTGGTGTTGTGGATGGTGTTGGGTTGTTGGGTGTTGTTTGTGGTGTTGGGTGGTGTTGTTAGGTGTTGTTGGGTGTTGTTGTTGGGTGTTGTTTGTGGTGTTGGGTGGTGTTGTTGGGTGTTGTTGTTGGGTGTTGTTGGGTGGTGTTGTTGGGTGTTATTGGTGGTATTGGGTGGGTGTTATTAGGTGTTGTTCGGTGTTATTGTGTGGTGTTGGGTGTTGTTGGTGGTGTTCGGTGGTGTTGTTGGGTGGTGTTGCTGGGTGTTGTTAGTTGTTGGTGTTGTTGGGTGTTGTGTTGTTGGGTGGTGTTATTGGGTGGTGTTGGTGTAGTAGTAGTAGTAGTAGTCGTCTTCGTAGTAGTAGTAAGGACATGTAACGCTTGCCTGAAAAAGTCCAGAATGTTGTTTTTACACCGATCGATATCAGACTGGTCACTGTTTTTATCTCTGTGTGATTGACAGGTGGATTAGCCAATCAGAGACACACAAAGTCCATCTCTATCCAAACGAACACGGCTGCTTACAAGGGGAAAAAAGATCATAAACATAAACGCAGTTACTCTGAGGTGAGGGAAGTTTGATTTTGTTCTAAATGATTGATGAGAAATGAGCTCCTCTGTTTCACATGTGTCACTGAAATAAACAAATCTGATTGCACGGGTCTGTTTGAGTTTGGCTCGAAGCAGGCCAGAGGGAGTGAAGACCAGACCCACTCTTCGTAAAGAATTTAAGTCTGTGTGTGTGTGTGTGAGTGTGTGTTCTGGATCCCAGGCAAATGCGAGCCAACAATTCAGTATAAAATAGTTTGCGAAAGAAAATTTACCATGTGAGAGGTAAAAAACATACATATAATAATAAATGAGAAGAAACCATAATAGAATAGATTAACATGTATAATCCTCATCATTAGAACTACCATATTGAGCCACAATGAGAGATGGACAATATTTTTGGACTTAATTGCATGTACTCCACTTTTTCTTGTACATCGCATTCCTCAACATGAACATCCTCATTTAAGACCAAAATAACTATTTATGAAGCTGAAAAGCAGACAACCTCTGTTTATCACCAGGTCGTTACTAAGATCACATCCATTTACACTTGTTTTTCTCCACCATGTAAGGAAAAGGAACAGTTTCAAATGTCTGTGTTTCAATTATAGACGCTGATGAAAATAAAGTCCATTAAGAAAATTCAGATTTTGTTCACGTTGTCTTTCCTGTGTGGTATATTCTGAACTTGATCTGGCCGGACTCCTCCATCAAAGAAAATAGACTTGATCTGTAAAATAGCTACTTTTTTTTTTTTGGGGGGGAAACGCACAATCATCAGTGAGAAGGCCAATCACATCCTCCAAGTTATATTGTTGTTGTTGTTGCGTTACTTTTAATGGCGGATGGCAGCAAACTGAAAAGGTGCATTTACCGCCACCTGCTGTAGTTGTACGTCTTCAAAGTATGTGTTTTACGCTATACCGTAAAAAAAAAAAGAAAAAGAGGGGGAACGAGAGAGAGAGAAAGAGAAAGAGAGAAGGAGTGAGAGAGAGAGAGAGAGAGAGGAGGGAAAAAAAACAGATAAAGACTTTACAAGAGTCCTTTTATTCCCCTCTTTGATCAAGGATTTGACCTTCAATCAGAGTGAGGGGATTTACATGTAAATATCCACGTTTTCAGCGAACCATTTTGAGATTAGTAACTGTGGCAACGACGCCTTGTACAATCACCTCACAGTTTTAATCTTGTTTGCCCTCCTGGCAGAACTCTTTGAATAGAGAGAAGTCAAAGCTAGAGCGTCTCTTTAGGACTTTAGGATTCGGTTGTGATCTTTTATTCATCTTGTTCTTTATTAGGCTCCTTTATTTGTGTTGGGGAAGCAGCACACTGTGAAGGAACACATCAGTTGATATAAAACATTCAGGAGAGCCCCACCAACCTCTCACACAAAATAACCACAATATCACAGGCACTAAACTGTGGCGCTGTGGCAACTCACCTGTTTCTCTTTTCTTCTGCAAACGCGCCAAAAAAAGTGACTCAATGAAATGTCCAATGCCACAACATCCGCACGTCCTCTTGACTATCTCTTTTACCGTTGGCTAAAGAGAAACTTCTAACATGTTGTGAAGTTCAGCTAATTCCCAACTCATCCACCGTGTCCTCATTTAAAAAACTGTATGTGGAATTCTTAATGAAAGTGTACATAAGGAAAAAAAAAAAAATCTGTTTATGTTCTATGGACAAAACATTTACATTGATTGACACCCGATGCATTGTTTTAGGCGTTATAGCACAGGTTAATGCAATGATAGAATTACAAATATATAAGTGGATCAAAGTTACACTCTCTACTATTTTGCAAAATGTGTCTTTTCCGTAGAATTCTTATAACTGCAGGAATATACCAAACACACACAGAAACAGGGCTGAGATGTTGGGACGCACTTACTCCTAACCTCCAAAGCGTCCAGTTCACATGTAAAGTCCAAGATGTGCATCCAAAGGCGTCCAGCATTTTTTGCGGCGTGTCCTGACCGTCCGTGCGAATTTAATGATTTTTATCTCCCATATATCTTTTTCATAGTTCTACGGAGCTATAATTTTTCTTTTATTTTTAGTGATTTTTGGTAATCAGTAACCTGATTACTTTTGAAATACAGTACTTTAATTACTTTTAGAAAGTGTAAATCAATACTCAAATGTAAAGTAACTTGCCCAACACTGCTAATAACCAGCAGCTATTGTTTTATGCCTCATTTAACACTAGAACTCCCAAGGCCGTCATTTTCAGGGTTTTCAGAATTGTATGTCTAATTACTCTGATTACGGTGCTCTTTCAGATTCATGGGCTCTTGACTTTTTCTTTACCTTTGTGTATATCATCCCCATATTGCAATTCAACTGAAATAAAAACGTTAAAACGAGTTCTCAGTAATTCTTCCTCTAACTCCCACACGCCCGTCATGTGCTCTATGAATGACACCGCGGATGTCAGAGAGCGTGAGCGTTGCGTCACCTTTAGTGTCTCTCACAGCAAAGCTAAAAGGTAAAATGGATTTGAGGCGATTAGAAGAGGCCCTGGCAATGCTTCAAAACATTGATGAGGTTGATTCGGGTGGTGAAGACGAGTCAGACGAGAACTCGGGTTTTGGTCAGCTCAGGCGAATCAGACAGCGAGTCGGAGGACGACTGCGGAGGACGCAAAAAGAAGCCGGCAAAATCTCACTGGCAGTAGGTCAATTGTAAATGTTCAAGGTATTTATGACAAACTTTATTATATAGTTATGGCATTTTAGGCTGTCGACATCAATAAACTAAGCTTCAGTTGCTTCAGTTGCCGCGGTAACATTGCGGCATATTCTTGGCAACGGCGACAATATTCAAGGTCTTTACAAATCCTGTGTTATAATGGTATTTGGCTGGCTTTTTTTTGGAAGATGGGCCCAGATCAATGAATGAAGATGAATACACACGTAATCTTCTCTGTAACAGCGGCTTTGCTATCACAAACAACCATCCTCCTCCTCGTCTTCTCCTTCTTCCGCTGATGCTGGTCTGCTTCGGCACTCTGAATAATGATAATATCCATTAAAGAGGCTAATAGACCAATTTTTTAGCGTGTTAGAAGAATCATTTTTTGAGTATGTCATCGCTAGAGCGCAACTGTCAAATTGACGGCTTAGGAGCTCTAGTAGTTCTAAAATCCTGGTAGGTCTAGTTTTTAACAAATTTTGTCCAACTGCCGGGAACAAATATGTTATTTAGGCATAGACATTGGTGTTGGGATTTTTTAAGTTGGCAATGGCAGTAGTGGTTGCCAGTTTGCGTGGCTGAAAGCGTGATAAAAGGTCTTTCCTGCAAATCTGGAGCCGAATCAACAAACAGTCACTTGGAATGATCAGTTTTGGGCTGTACGTTTGTAAACTATTGTATAATGTATGCACTGTAAACCCAGGGGTGTCAAACTCATTTTGGGCAGGGGCGCTTTTCGACGCTGCAGCTGGGTCGCGTGCCGAACATAATGTAAAAAATAAAACAATAAAAAATATAACAAATGTTATATAGCTTTAGTAATAGTTCTATGTGGACTCGTTGCACAAATGTGCAGCAGGTGAAAGACTGAGTCCATATTCATGCATCAGCAGCAGGAACAGGAACATGGACTTGTGATATGATTCTGATATTAAATGTTTGTATACAGACATGTTAATGTTAATGTATTTTTACAGTTTAAGCTTATTTTAGTGACAAATGATTCATGTGGTGAATCAAATGAGAGCTTGGATGTTTTCCTCACAGAGTTTGTCAGCAAAGAAGTTTGTTTTCTTGTTGTTAGCTTCACATATAAGCGCACCGGGCCTTATAGGGCACAGCTCTAACGTCCACAAAACCGCCTCTTTTCTTTATTCCTCGTGTTTCCCACGATCTGCCCTGGGGCAGAGCGCCACGTGTGAAGCGGGCGCTGGGCGCTACAGGTCATCGCTGCCGGTGTGTTCCATTTTAAACCTGCTGCGATGAGTGTCGCTGGTCGCTGTCCCTCGGCACTTGAGCTGGCGGCACACAGCGCAGGGGAGGGGCCGCGACTGCAAAGGATTGTGGGAATTGTAGTTCTAGCGATAAAAACGCGATATAGCTATTGGAAATGAATAATTATAAACTAGAAATGTTCGGTGGGCCAGATGAAAACATCTGGCGGGCCACATCTGGCCCGCGGGCCTTGCGTTTGACACATGTGCCCTAGAGCGATAAAGTCAACTCATGATATTGACAAAATGAAAAAAAATAATGTTAAAAAAATGCCCGCGCAAGCTAAGATTATCCTCTTAAAAGATCAATGTAAAATTAATGGGTTTGTTTGAGGAAAAACTTTACTTTCCAACACAGACCAGGTTTGCCATTAGGATCAATGACTTACAGTTCAAGATCAACATGGCCAGAAAAAAAAACAAAACTGGAATAATCAGATAATTAGATCTGATTTTTGATGTGTGTGTTTACAGCACAAGAGAAATCTGATCATCAAAAGCTCCTGGTGGTACATTCCATTTCTCTTATATATATTCAATATTTTAGCTGGCATTAATCACATTTTTGAAGAATTAAATCCAAAATGTCTAGTGCTTAGGTGCCCCGGTTTGAGTCTGAATCCAAATGGTCCGGGTCGAGACAATCTTTTTCTACACCCGAGTTAGTCCAGCCCATTTAAGAGTTTTAATGTTTTTCACTAACAATGTTCACTTTATATAGTGAGAAAAAACATGTTCATAAAAGCATGTACAGAGGTCTACAGTATAACTCAAGTCCGAATCTAAGCCTGTGGTCCACAAGTCCAAGCCCGAGACCTCAGCCTTTACACCTCCTATGTACATTTACGAAAATCACGAGTCGGAAATGCCCACGTCTGAGTGTCGTCCCAAGTCATCAGTCTGTATGTTTGAAGGGAGTATTATCTCTGACACACTGCAACGTTTTGCCTATTTGTGTAAACCAGCAAAGCTCAGATACATCGCAGTAATATTTCTAAACTGTACTAGTAACGTTACATAAATACTGCTGAAAGACGGCGATACGCAACTAATTCTAACCCTGCTTAAAGTAAATGTACAGCTTGTAGATTCAGCTCAAATGAAATTCCGTGGGCTGTTTGACTGTTAGATTGTATAACATTGAGTTTTGCATTCCCTAATGACTATCCAAAGGAATGAATGGTGTTAATCCTCCGTGCGCATTAGCAGTCGGAGCGGGGGTTTGTTATTTTAGAATTACAGAGACGCACCGCTGCTTTTTAATGACATGCAAATGAATGCCTTATTAACGAGCATCTCCAATTATTTTAAAACCATGTCTCATCCTTTGAATAAGTCCGCTAACGTTACTCTCAGCTCGGAGCGGATCTTTTCATTTTGTAGAGTTTGGGATTACAGCAGTTTCATCAACATCGCAGTTGCTTTATCCATGTTTTACTTAAGTATTTTAGGAATTCACAAATTCCTCCAAAACTGAACTTATTTGAACCCATATTGTTAAGGGAAGGTTCCAAGGCCCAAATTTTTAAGCGTGTTCTGTTCATGTTTCAATAAATGAACTACATTTTTCTCCAAAGCTACAACTTAACTACTTAATATGCATGTAAACTTCCTAATATTAATGTAAACTACTTGATATGTATGTTAACTACTTACAATGTATGTAAACTACTTAATGTGTATGCAAACTACTTAATGTGTATGCAAACTACTTAATATGTATGTACACTGCTTAATATGCACGTTCACTGCTTAATATACACATGCACTACTTATTATGCTTGTAAACTACCTAATAAGTATGTAAACTACCCAATAGGCATGTAAACTACTTAATATGCATGTAAGCAACTTAATATGCATGTTAACTATTTAATATGCATGTAAACTACATTCATATGCATGTAAACTACTTAATGTGTATGTAAACTACATTCATATGCATGTAAACTACTTAATATGCATGTAAACTACATTCATATGCATGTAAACTACTTAATATGCATGTAAACTACATTCATATGCATGTAAACTACTTAATGTGCATGTAAACTACATTCATATGCATGTAAACTACATTCATATGCATGTAAACTACATTCATATGCATGTGATTACTTAATGTGTATGTAAACTACATTCATATGCATGTGATTACTTAATGTGTATGTAAACTACATTCATATGCATGTAAACTACTTAATGTATATGTAAACCACAACCATATGCATTACTTAATGTGTATGTAAACTACATTCATATGCATGTAAATTACTTAATGTGCACGTAAACTACATTTATATGCATGTAAATTACTTAATGTGCATGTAAACTACATTTATATGCATGTAAACTACTTAATGTGCATGTAAACTACATTCATATGCATGTAAACTACTTAATGTGCATGTAAACTACATTCATATGCATGTAAACTACTTAATGTGCATGTAAACTACATTCATATGCAGGTGAACTACTTAATGTGCATGTAAACTACATTCATATGCAGGTGAACAAATGCATCAGCCTTGTTCCGCAGTCAATTTGACCAATATTCGGATTCCCCTTTTAAGGCTCAGTGAAGACAAAGACTTTAATGTTGTCAATCATAATGTTTTTAGCTGCATAGAGCTTCCTCCGTGAGCGTTTCAGTCTGCGTTTCAACGGCTCTGGGCGTTAGCGCTAGCATTAACCGCGTCAGCTTTAGGATGATTCTAGATTACCCAAGAGAACAATGGCTAGTTCCTTTCATTAGGTCATTTTCTCGCTCGGTTCTTTTAACAAATTTCGTTCAGTGTTACTACAGAGACTCTATCACTCAGTGTTTGTGTTTATAAATATTTTAAGATGAAACTGCACCCTTTCTGCAAACTGCTTATGAATGTTGCACTGTAATTCTGATCTTACGTTCCTTGTTTTTAATGTTTGTATATTTGTAATGTAATCCCCAAATAGACACGTTTGAAACACTCTGGACCAAGTGGAACATTTATTTAAACTTAAATTAGATGTTTGGTTGATGTTTATTTGTATTTGTATCTTCACTCTCCTGGTTAAATCAACATTAAATAAAATAAACAGGTCAAAAACGTTGAGTGGTAGACTTAAGTCGTATAAACTGCACACTGCCGTAACAAAAAGCAGCCGCCATCATATCCATCGTGAACTGAACAATAACATGCAGCAAATGTTGAGCAACCATAACGGAAAGGAGTTTTTCATTTAGCCTTTTCTGTCCCTTTGTGGCGTGCGGACAGTGCACGGCCGGGCTGCCACTCTCCACTTAGCTCTAATCAGGTCACCATAATAAGTTGCAAACTCCCTCTGTGCACTCTTTTTTTTTCTGCCCTTCATGAATAATTGGGCCAGGGGAGGGATGGAGAGGGTTGCTTGGAGGAGGAAGAGGAGGGTGCATGCTTTTTGAAGTTGAGAGAAAAATGTTATGAGAACACAGCAAAAAAACGGACTTGATTTCAGAATTAGATTTATTTAACTATGTCCAGGCCTGCGACAAACCATTCTTTTGCTTTTTTTCTCTCGATCAAACCATTTATTCTTTCGATTCATCAATTCGTTGTTTGGACTGTGAAAGTAAAGCCGGGCAAAATGGTTTTTTCATCACGGAGGAGGAGCAGGCTGGAACGGAATGAAATGACAGAATGCTGACGGCCCAAAGTGCGTCCTTTTGAACGAGAGCAGACATGATGACACAGAAGTGAACAGCATTACGACCGGACGCACATGTAATCCTGTTGGCGTAACTTAAAGTGTTCTCACATTTCTGCTTACTCTGTGTCACTTGCATCATGCGCTCTACAATCAGATATTTATGATGGTGTGTTTTTTTGTTTACCGGTAAGGAATATTTCTAAAGCTACATTTCTTAACTAAAATACACATTTCTACCTGACTCAAAGTACAGATGTCATAACTCTTTCAAAAGCTTGCAATTAGGTCGATTTTACCTTTATAAAATGCTTAAGATTATTATTATTTTTCTTTTTTTAGTTTAAAACATAAACCACAGAACGGACACAAACCAGGACCAGAGAGTGAAATTAAAAATAACATTATAAATAGACATTAACTAGAAAACAAAGTCGAGAAGCAGATAAATAATTGCGCATTTGTCAAATTTGTCCATTTCCAACTTGAATGTTAGTTTTTCCATTTTTCTGATTACAATATCAGTCCTTGATTATTGGTGATGTTTGTGTCAACCATTTTTTTTGTTATGGCCTTTTTTTCCTTCTGACAAAAGTACATTCCAAAGGTATCCATTCATTGTGTCCATGGCAGGAGTTTTGAGGCCCAAGTACATAGTTCTAAAAAATGCTTTCATTGTCCCCTGTCATCAATATATAAAAAAAGACATCCATGGATGCCAATTTTACCTGTGGATTCTCTACCGTACGTACAGTAAACAAAGCAAAGGATTGTGGTCTATGTTCCCTTTGCATGACATTGCTACAATTTAATGTGTCTCAAAGTTATACGCCATAATCTTGTGAGCATTGTTGACATTGCCACATCATTGTGACAGGTGAACACTGAGTAATAATTGATATAGTCATCGCAAAATAAATCGAATACTGATAGCAATGAATTTTGTAACTTCTAACTTTGAGCTCCTTGAACTGTGTATGAAAAACTGCAACGAGTAGTTAACATGTTAACACTTAAAAAATGTATGTATGTTTAAAGAAGATATTAGGCTTTTGTCAGCTTCATAGTTATAATCTATCGTATCCATCACTCGTGGATCATTGTTCTATATTTTGGAACGCAATACTTATCTAAAGAAACCTGATGCTAAAGATTACTCACAGATTTTTTCAGACTTTCAACTGTTTAATTTAGCTAATTTCCCTTAATTCATTATTTTATTTTCACAGTCAATTAGTCAGTGCCATTGCCGTGCATCTGCCATTTACTTGTGTAACCCTGTTTCTATGAATATTGTGCGATGTGATTTATTTTCTGTTTATCTTTGTTTTATTTACGAATTGTTTTCTCTGTTTACGGCCACATGCAAACACAATCTCACTCTTGTGTACCACGTGCATTGCCAAATTAAAGGACATTCGCAAGGCATGCAGTGTCCTCTGATTCTCTACCCGGAATCAACGGTCCATACTGTTCGGTCCAGTCAGCGTTATTTCCCTCAAAGTTAATGTGGACATCACTACACTCTATTTACAAGTTTGAGTGGGTACATGAGATGGGAAAATAATTATAACGCTCTTAACTGTCGATTGTGCACATTCTGTTCCCTTTAATGTGTAGGGAAGAAAAAAAAAAAAAAGATAATATGAATTTGTTCTGAAAAATCTACTTTTTGAGAAATTTGAGAAAAGTGTTGAATGGGAATCAAAACTTTCGAAATATTTATATTTTGGTACCATTCGTTCATCACTTCTAAATTGTAATATCACTTACATACCACTAAACGTTGTGGTGTTGTTCCTCCCTGCATCTCTAACTCACCATTGAATAAATCTTAGATCCTTTGCATATTCCCCTTGCACTGTTCTAAAAACGGGTCGTAAGTGGATTGGAGTGCTCCCCCTCGCCACTCGCTGGTGGTCCAGGTGTGTGCGTGTATCCTCTCCGACCATTATCCCTCTAATGCTGCTCATCCATTGTGTCCCCTCTTTTAAAACTGATAGCTACATTTGCACACCGCCGCATGGACCTGCCTCCTTTCCTCACATTCCACATGCCTAATCATAAATCTCATAGGCTAATGGGACAGCTGACCCTTCTTGCCTCGAACGGCGCACTCAGCACTTCGCGACCAACATTCTTATGCTAAAAGAGCAAGTGCAGTGTGTCGGCAAACAATGGACTTATGCAAAAGAAAAAAGAATTACCCCTCAGAAGTGCGGACGGGGCATAAGTGCCGTGTGTGCGATTAATTAAGGTAGCTTGCTGTCTTGCGTATGGATTCTGCGACATTGAGCCCTGCCGGTGTTCTTTGCATTCTGCTAATGTGCGACGGTATAATCTCTAACAACAAAGAACTCGGGAGGGAAGAGGAGGCCAGGTCAGGTTGGAATGGGCCAATCAAACAAACTCATTAGCCGCTAAATGCACATTTATACTGTACAGTGCAGGCTGCAATTAGCAACAGTGAGTCATTTTGGAAGAAGGAAAAATTATAGGATTAAGTATACATACAGTAAGTATAACACATACAATAAGCTCTAACTAAATGCGTGTGTGAATCAAATAGTCTTTAGTCATTTGTTTTCATTGAGAATGGGATTTTGTTGTAGTGGTGACCCATGACGTTAAAGGTGCTGTCCTGGATTTATACCATCTTAAAAACATGAAAAACAGAACTAGTTCATTTTAAACAGTTTGCAGCGCTCTGACGTAATTGCTCACTTACCTAATGCAGTTCGAGTTCGAGAGTTTCCCGTCATGGTAAAGCTAACAAACATTAGCATGCTAAGAGCACACTTCCTCCTTCATCACCCAAGCCGAAGTCCCTGAGGTTGTTGGTAAACACCTCGGAAGCATGATGATGGCTGGATGATGGATGAGATTCGTCCTGAGTACTTTAAATCTCTGGATGTTGTTGGACTGTCACGTCTCTGCAACATCGCCTGGCGGTCGGGGAAAGTGCCTCTGGACTGGCAGACACGGGTGGTGGTCCCTCTGTTCAAGAAGTGGGACTGGAGGGTGTGTTCCTGCAACAGAGGGATCACACTCCTCAGCCTTCGCCGGTAAGGTCGATTCCAGGGTACTGGAGGAGAGGAGAATTCGACCGATATTCGAACCTCGGATTCAGGAGGAGCAGTGCTATTTTCTTCATGGTTGTGGAACACTGGACCAGTGCTATACTCTCCATTGGGTGCTTGAGGGTTAATGGGAGTTTGCCTGGTAGTATGGGGTCCGAGGCCCTTTGCTCAGGGCTGTCCGGTCCCTGTATGACCTGGTCCCAGCTTTGTCACCGGTTCTGTTCATTATTTTTATGGACAGAAGGCGCCGTCAGGGATGAGAGGGTGTCCGGTTTGGGGACCACGGGATCTCATCTCATCTGTTTGCGGAAGATGTTGCACTGATGGCTTCAGCAAATCCGGACCTGCAACATGCACTGGGACGGTTTGCAGCCGAGTGTGAAGCAGCTGGGATGAGAATCAGCACCTACAAATCTGAGGCCATGGTTCTCAACCGGAAAAAGTTGGCTTGATCCTTCCATGTGGGTGCGGAGTTCTTTTTCTCATGTGGAGGAGATCAAGTATCTTGGGGTCTTGTTCCTATCCTCACCTATGGTCGTGAGCTTTGGGTAATGACCGAACGGACATGATAAGATAAGAGAACCTTCATTTGTCCCACAATGTGGAAATTCCAGTGTTGCAACATAGATTAGGTACAGAAACACAGATTAGAAAAAGAAGTGGGATAATAAAAACATCTGTAAAAATATACTTAAATCTGTATAAATCTGCATGACCCGGCCTCAGATAAATGGAAGAAGATGGATGTACATTAACCATTCAGGTACAGCCTCTTGATTTCCAAATCATAGTTATTTATATCAATCGAATTTGCTTTCACAAACCTTTTGCCACATCATTAGTATTCAACATGAATTTCAGTGCCTGTGCAGCTTTAGAAAAACTTCATCAGATGGAGACGAAGCAAAGCACATAAGACCGCCAACATTTTCTCATCCCAAAACATATTTTAGCGCAGTCTTGACAGCACACCAACGCCTCAGTTTTAATATCTATGCTTAATGTACTTAACCTTTTAGCCATTTTATTTTGTCCCTGCATCAAAAACCTCATGCATGATTTAATATCCTGCTCATTTCAGAACGTCGTCCTTCATTTCTACAACTCAAATACCTTTACTAAATTCCCATCTTCATGTTGATGACAGCAGCGCTAATAATTGTATATTCAGTCTTGCAGCAGCAGGTCATCGAGTAACCGAGTAAGTAAATTTAGATGAGTTGAGTAAATTATTATGCAGGTTAGTTTAGGTTAGGTGTCTTCATTCGTATCCTTGGGTAAAATTGGTTTGCAGTGATTAAGAGACATCAAACATACATGCAAACAGTATAAAAAACACAGACATAATGGATTAATGAATTGAAAAATTGCGCAGAGTGAGTTTATTTAAGAGGACAATAGCTGCTGGGATAAAACTGTCTTTTGGTCCTGCATTTTGGCACAACCAGTCTTTGCCCCGATGGCAGGTACTGCAACAGAGCGTTCAGGGGGTGGCTCTGGCCCTGCATTATACTGGGGCTTAGTCTCTGCAGCTGGCTGGTATATGCAGACTCCATACTTCGTAGGACTTTATCGTTGAAATATCCAATAAGTTAAACTGAAAAGTTTTTAGGTTCAGTGTCTTGCTGCAAGTGTTGTTTTGTCAAAAGGAGGTTGGGACAGCCAGAGACCTCGGATGAACTCTTTTTAAGTGGTGCATTGAAACTAGGGCAGCAGTGTAAGGACACTCTCTAAGCAGTTTTTCCTTTTGTCCTATGCACTGATGCAGCATTCTCATCTGAGGACCTTAAAATGACATTCAAAAGCTAAAACTCGCGCCAGGTACATTTCTTCAGGTCTAGTTTAAGGTTATTAAAGGACAAATATTATGCAATGTTTGTATTGTTATTTGCCTTTAAACATGCTCTTGAGTGCCTTCAGTTTGCCATATCATGTTTTAGAACTAAAACAAAACTAGTTTAAAACAAACAAATTATGATGTCTGCGGTTTCCCAAGGGACAAGTTGTGGGAATCACAGTTTAAGGTAAACATTTCAAAACATGTTTCAAGCTGGCCACTCACTTCCAGGTCTCAGGACGCAGATGTGTTGTAGTGATTGTGATTTTTGACTTATAAATAGCAGAAAAGATTCCCAGAGCCACGTCACAGATCAAGAAAATGTCAGTTATCAAGGAGAGAGTATTTATGGCGTTCGGAGAGGAGAGCACTTTCTAACCAGGATTCATAGCATGAATGAAGCTAAATGCTACTCCAGGGAACAATGTTAGAACATGATTAAAATAAAGGGGCCGCCACCTTTTTGTCTCCAAACATCACAACTATCGAAATAAAGGGCTGTTTATGCAACTGACAACCACTCGACTACACGTGAGTCATACCATAGCTTCATTAAGAAAACATTACCATGTGTAGCACTGTTTTGTGTCGATCGTTACTGTTCGTGATTAACGCCAAAATTAGCATACATGCTAACAGTAATAAGTGAACTTCATGTCTGCATTGTCTACAAATGACACAAATACAAAAAAAAAAATGATTTGCTGTTCTTTTGAAATGATGAGATGGAATGTTTAGGCAAGTACCAGGCTGCATCTATAACACATCAATCCTGGAAGTGTCCATTATATTGTAAAATCACAAAATGGACATATAACATCTTTATGTCTGTTTCACTTTGTTATGCAGTTATTTTAACACTAATTTGAAAAATCAAGGGTTGTATTTATTTTTTCTGTTTTGATTCGGGTGACCTTTTATTTATATATATAAAGCTTGTGTGTCCGTATTAATAGTTTCAGAGTGTGCCCTACAGATAAGGGAATGTGTGAAGTGCTCTGGGTGGTCCGCACAGCGACTAAAAGACGCATGTGTCGCACGCAGTAAGATAGACTGAAATAATTCATCTCAAAAGGTGCAAAAACACCCATCTCCATCTTTTGACAGACTTCACAACATCATAGTTAGTGCACCACGTGATTTATTGATCATTTACATCATATAAGATAATGAAACAAGTCTGCAATCAAAGCAAGTCCATGTGAAATGACAAACAGATGGTATGTTCTGTTAACAATTATATTTGAAAACGCCAAACTGACTGAATTAACAGAGACAGTTCATTTGAAAATGATGACTGAGCAACAGTAAACCACAACTCTTTAAAAATTATATAACAGTTCTAACTAATTATGATTTAGTCTAACAATACTAGGAAAACAAAATATTTAGATTACTTGATATTAACCAGATTGCTTCACCTAGTAAGTTCCACAGTATTGCATTAAACATTTTATTTTGCATTTTTTAATTATCAAAAAGCCTTGAAAACATGTATTGTTACTGTGAGCGGGGTCGCCTCTGCATGAATCATGCCTGTAACTTAGCCTGGTAGTGTCATCTGCTTGTCTCCAAGCATAAATATACGTTTAATGCCACTGTGGGTCAGAGACCTTTCAACAGGAAGGTTATATAGTGCACCTTTAAATTTGAAAGATAAAAATAGCTCACGGTAGCCCCATTCGGGATTAGTTTTACCAATGGACCTTGGGTGAGTTGTAATAATCATTAACATTGTTTGTGTTTCTAGTCCCGAGTGAATCATCCATTTCTGTGAAAATGTATATCTAAAAATTCCCTGTTGTTGTGGCAGCAGAAAACTAAGCAGAATGGAAGCTCTTTTGGAATGTTTTGTTTCTTTTGGTGTAAAGTTTGACTCGAGAAGCAGCATCAGCATGAACGATCAAGCCCAAAGCAGTTTCATAAGAAATATGATTGTGTGAATGTCATTTTGACTGTTAGCTATTTCTGAATTAAAGTCCATAAATAGATTACTAACATTGCTTGTTCCATGTGAAAACTCACAAAAAATACAGACGATGTGGGGAAATTTCAATGTTACAGTCGTCCCTACAGGTAAAACTAATGCCACCCGAATACGGCTTTTGACAGTGATTTTAAAACAATTTGTCAAATCATTCGTAACCTGCTGTTTTCCTGGAGTGCTCATAAAGTCACATACTAATCATAAAATGTTGTGATACATAAATAAAATAGTGGCGTTCCTCAAGGGTCTTACTTAGCCCCTGATATTCCCCATCATACATTCCAACAGAGGCTGCATGTGGAATGTTCTTTGCCAGTAAGTAAGTATATGGCTTTTATCAGCTATACTATAGAGTTCACTGAAGTCAAAACCATAGACAAGTGAGAATATATACACAGTGTGCCCAAGAGAACACCAGCAGCAAGATCTGTCTATCGCTGAACAGGCTGCTAAAAGCCAAGTTTGTCACTGTCCACCACTGATGCATGACTAAAGGGATGTGGCCATGCTAGCGTTACACTTCACTGGAGTCACAACTTCCTACAGTAATCAAGTTTATACAGCCCAAGCAAGACGAGCTCATAAATACATATATGGAATTTATGATTGAAATTAAAATAGTGTATTTATTGTTTGATTCAAATATAGATGCAGATTTATTCCTTGTAGTTGTATAATAACGTTATTGTATAGTTGTTTTTTCTGCCTATGTTCTCCGGTAATCAAAAAACAAGTTTATCTCTCTTATGCATTCAAAAAAGGATCATAAACATAAAGAGATTGAATTTTAGATGTATTATATTTGACTGAGATTTATTTTTCAGGAAATGTCCCTAAATTGTTAATCTTCTTAAACTTCAATGTATGCAGAAGGCTGTGGTTTCCGGAAGTAAATATACTGTAGTAGCTTGTTAGCTTGTAAACTTCTACCTTCAACTTCAACCTTGTCCCTGGAAAGTCAAATGTCACACAATGAGAACACAGGCCAGTGGCGAATCTGCAGTGACTGACTCATTGTTGCTGACCTTCTTTGAGCCGGAGACAGAGCCTTTGTCTAATGCACTCTGACATACAGGCCGTCATATCATCTGGGCCTGCCATGAAGCAATCTGTGTTCAGCATAAACGCTTCTCCTTATGGTCAAATGTTTATATATATACATACATACATACATTAGAATATTTGAATTTGTTTGTTAAATTGGTTTCATGTTAGCAGTGGTGGACAGAGTACTGAAAATGTGTACTTGAGTAAAAGTGTAGCTAAAGTGTGGCTAAAATCGCACTCAATTACAAGTACAGGTAAAAGTACAACTCAAAATATACAAGTTAAATGTTAATTTGCATTTAGTAGCATTTCAGATCACACACTGGATAAAGTGAAAGTTTTAAACCAAAATCTGCATACTTTCTGAGCTAAAGGCCATCAGATTATGTGATGCAGTGGCAGTGGCAAGTACAATTACTAAAAAAAAGAAGTAAATACTTACAGATATTTTTCACCCCTGCATTTTGGTTAAGGTTTGCCAGGAAAGTCTAGAATGATATCGCTTGGTCCACATGTATCCAAACAAATATGGCTGTTTACGAGGGGGAAAGAAAGAGAAAACAATATTACAAAGAAGCACAAAACTGTTAATCTGAGGTGAGAGAAGTTTGATTTTGTTTTAAATGACAGATGAAAAATGAGCTCCTTTGTTTCACATGTGTCACGTAAATAAAGTAATCTGATTGCACGGTTCTGTTTGAGTTTGACTGAAGGTGCGACAGAGGCAAGGAAAAGTTGTTGAAGAATATGTCAAATGCAGATAACAAACCTTATCTTAACCTTAACATTTGAAGTAGGAGCAAACTGGAACTAAACCTGGACTAGGATAGGACTAGACCAGGACTAAACCAGGGCAAGGCTGGGTCAAATGACAAAAAATAATAATTCATAATTTGTGATGCGACTTTATTTTGTCTTTGCAAAAAAGTCAACATTAAGGGTGAATCTCCTCCCTTTAGCAACTACTTTGTCAAGAAATAGTTCCTTCTTATCAAACTACACAAGCAAAAAATCCCAAGTTTTTTTTTAGACATTGTGGAGCAAAATTATGGAGTGAGTTTGGTGACTTTATGAATACTTCAATACCAAACAGTATTAGTATTATCCGAAAGATAATATTGCTCAATAAACTTAAATCATGATTATTAAGTAAAAAAACAAAACATATCTATGGTTTTGTATAAGCATAATAATCATAATACTAATATGTACAAATACCTCTGATTTGATCAGTAATAGGCAGTAGAAAAAATAATTACAATATTTTAAAAATATATAGAATGTTTTAGAATGTAACACATTTTTCCTGAAAATATGTCTTTTTATGGTACAAAACAAAAATTGCTTTTCTGTCGATTTGAGCTTGCAAAATAATTAATAGTAGGTGTGCCCTTAAGGATGAGCTCTTTTGGGTTTCTGCCACACTCCATCACACATTTATTTTGATGTCATTGTATTTATGTGCATTTCTGTATTAAGTGGAAAATAAATGAATACAAAATACAATTTCATCAACATTAACAAACACAAAAGTAGGCAAACATTTAACAGGCACACAAACTGATCACTGACAATTAGACACACCGGGACTAAACTAGACTCAAACGCTAGATCAATTTGTTAATATCATGTGAATTCAGTGCGTTTTTCTCATACATTCATTGCAACAAGTCCACACAACAAGTTAAAAGGGTTTTCTCTTATTGAGTAAAAGTTCAAACTGACTCTACGCATCAATGTGGCACACAGGTGGACTTTTGTAGCTCTTTTCAAAGCAGCTAAATCGAGCCGCTTGTCCTTTTCATTCTGGAAAAACACCAGTGTAAGAAGCCCAAATGAGAGGCATTGTTGGGTGATGATAATGTCCTAGCCTTTATTGAGCCATGCAGAATCCCTGAGCAAGGAGAAACACTGGGCGGCTGTACCCTTGATACATTTTTAATGAGGCCGTCTTTGTTGCGCACCCGGCTATTTCAGGAGGATTTTCACAGTCTACACATCAGCCTTTGTTGTTCAGCTCTGAGGAAGGAGTTTTGTTTTTTTTCCCCTCCACTGACCCTCCATAGTAATAAATGTCATTCCAAGATTATTGTCAGATCAGAGACTATGAGATGTACACTTGTATATGAAATTGTAATTAAGATCCTTTTGGCAGTGAAGTAACTGTTAGAAGAGGGAACAAATGCAAAAGGGAACACATAACTATACTATACTATTGTTTACACACATCTTTAAAGTTCCCATATTAATGCAGCGTTCCAGTCGTTCTCGGAGGTCAAAACCTTTGGTCTCAGAGAAACGTTTTCTTCAAGCAAGTTTCTGTGTTCCAGCGGTCAAGTCGGAAAAACTATGTGCAGTGCATTGCAGTTTATGTACTATAACGACTCAAATCAAATCATATAAATAAGGGAAATAGGGATTTCAACTTGTAACAGTGTTCCTGTGTGCATTTACAAGTCGGAACTCAGAAAATCCGACCTCCGAGGACAATTTGAACGCAGCATAATCTAAACTAATCTAAATCTAACCTTGGAGATGTGTATTTAGTTTCAGTTTTCACTTTACTTTACTTTGTCATTTACATGGTTTACATGTCATTTAAGTCATCTTTAAAGTCCAGAAATCAGATTTTAGTGCGCATGTAAAAGAAAAAATACAATTAATTTTAACATTTTCATTTCATTTTTCATTCGATTGCCATTTTGAGCGTAATTGAGCATAATCAACCTGAAAGAAATCCGATTACTCACATCAGATTTAGCTGTTTGCAAGACATTTCATTAATCTGCTAACTCCAGTAATCTGATAATGATCATGTTATTGTTGAGCATGTGAACAAAGCCACTTCTCTAAGTTTATTTAACCGTTTAGCCTGGACGGAGTTAGTTCCCCGAGACAATTTCCGCTCTCTACGTTCACCTTGTGTGCCCTCATTTTGAAGAATGTGAAATATTTTTGCTTTCCATTTCTCTGGAGTAAAGAACTGTGACAGATTCCCTTATTATTGAATATAGCATGCATTCATTAGCCCATCTGCTCGGTGCGGGTTTGGTATTACTTTGTAGCTTCATAAATGCAGGAAGTGAAATAATGACTTAAATTTGATAGGGTCTCTATTATTATCTCCAATCATATGAAGCAGCAAAAAAGTTAAAACAAAGAAGAAGAACAAGAACAAGCACAAGCACAAGAACAACAACAACAACAACAACAACAACAACAACAACAACATTCCATTAACAGTTCAACTTTCACTTCTCAAACCTCTTTTAAAATAGTCATCTTCACTTTTGGTGGTTGTCAACAATCATCTACCCCAGGGTACCCCCACTTCTCCTAGGATCAAAATTCTTCCTTTGAAAATTATGGTCTTTGAGAAATGTTTCCAAAAAATATTGACATTTTCAGTACACAATAATAATAATAATAATGCCCCTATTTTTAAAGCAAAGGTGTAATAAAAAGGAGGAAGATATGAAGCAGATTGGCTGAAAAGATGCATTTACCGCCACCTACTGTAGTTGTACGTCTGACTTCTTCTTCTTTGGTGTTTTATGGCGGCTAGTATCCATATAGTGTTACATTACTGCCACATTCTGTAGTTGTATGTCTTCAAAGTATGTGTTTTACGCTATACCATTAAAAAAGAGAGGCGAAAAAGAGAGAGCAAGAGCCTGAACTGTATATACATTTTCTTTAGACAGTGTGTTATGAGAGTGAATGAAAATTACAATCCGGCATGTTTACAGCATGTATTTCATTGGAATCTACTCCTGGAAGCAGGGGACGATCAAGGACTGGACTGACTTCATCATTGACGTATGGAATATGGAGAAGATCACATTTGGACTTAACTTGTATTTGGATACATTTGACTGACTTTGTTTATCTCCCCTTTGTAATTCCCTCTACTGCCAATAGATGGAGTTCAAACACAATTCCTGATGATGGATTGCAACTATAAAATAATTTATGGCTTCAGTAGATACATTAGTTTAAGTACTAAGGCCAAAAACTTTACAAATAATGCATTATGTGAGTCCTTTAACTGACAGAGATGTCATTCGTTCACGCGCCACACTCACACATGCAAAGTGGGCGAAAAGTCTTGCTCAAGGACACAACAACTGT
Source organism: Chaenogobius annularis (assembly GCA_015082035.1). Taxonomy (NCBI): domain Eukaryota; kingdom Metazoa; phylum Chordata; class Actinopteri; order Gobiiformes; family Gobiidae; genus Chaenogobius; species Chaenogobius annularis. The sequence goes on along the minus strand of BJKM01000076.1, from coordinate 1,243,454 downwards.
AGAAGCAAGCAAGAGAGGTGTTTTTTAGCTGAACAGCATCTCTCCCTTGGCACCGCAGCTACTTAAACTAAATAGTAGCAATATATGAGGTGAAATATAATACCATGAGTTTTTAATGAAAGATTTGGGGCAATTGCAAGCTCTTTAGCCGTATCTATATTTCATGAGTCCCACGAGGTGCGCTGCTTGCATACTCAATCGTCAGCGTGGACTTAAAGGTTGTACTATGAGTGGTATCCCGGCGCGTTGTCAATGGAGCTGTCAGGGCCCAAAACGCAAACTGTGCCTCTGATTGGAGCGAGCTTGTCAAAATGCATTGTTGATTTAACCTTTAGCGGTGCATTTGGCATAAGTGAAGGGGTGAGAAAGAAGAGGAACTGTGAATGCTGGCAAAGTTTTGTGGCCGTACCTGCCCGTCAGTGCCCGATCGCATCAGATCGCAGAAGCTCTGAGCAAGTCGGGGCCTAGTTAGCACTTGGATGGGAGGGTGGGAAGACCAGCTGCCCCACTGTGGCCCCTGGTCTTCCATTGTCTCCCTAAGCCTTCTGCACACTAGAGGATTTCTGGCCTAATTTTAAGCTTGATTTTCTTCTCCACAACTTCGGATCCAGTTGTCTCTTGTCTGTGGGGTTAGTGCAACTCTGTTACGAGTGTATGTCAACTCGTAAGGCTCCAACATGTTACGTTAGAAACTTTAAAACAGCCAATCAGAGCAGCCGTTCAGCGCCAGGCTCCGTTGCCAAAGTGACGGCTCTTAAAATGTAGAAAATATTGGACAAAACACCAACACGGAGTTTGTTCAAACTTTCATCACAGTTACAATGAGTCAGTGTAAGCAGCGCCGGTGAATACAGCGCCCTCCTGTGGCCTGTACAAACAGATTTTTGGTTTTATATTTTGGCTCTGAATAGGAGTGTATGTTCATTACGCAGCCCGTTCCATCATGTGACAATCGCGTCAGTCTTCCCCAGGTTTTAAATTAGACCAAATTATTAAATTAACGTAGTTCTAAAATCATTTGTAAGGTGAGGAAATTTAAAAATGTTTGAGGAACAAAATCTTGACCAATGTGGGATTTTTTAAAATTTAAATTGTGTACTTTCTTGCATAAACTCAATGTGTTTTGCCTGCATGATATAATTATTTTGCTTTGTGCCGTTCCTCATGCAAAGAAAGTCAGACTACTTTCAAATTAACCCTGAGTACCCTTTAGTAACCCTTTAGTATTTAGCATATTAAAATCTCCATTGGTTTAATGGATTAGGCTTAAACTTCACTAAAGTGTAAACGCTAATATAGCAATAGCGGCTAATGCGGCTATGTAGGCTTATGCTAGTAATCTGCAGATGCTATTTCTCGCTGCGGAGGGTCTAGGTGCACCGGTCCGAATGCATAAAGCATTTTTATTTGCTTCTCTAAACAGAGCAGTAAAATCCATTCTGGAATGCAATCTCTAATGACGTCCTTGATCACGCAGAGCTGTTCCGGGGGGAGTTGATTGATTAGCTTTCTTTGCATTACTTCGCTTGGCTCCATAACAGACAGAAATTATATATATACACTGCATACAGACATCATTCATATGTCCATGTGTAGAACCAGAGACATACCGTGGAAGCTGGAGTGAGGGACAAATACTGCAATGGATCCTGGAAATACACCACATTCATTTCTGTTTGACAGGTTAGACTGCACATTTTAATAAAACGAAGTGCACACGATTATATTTGAGATTTTACTAAACATTTCGCCTATTTGTCCCCAGTTTGACTATTCATTAAGTAAAAATAGTTTTTGTAAGTTTTTGTTTCTAATTTTACTTCCTGGTTGGACATGGGCAGAAAATATGACATAGCTAGAGGTCATTCCATAACTGTTACCTAGCGACCATACTGTAAACAAGAGCCAAAATCCATATAAATTACACAATAGTTATGATTTGACAAATGATAACCGAGGGCACTATGTAGTGGTCCCTGAATGTCCAGCAGGGGAAAAACTAGTGCACTAAAAATTCCCCACAATGCACCTTAAAAAGTAGTGCGCGGCGACGGTCACACAATGCAGTGCCAGAGTCAGAAAAAGAACAGCGACAGGTCTTTAACTGGACACAAGTGAGTGAAGCAGGAAGAAGAGCTGTTAAAACGCACTATTGACTCGAGAATATGAACAAAACACTCTCAAATAAACCGTTACATGGCTAAGTTGCTAGCGTTAGCCGCTAACTTAGCTTGAGATCACCTCACAGGCAAAAAGTTTAATAACCCAATCTATTTGTTGTGAGATCCTTGTCTTGTGTGGTGATTATTAGACCAGACGGATTTGACCAAGATTTTTTTTACAGAAATCCATTTTTTATCTGAGTTTTGCAGACTTTTAATTTACTCGGACGCCAGAGTCTCGTTACCCGCGGTGAGGAGAAAGTAGTGAGCCGAGTGTTGGAATCGCTCTGTGATTGAGTGCACTGTATATTCTGCTAAATAGTGCAGGACTATGTAGTGAATGAGGGGTTAGGGGACGAGTGTGGACATTCGGACGCAGCCTCTGTGTTTTCAATGGCACGTCGCACATTGATGACATCACAGAGAGGGATTCCGTTTTAGAACTCAGCTCTACTTCATGCAAGTTTAAACTCTTATTTTTCAAATTTTCTTCACAAACTGCAACTTAACGGAAGTAAAAATATGATAAATATTTACCACAGATGCTATCCTAACAAACAAAGTCCTAATTAGAAAAACAGACCCTGTCATATAGATTTTAAGTTTGTTCAAGACTTTGTAATGCTCATATCCGACGCAAACTACTTAAACTTTTAACAATTGCCACATCAAAACGCTCTACGAAGTGCTCCTCAGTGTTTAGCGTCTTTTTCCCCTTCACTACAATGTCCTGTATGTCTTGATAATTGCTAACAATAATCATATTTAGCCTCATTTAAACTGCTTTGTGAGCTCTAATGTCAACAGTTCTGTGTGTAATTTATCATTTTAAGGTGTAAAACAAGCTGTTCAAAAGTACTTATTTGGAGAGCAAATTAATCAAACTTTCTTTCAGACTGAAAGGGGTCCAAACGGAGCAATTAAAAACACAACGGAGACAAACAACAACAACACAATATAATAAAATCGTATAGTCTACGAGCACTTCCACAGTTTTCAGAGTTGAACCTTCTGTTCTGCTCAGGCATTGTAAAAACAGTCCTTGAGGCGCTTCATCAACTTTCATCACCATTCATTGTGGGAACATCCTTTTCTCATGCAACCATCACACATGAACAAAGGGAAGTGCATCAACATACAACCTGCAGCTTCTTGAATTTACTTTTACTGTAACCGCACCACAAGTGGGCAGTATAGAGCGGTGTGCAGTAAGTTACTTTGACACATTACCTTTGCACATCAGAAATTCCCATGCCAGCATATCAGAGGTCACTTCTTCTTCTTCTTCTTCTTCTGATGATGATGATGATGACGACCAAGATATTTGACCTCATCTACAACCCATGGCTCCTCTCCAGAAGGTCAAAAGCAGAAAGCACGGGTTAAGTTGCGCTTTTGTCCTCACCACCATTACGCTGTTAACAGTGTAAACATTAAGTACAGTTTATGTTTCAAGGAACTAAAAGCTATTTATTTATGATTTTACTGGAAAAAAGACTGCTTCTTGGTCTCGCTGAAACAGAAGCTCACTTTATTCCCCAATGTTTCAGCCCGCATTTAGTCTTGGTGGGACGTTATCCATGTAACGCTGCACTATGTAACTTCTTCAGACGGAGGGTTTGCCATCTAATGTACTTGTCTCCATGGAGATGTTATTGCTTTGCCACCAGGCCAGGGCACAGCTCAACTGATTAAGCAAGATTCCAGGTTTCCATACCTTTGGGGTCGGCTGGTGGAATATAATACGATTTTTTTTCTTATTTTTAAGTTTAAATTATTATTATTTATTTATTTATTTTAACAACACATAAAAAACACAGTGAAAGAATCAAAAAACAGTATATATCCAGCAAATAATAAAGAAAAAGAAATACAAAGACCAAAGAAAACGTCCCATTTTGTCCAAATTCTGTCAAATTGATCCATTTTCAACTTAAGTCTGACGATGCTTGACTATGGATCATTTGCGCTAAGACATTTCGGCCCAGGCCAGGAGTTGTGTTGACCACGTTGGACCGTAAAATGCTCTCGAAGCCGAGGCCGAGTCTGATTCTGTAAATATTTAGGAAGGTTTTTGACGTCGGCACAAAAATCCAAGCTGAAACGGGTGAAACGCGTGTAAAAGTGGCTTGAGAACGCCCATTAAAGTGATGATCTTATATTTCAGCCTCATTCAAACCTCTTCGTTCCTCTGTACGACGTTTAATAGTTTCAAAACATAAACATTACTTACAAAAAAAAAATAAAAAAATAAAAAAAGTTGACGAAAGAGTAATTAAAACTTTGTGTCTGCAACCAACAAAAGTATAATTGACAAGCGCTGGTTCATGTCTCACTGACGTCCTATTGACTCGTTTTAAAGGATGCTGTCTCCTTCCCACAGTCTCCATTGATCTTCAGCCTACGCCGTGATAACTTACACAGCTCTGGACATGCTTTACAGCCACGACACACCCTTCCTGCTGCTGGAAATGTGGTGAGTAACACAACTTAGGCAGTTACCAGACTTCCAAAAAGACATAAACAGGCCCATTGATTTCCTGCTCAAAACTGGCCCCGCCTCTTCATAGTAGGGTTTTAATGTAGCAGGCAGTGGAATTTTGTTTACCTATGTTTACACCTTTCGGACAATAAGCTGTGGTTCATTAGACTCTTAGTGAACTAATAGTTTATTTAGAATGATTCAGGTTTATGCCGCTGCGGAGGTCGATGTTTTCTCAGTTTCTCTGAGTTTCTGCGTTCCAGCGGTCAAATCGAAAAAACTATGAGCAATACATAACAGTGTGTGGACTGTAACGATTCAACTCAAACAATAAAAAACAAAAAGGGGCTCAAGTCAACCAAAATATGGATCTAATTATGTTCACGTGTTAACCCGGACACTGTTCTTATGTGTATAAGTTATGAATCAACATTTGAATGTGAATTTCTGCACAGACAGCGAGTGAACAAGGCAGCGAAGCAAAAGGGAAAATAACACAAGATGTCTCAATATTTTAACTGGCACAGACATGTTGGATCGTCTAACTCAGACAAACTCTGAGTTTCCAAGTTGGAATTCTGAGATGTGAGCGTGTTCCAGTGTGAATTTACATGTCGGAACTTGGTAAATCCGACCTTTGAGGACAAGTCGAACGCAGCATAAGTGGTCAGGAGTTAGGCCATTCATTAATTAGTTACTAAGCCTGCATCAGTCATATTTTTAAACCATTTGTTCATCATGATTTAAGTCCTTGTTCATGCTTTAATAAGGCTGATTAAGCTGTAGTTTTATAAAGTGTTACTGAAACTAAATCTAACCAACATCACATCAAGAAGAATGTGTTTTTGTCAAATGATGTCAATCATTGTCACTTTTCTTTTTAATTTGTATCTGTTAATGTGTGAGACGTAAACGTGATATACACACGTGCAGTTATCCTTTATACATACGTGCAGTTATCCTTTATCCATAGGTGCAGTTATCCTTCATACATACGTGCAGTTATCATTTATACATACGTGCAGTTATCCTTCATACACACGTGCAGTTATCATTTATACATACGTGCAGTTATCCTTCATACATACGTGCAGTTATCATTTATACATACGTGCAGTTATCCTTTATACATACGTGCAGTTATCCTCACGTTTGCCAGTTATCCTTTATTACACACGTGGAGATTATCCTTTATACATACGTTGCAGTTATCCTTTATACATACGTGCAGTTATCCTTTATACACACGTGGAGTTATCCTTTATACATACGTGCAGTTTATCCTTTATACACACGTGGAGTTATCCTTTATACACACGATGCAGTTATCCTTTATACATACGTGCAGTTATCCTTCATACCATACGTGCAGTTTATCATTTATACATACGTGCAGTTATCCTTCATACATACGTGCATTATCATTTATACATACGTGCAGTTATCCTTTATACATACGTCAGTTATCCTTTATACATACGTGCATTATCCTTCATACACACGTGCAGTTATCCTTTATACATAGGTGCAGTTATCCTTTATACATATGTGCAGTTATCCCTTCATACATACGTGCAGTTATCATTATACATACGTGCAGTTATCCTTTAACATACGTGCAGTTTATCCTTCATACATACGTGCAGTTATCATTTATACATACGTGCAGTTATCCTTCATACATACGTGAGTTATCATTTATACATACGTGCAGTTATCCTTTATACATACGTGCAGTTGTCCTTTATACATACGTGCAGTTATCCTTTATACACACGTGGAGTTATCCTTTATACATACGTGCAGTTTATCCTTAATACACACGTGGAGTTTCCTTATATACATACGTGCAGTTATCATTTATACATACGTGCAGTTATCCTTTATACATACGTGCAGTTATCCTTTATACACACGTGGAGTTATCCTTTATACATACGTTGCAGTTATCCTTTATACACACGTGTGAGTTATCCTTTATACATACACGTGCAGTTATCCTTTATACATACGTGCAGTTATCTCTTATACACACACGTGGAGTTATCCTTTATACATACGTGCAGTTATCCTTCATACATACGTGGAGTTATCCTTTATACATACGTGCAGTTATCCTTCATACAACGTGCAAGTTATCCTTATACATACGTCAGTTATCATTTATACATACGTGCAGTTATCCTTTATACATACGTGCAGTTATCCTTTATACATACATGCAGTTATCCTTTATACACACGTGGAGTTATCCTTTATACATACGTGCAGTTATCCTTAATACACACGTGGAGTTATCCTTTATACATACGTGCAGTTATCATTTATACATACGTGCAGTTATCCTTTATACATCGTGCAGTTATCCTTTATACACACGTGGAGTTATCTTTATACATACGTGCAGTTATCCTTATACACACGTGGAGTTATCCTTTATACATACGTGCAGTTATCCTCAAACATACGCAGTTATCCTTCATACATACGTGCAGTTTATCATCTTATACATACGTGCAGTTATCCTTTATACATACGTGCAGTTATCCTTTAACATACGTTGCAGTTATGGAGTTATCCTTTATACATACGTGCAGTTATCCTTTATACACACGTGGAGTTATCCTTTATACATACGTGCAGTTATCCTTTATACACACGTGGAGTTATCCTTCATACATACGTGCAGTTATCCTTTATACACACGTGGAGTTATCCTTTATACATACGTGCAGTTATCCTTTATACATACGTGCAGTTATTCTTCATACATACGTGCAGTTATCCTTAATACATACGTGCAGTTATCCTTTATACATACGTGCAGTTATCCTTCATACATACGTGCAGTTATCCTTAGATTTCAGTTAGTTAAAAGCTCATATAAAAAGTGTCATGACTCGTACTACTAAGTCCCTTTTGAGTTGTTCCTTCCACGACTAAACATGTTTAGAAAGGACATCTGCCCCGGGACTCTGTGTGAAGAAAAAAAGCCCCAGGTTCACTGTGTGGCAATTGTTTTTTATGGCAAATCAATCAATTCTAAGTGTGTTTGGGAATAACCACTGCTACCCATACCAGCACTGTATTGACTTTTATACGGCCCGTAAGGCGGCTTCCACTTTATTATCCCGGCTTGACAACCTTTCGTCGTGAGGGAGGTTAATTGGGGGTGTGGATCATATTTTTGCCTTGGGGTCTTGTATCCAATCAAGTAAACCTGAAAAACAGTTTATTTTCCGACATAGTTAAGACAAATGCCGTTTTTAGGCTTGTACACAATGTTCTGGCTAATTTGCAGTAGTTCCCGTCAGACTGTGTGTGGTTAATTCGTAGAGCGACTATAAGAGATGGTGCGGGGAAATCCATACATATGTCCCTGTTGAAGAGCTCATTATGTTTTTCATCGATTACGTTTCAAAACATACCTGGAGCTCGTTTAGATTCCATTAAGGCTTTGGAGTGTTCAGCGTGTCATGCACAGGTAATGGGGTTTCACATGAAAAAGTGGAGGGTCTTTCAATTAGATGCTGTCTGTTTGCATCGGCACGACTGCTATTGTTGGACGCTATAATGTATGTACCTTGTGCGTGTACGCATGTGCGTGTACGCATGTGCGCGGCCATGGTGCGTCAAATGAATATTGGTGATGTGTTGATTTGACCTGCGTCCAATAATAATGAGCCTTTTCTACTGGGAACGTTTTCGCACGGGTTTGACCACTAGATGGAGTCATGAGTTGAATTGTTTTAAAGGCGCACTGTATAATATTTGATAACACCACCAGGTCCCATTACAGGCAATATCTGTGGAGAGGCGATCCCGCTTACAGAAAGAACACAAGCATTAACTGTAACTGAAAAAATGCTAAATGGATAAAGTTTAAACCATAATGTGGATATTTTTTAAGCAAAACAATGATATCGTCATGGAGATAAGCAGGTGCCAATATAATTAAAATTATTACAATGATGAATAATAACATATATTTGTTAACAATTACTTTATTAATTTAGTTTAATTAAGTATCTATAATGTATTACGTGCTGATATTTTGACTACGCATTACGGTATTTTGTAGAACTATTTGAAAATAGAAAAGAAAACAACTTCACCTTCCATCCATCCATCCATCTTCTTCCGCTTTATCCGGGGCCGGGTCGCGGGGGCAGCAGTCTAAGCAGGGACTCCCAGACTTCCTTTTCCCAAGACACTTCCTCCAACTCCTCCGGGGGGATCCCGAGGCGTTCCCAGGCCAGCCGAGAGACATAGTCCCTCCAGCGTGTCCTGGGTCTTCCCCCGGGGTCCTCCCGTGGGACATGCCGAAACACCTCCCTAGGGAGGCGTCCAGGAGCATCCGGAACAGATGCCCGAGCCACCTCAGCTGGCTCCTCTCAACGTGGAGGAGCAGCGGCTCTACTCCGAGCTCCTCCCGTGTGACTGAGCTCTCACCCTATCTCTAAGGAGCGCCCAGCCACCTGCGGAGGAAACTCATTTCGACCGCTTGTATCCGCGATCTTGTCCTTTCGGTCACTACCCCAAGCTCATGACCATAGGTGAGGGTAGGAACGTAGATTGACGATCGAGATACTAGAGACTTTGTCTTTCGACTCAGCTCCTTCTTCACCACAACGCGTCCGATGACCGACATCACTGCAGCAGACGCTGATCCACGCATCGCCTGTCAACTCTCACGCTCCATCCTTCCCTCACTCGTGAACAAGATCCCGAGACATAACTGTAAATAATGTGTGACATAGAAATGCCTATTTTATTCTTATTGTATAGTAATTTTAAATTGTTTCCTAATGCATGCCCTTTTTTGATTGAATATATGTTGTTTATTATTACTCAGTGTTTTATGTTGCACCTTAAGGCCGAGACAAGTTCCTACGTTTTTGAATTTTGTTCATTGACAATGGCAATAAACTCTTTCTGATTCTGATTCTGATTCTGATTCTGATTCTGATTCTGAGATACTTAAACTCCTCACTTGGGCAAGGACCCCACCCTCCAGAGAGGGCAAGCCACCTTTTTCCGGTCGAGAACCATGGCCTCAGATTTGGAGGTGCTGATTCTCATCCCAGCTGCTTCACACTCGGCTGCAAACCATGTTGCAGGTCCGGTTTGATGAGCCATCAGGACAACATCATCTGCAAACAGCAGAGATGAGATCCTGTGCTCTCCAAACCGGACCCCCTCCGCCCCCTGACTGCGCCTAAGAATTCTGTCCATAAAAACAATGAACAGAACCGGTGACAAAGGGCAGCCCTGGCGGAGTCCAACACCGACATGGGAACAGGTCTGACTTACTGCCGCAATGCGAACACAGCTCCTGCTCCGGTCATACAGGGACCGGACAGCCCTGAGCAAGAGGCCCGGACCCCGTACTCCCGCAGCACCCCAAAGGCACTCCGTGGGACACGGTCGAAAGCCTTTCTCAGATCACAACAGCATGGGACTGGTTGGGCCACAACGAACCCTCGAGCACCCGATGGAGAGTATAGAGCTGGTCCAGTGTTCCACGACCAGGACGAAAACCACTCTGCTCCTCCTGAATCTGAGGTTCGACTATCGGTCGGATTCTCCTCAACTTCACCTTGTTCTCCTCAAATGCCTGAGTAGACGATGTTTTTTATACGAAATGGCGAGAAACCATTTATGAGAAGACTGACAAAACAGCTCATGGACTAAATACCCATGTTTTATTCATTGGTAAACTTAAAAGAGTGGGTTCAAGTTGAAGATTCATTCTGTCTGTCTTTTTGGTCGGACGAGAGTGTTTTGTTTACCCGCTTCCTGTAGCCTTCCTCAGAAGCGTCACATGATGGTGTATTGACGCGTCTTCCCTTCAGCAAACAAATCTGGATCAGAGAGGCCAGACAGATCCGCGAGCGAGGTCCAAGGAGCCTGAATGGCGATGAGGGAATCTACACCTTATCACACACGGAATTAAGTCGTCAGACTGTAGGGGGCGTAAGCATCCCCTACCATGCCATGTAAAGCAGCCTACAAGACAGTCACAACGCCGTCACGAGATGCTTCTGAAGAACAATCCCTCCTGCCAGACCCCAAAAGGAATGGTTGCTGAACAGAATAGTGTCATATTTTGCACCTAATTTGCATATCATAAAGACGGACTACAGCCTATTCCATCTCGAGCTGTAGAGAAGGAACACGCAGACCATTTCCATATCCTTGTAAATGGACGTGAATGTGCCCCTCCCCTTTGTAAAGAGCATTCCCAGGATATGACTATACCTTTATGACCACTCTAAAATATATGAGCTCTTATTATTCCTGGCACTTTTCTTCAGTGCATTATGCTGTTTGCGCGCTAAGACTTCATTTATTAACAAAGGAGTGTGGTAACACATGTTGGAGGTACACAGTACAGTAGAAGGATTAGGAAGTGTAATAGAATATTCAACATTATATTTGAGATATTATCTGTACAGTGTGCAATTAAACCATATACATTATACAGTAAAGGAGAGTTTGTTTTTGTTTGAATAAAAAGTAATTGGATTCAGATTGTATTCCACTTTTGCTGCTCTGTCTTGAAGTAAAGTACCTTATGGGCAGTACAGGCTCCGTGCAAGGGAAAAACTGAATGTATATACAAGTCTGCTCGAGCTTAAATGGACTACGATGTGTGGAAGTGCAAATTCAATATTTTCAAACACAATATAGACCTTATAAAATGATCTGTGCTTAGCCTACAGTATACACACAATGTCCAAGGATTTACTTCTAAACGGACATATTTATATTATGAATAATAAAAATAGACTATTTAAAAATACATATCTCTGCAACAAAATTAGGATTAAGATTTTATATCAATTGTATTCGTGCAATAAAAAACTATAATAATATATATAATACAGGCCTATCAGGCAGCACGGTGGCAGAGTGCAGAGCACTCCTGCCTCACTGCAAGAAGGTTGTGGGTTCAACTCCTGGGCCAAAGGTAGTCATGACCAAGCCGAGCTCTAGATCTGGAGATGGGTCCCCGGGCTCCGCACTGCTCCTGAGGACATGCCCCAGTGGCATTGAAGGATGGGTCAAATGCAGAGGACACATTTCCTTATGGGGACAATGAAGACTAATATAATAAAAAGCCTATTGTGAGATCAAATCTTTGTCCGGTAAAACTGAAAAATCATGAGCTTTTCTTATTTGAAAATGCTTTTTGTCATAATCCCATATCAAACACACAAATGGGTCTAATTTCAAATACAACACCGTTCACATGCTGGGTCTTCCACATTCTGTGACATTCTGTGCTAATACAACTTTCACCACTGAGATCCCATTATGCCCCGCTTCACTTTTGCCCCCTGCATCCTGAAATGTAGGACGAACTTAACTCAACTTTACAATAATCCATTATGGCACAAAGCAAGAACACACGTGTGGAAGGATCATATGCCTGACACGGGACGCTGCAGTCCTATTCACGTCCATCCTGCGCACGACTCTCCTCCACTGCGATCCCGTCCTGTCTTGTCCCGTTCCGTCCCGTTCTGTCCCATCCTAGGCTGTCCAGTCCAGTCCAGTCCCGTCCTGTCCGCGCACGCACCTTTTTGTCGCACCCCCTCACCTCCCACCCTCCCCCCTCACACACACTCAGCGCGTACGGGGCAGCGGTGTGGGCTGGACAGTTAACGGGACACATCACGAGGAGGGAACCACCCCCGCTTTTGGCTGCGTGCGTGAGTGCGTGCGTGCGTGCGTGAGCTGAAGGAGACGCCGCTGCTCGCTGCTACACCACCGACTCCGGCTCCACGCACTGTTTCCAGGAGCCCCGCCGCGTCGCGATGCCCGCCCTGCCCTGCGCTGCGCGTGAATGAAACGGAGTGGAGATGCTGCTGACGCCGAGACGTGCCGTGCTCATCTACGTCCGCGCTCCTTCTCCCGGTCGCGCCGTAGTGTTACTGTAAAAGTGTCCCTGTCCGTTACGCACGCCGTCGCCTCTTCTTCTTCCTCTTCTTCTTCTTCTTTCTGAGGTCCACTTTGCTCGGATTTGCACCTTGCTTTATCCCGCTGGATGATGTCTCGTCCTCACGTCTCCAAGCTCGTCCCGCTCTACTTGGGTAAGTTCCGTGCGCTAAGTTGTATTTATTTATTTATTTATTTATATTCTTTTTTTCTGCTGATGGTTTTTGTTGGGACTGCGTTTGACTGACAGTGATGGTTGAGGACAAAATGCACTCGAATAAGCTGCTTGGTTTTTGACGCTGTGGACGTGACGTAAAGGACGCAACACTTGAGGGAAGTTGTTTGGCGTTTGCGTAAATAGTTGGAAACGCGTGGATGGCTGCGCTTTACGCACCGCGGCGACGTAGAAATGTTTGGTTTGAGTCGGGCAAGGCTTGCGTAAAAGGGGGCGCACCGACAGCGGGCGTATCTCGGGGCTACCTTTCTGGACCAATAAACTGTATCTACTGCGATCCCCAGTTTAGCTGATTGAGCAATTTGTGAAGTCATTAGCCTCATTTTGCATGCTCCTCGGGTCTTCTTATGCTCGGGGGGGAAAGCAGAGGGGATTAGACGCATGCGAAGGACTAAAAGGTATTGGAAATCAAATAAAACAAAATGAGAAGAGTTTGTAAAAACAGTTTTGTGCCTGAGAAAACGCAACATTTGATTTCTTGTTGTGAGCCTTCAGTTTCTGCGGTTGCACTGTCAGGAAAAAAGACTGAAACCAGATGCAACATGGTAGGTGATGATAAGGCTGGTTCTTTTAAAGGGGTGCTACATTAGCTTTGCAGATTGAAACGTATTTCAGAGGGCTACACCAGGGGTTCCCAACCAGAGGTGCGGGGGCCCTTTCCTGGGGGCTCTTGGCGAATTTGAATAATATTTCGTAAAATGACATACCTACAAGTAAAGTAGTATGTTTTTCGGAAGACATTTTAGACATCAGTGAAATAAAAAATAAAGTATGATAGAAATGATAGCCGATAACAGATGCATTTGCTGTGCATAATTTATGGGGTAACATATAGACAGAATGAGAAACAGCTAGGGGGTTACTTGGGGGGGAAAAACTTTTGGAGCCACTTACTCAAGCTGCTATAAACTTCTCAAACAAGACAACGCCATGTATTTGAAATGCTGCTTAAGCCTATATCTTATATTAATATGAAAATGAACATAACATCTTGTGAATATGCTATCGATTTGAAACTTTGATCTGAAATGGTTACTTATGAAATTGTGCATTCAGTAATCTTTATTCATTTTCAGATTTGATTAGTTTACACCAGACATGTCCAAACTGCGGCCCGGGGGCCAAATGCGGCCCTCAGACCAATTTTTGATGGCCCTCAGGCTTCCTGCTAAATTGGTCCAAACAGCAAAAAGTAGTACTTCTTACTGTAAAAACCTAATATTAATGTTCCAAGTCTTATTAAAGGTGTGAAGGCTCATCAAAACTGAATGATTCATGTCATTGTTCTCTGCTGAAAAAAGTTTGGACATGTTTACATGTATTGTCATATGTCAAAGTTCAAACATTGAAAAAGTTAGGCATTCTCCACTTTTAGATTCTAGTTGATGTTAACATGGCCTCTTTAAACTTATGGATCATATCATGTAACTTATTTAAAAAAAACAAAACAAAAAAAAACAGGTGTCAAATGTGTTTTTTTGACTAAAAATCCGACTAAAAGCAGCCTCTGCTGTGCCTTTAAACTCTTACATTTTACAAAAGTCTACAGGGAAACTCTATGGGGGGAAAACGTAACTTCCGGAGCCATGGTGGTCTTCGAAGTGGCTTGATCTGCTGAGCTCCGTTATTCTTGCAAAGTGTCAATGTCATGTGTTCAAACTAGCTTAAATTATGATAAAAAAAAAAAAGTTTGGGGGAATTCACTGCATTTGTAACTAATTATCAACGCCATATGTCTTTTCTGAAGTGCGTGCCAAGCAAGTTGAACATTTGTGGTTGAATTTTCGAGTTATGGCAAGCAGCTGCTGAGTTTTTAATTAGTTTAAAGAAATATGACGACACGGCGAATTGCATTTTGTTCTCGCCATAGGAACTGTCATAGATCTTTTTGCCAACTTATCAAATTCTATTGGCATTGGTTGTAAATGACGACTAGGCTTTTTTATTTTTGGAAGTAGAGGAAAGTAGTAGTCAGTATTGTATTTCTTTTATTGCATTTCTTGTGCTTCTTCATCTCCATCTGCTGCTAGCCTACGATGACATTGAGATGTGTGACATTCCGGAATAAAAAGATACACTCATTCGCTCAAAGACATCGTTCTATTTCAAGGACGCGTCTTTCATTCTGATTTACTTGTCGAAAAAACGCGCAGATGTTGTTTATACCTCCCTGTTAACACTTGATTTAAGCAGTACGTTCAAAGCCACTCACGGTATCCTAAGCTTATGCGCCCCTTACGGAATTAATGGTCAGTGTCTTTCAGCTTGAGAGCGCTCCCAACTCGCCCCCCTTGTCCGGCGCGTGGCATTGACGCATCACCCAGAGGTGCACCGTCAGCAACGTTGGATCTGTGTGCTAGCCTGAACTTCTTACAAGTAGCCTGTTTTAACCATAGCTCCAGAATGTACAGCTGGATCTATAGAAACACGAAACATTGGCAAAGCTGCATTACACGAGGATTTATGACAGAGGCTTCAGAGCTTCTCTTGCAACGCTACCCTGTGTATCGTCCCTTTTCTCACATATTACATGAAGTACAGTGGGTTTTAAAACAGTTCACACGTTTATAAGAATGGTACTTTACATATCCCAAAGTGTGCTTGATTAGGCTACTTAGTTTCAGCTATTGCAAGCCTTGACTTTGTGTAATTGATGCTTAACGTTGTAAAGTATATTTATTTCTCCACTTCGACGATAACTCTTTTTGTCCATCATAAGTCATTCCGTGAGGTTCTGAAGACTCTTTTTTTTATTTTGCATCGGCCGTTTATTTTGACACTACACTATGTGCCTCTTTTCTGTGCTGAAAAGACTCGAGATGCTTTGTTGACGTTGAAAACCTCATTTGAGCGGTGCTTCCGTACTTACACCCGTTGGTTGCGTGTGTAACGTTGCTGGTGTAGATCGTCCGACCGATTAATAGTAAAAGCGATTCCTGCTAAAAAGTTGCACTCCTGAACTTACGCGTTGTGACTGCTTTGGTATACATTTTGGTGTAGACCAGATCTACACTAGGACTAGCCTTTCCTTTCTGGCTTCTTTAATTGTCCATTTTAAAACATCAGGAACATATTTTTAGTTAAAGCGCCAATATTATGCATTATTTGTATTGTTATTAGCTTTTAAACAAACAAAAAAAGTTTATAATAAACCAAAAATGTGGATCTCTGCTGTTTAACCCAGGACTGCCATCTACTGGCTGCAGAGGGAATTACACACAGTTTAGTATATAAACATTTCAAGCTGACCTCTAACTTGCAGGTCTCAGCACGAAGTTGTACTGATCGTGATTAGACGGGAGAAATTCCCAGAACGAGTCTGGAGATAATTTACGGACTTAAAAACAGCACAGAAATTCTCAGAGCCACGTCAGAGACCGAGAAAACGTCAGTTATCGAGGACATTCAGAATAGAGTGGTTTTGACGCTCGGAGGTGAGAGGACTTTCTGATCAGGATTCCTCAAGCTTGCATGAATGAAGCTAAATGCTCCTCCAGGTATGTTTTTGACGAGGGAAAAAAGCTCCAAAAAGTCGATTTCGCATAAGATGTGCCCTTTTGCACCTTGTGGTAATGACACGTGCTCTGTTAGCCGCGTTGGATCCGTGGTTCTATGTTAGTTTAAACTTCTTTCATGTCATACAAGCCAATAAGTTAACTTTGAACCAGAAAATGTACTCCCGCTTCCAAGTGAATCCACGCTGCGCTCTGTCAAAGGCACCTTCTTCTAAATTTAACAGTTGGCTCTCCGCGGACCTTCATCTGATATGACTTGTTCTAACCTAAGCACGTGTAAAAAGAACTCTCATTCTTGCAGGTTTTTTTTTTCTTTCTTTCTGCTGCTACTTTCTTCCGTGTCTCATCGAGGACACAGTGTTGGGGTAAAGTTGATCTTGCATTAGTGCTTATCCCATTTCCCTCCTCTCCAGCCGCTGTTGAAATCTAGCAGATATTCGTTTTCGGCTCCAAGTACGGAATCAATGAAACTTTGTGACCTTGCATCTTCGAGTTTTAGGACGTCTCCCTACATAAATTATGAATGCAATCCGACTTGGATCTTCTATGTTATCATGTTTTCATTTTTTGATCAATGTTGTGTAATTTCTTTCAAGTTTACGCAGGCCATCCAAACACATTGAATGAATTGTAAAGTATCAAGTGACGAAAAACAGCAGCGCTACTGTTTGTGCGATTGGTTTTTCATTACATCTGCGTCTGGACCAAACTGGGTTCAATCCAGGACCCAAAAAGAATGTGTGAAGACATTCTCCGCGAAAAGTGAAAAGTTTGAAGCTACACTGTTGAACTTTGCTGGCAAACAATAACGTCATCAGGGAGACAAATAGAAAAGTGACATAGCGCACTTTAAATTCATAACGCGTGATGTAAAGCCTGCGTACGGACAAAAATGTTACGTACAGGATTTTCTGGTTTGGTTTGTGTTTTTGTGTCAGATTTTTGCATAAAATGTGAAAAATGGGGACAAAGTCAGTATGTAAATTAGGGCTGCACGATATTGGAACAGATTGCATTATCGTGCAGTTAAATACGGCAATATCAATATTTTAGCAATATTTGAATACCATTTTCAGTAATATTGAAATTAAAATGTGCTTGTTAATTTACTACTAAGTCAGACTCTGTCAAATCAAAATCAACAATGCCAAAAATGAGATTAAATCAAGAATTTGTCGAAAAATAATAAAATCTGTATTTTTAATTAAAAAAAACAAATTTCAATTTAAAAGGAATGATTTCTGTCAGATGGAAAACCTTTGTGTTAATAGAATATATATTTAGTTTGCTGCTATATCAGTTATTGCGTCAGCCAATATTGCAATGCTTTTGCAGTATATTGTGCAGCACTAATATAAATATCAGTCAAACCTTCCTGAATTTTCCACATTGGCTTCCGTACAACTCCATATGTTGTGTTCAGGCACCTCTTCTCCGGAAAATCAAACATGTTCCGTTTGTTCTGGCCTGGGCTGTTGTTTCATCATGCCTTTGCTCATGCTTGTTATTGACCTGCAAAGCTCACCAAAGCCAGTCAGGGAAAAAAAAAAAGAAAAAACAGCCCACAGTCCTGCTCTCACCCCTGAGCTCCACTGGGGCTCTGGTAATGCAAGATGTAATGATACTGTAGACACAACACGGGCAAGGATGAAAGTGTTGCTGCTCAGTTGTTGGATAGAGCTTCATCTGCTGCTTCTAGTCCTTTTAGTGAAGCCCAAGGAGCTCACTTTGATAAAATATAACGATGTTTAACAGAGATTTAATATTCTGTTTGGTGCTTCTTTCTATGGAACAGCGATTTGTGCTTGAGTGATGCTTGTTATGTGCTCAGTTGAAATTATGGGGCAATTTCTGTGGCATCACTGTATCACGGAAGGAAAAACAGTTGATTATTTCTGTCGTTGGAGCTGTTTTCAGTGTAAAGACTTCGCCCATGACCTTTGCCCTCTGAATAGATCCCTTGCTTGACCAGTTGAGAGGCTTCGCCAATTGACTCCTCCTTGTTGTCTGTGTTCATTTGACCAAATCGAATGCATCAAATGTGTTACTGAATATATTATATCCACCACAACTAAAGGCTGAAAGTATTTTGATGTAGTTTGAGGTACTATTCGTCGTATTCTGCCCCGCCCACTTTTACTTCTGACCGCTACTAATCGGCACTTCGTTGTTTTGGCGTTGTTTTGGCAGCTAAAATAGTATATAAAGTAAGTTGATTTGAATAAAATGTTTAACGTTCATGTAAGCAGCAAGACAACAATGCACTATTATCAATCAAATCTCCTGATTCAAATGCAAAAGGAATTAGTGCAATGTAGATCAGTGCACTAGGAATCAGTGCAGTAGAGAGGTATGTGCAATAAAAAATAGTGCAATATAGGGGTGTGTGCAATACAGATGAATTGTGTTCTAACTCTCATGTTTGTGTTGTTTAATGTTTGCACTAACATGATCAATCCTTTTTGCCTGTTTCTGTCCTGCTGTAAATAGTGTGTGTAAATATTTTCTTTATGTTTTTCTGTCAACCTGCATCTGGAAATTAGCCTAAAATAATGCTATAATCCGACATATTTACGTTGGTTTAAATGTCCATTAATATGCATCGTTCTCCTTAAAATAAATAAATACAAATAAAATAACTGTAGCAGATAGGGGTGTTTATGGTTAACTAAGTGCTGAGGGCCCCCACACAACTGTGACGTCTCTGAGTGGGAAAAAAAAGTTGCCGAAACTCCAACAATAGTGTTTATCTCATAAAGACTGAGGAAATCTGCGACACTGCAGTATTTATGGACTAATATTGATCACACATGATGCAATTAACTTAAAAGTTTCAAGTTGTTGAAGAAAACAGACACAATCAATCTTTTACCTATTCAAGTGGCTAATGTTAGTGACTTTACAACATCAAGAGTGCTTTTTTCACAGACACTGCAACAATGCGCCAAACCAGCATTTATAGAAGCTTTTATTCAGTCGTGTTGTGCACTTTCAAAGACCTGTCGCTGTCTCGCCCGCTCTGCGTTTACACCGGACGACCACTAGATCCTTCCAGTAAGAAAAACGACCATAGAAAATACCGACTATTGAACACGAAACTAACTGTTGAAGGAAAAAATGTAAAACGTGCATCCCAAGTAGCGGATTCTAGAGGAAATGTTGCGCGTAATACGTGGAATACGGTAAATAGTTGAATGGTTACAAACTATTTCCTGCTCAAGCATGACATCACACTGAGCACACTTAGCAATAAAGTCACAATCTCTTTCATTAGACGCATTACGAGAGCGAGTTCAACAAGCCACTGCAAAAAAAAACGTGCTTGTTCTACCTCATGGCGCTGCCCTCTCCATCCTTTCCACCAACATAAACTTCTTCCACAAATTAAACCCAGCTGAATAAATCGCACCGGGCCACAATTATTTTTTCTTCTTCTTAATGCAAACAGCTCCTTCTCCGTGCGCGCTGGCCCAGAAAGCTTTGAAACTAATGAAGCAACAACATATTTTGGGTGGTCTGCAGTCTGCGTTGTGCTGACTCCGGTCTAATTCACCTCACCACCTAGGTAGAAAGACTTCCAATACGTGCTGTGCGGAATGCGATTATCTCCCCTACAAACTGCCCGCTCTCCTGACCTTGAAGAAGAAGGGGATTTTCCAGAGAAAGATTTCATGCAATTAAAACGCTTCTTATGCACACGGACATAATTCATTCAGGAAATATAATGAAAATGAATAGATTTCCTAATTGCCAGAGACGGCCTGAATGACTAACATAGGAATCGTGCCCAGCGGGATGAAAGCCGAAGAGGGAGCGAAGAGGGGCTTTTGTGTCCGGTGGGTCGCGCATAAACTCCACTCTTGTCCTTCAAGCATCGACATCTCGCGTGTTGTTGAAGGTTTTGATTCCAAGAAAAAACAAAAAAAGCAACAACTAAACGTTAGGCTAATCAACGCTACAGCTGAATGTAGATTGGGTTCGCGGTGCACTTTTGAAACTCGAGGAGCATTAATGTCTCAGAGAACGTTGAAATGATTGCTAAAAATATGGAAAAAAACCAACATTTGGACTTAATTTGAAAGACTATGGACCCGATGGGACGTTTGGTTTGGTTTGTTTATTCTTTTTTTGTTAATGTCTGCTGGTTTTGATTTTCGTCTCTAGTCTTTCGTCTAGTTCTGTTTTTATTCTGCATTTATGTATGTTCTTTTATATATACTTGTAAAAATAAAAATAAATCAATTGAAATGAATGCGAAAATGTTTAAGACCATTTGAGAATAACGAGCATTCTCAGTAAGTGCGTAGCAGGGAAAAAAAGACCAAAAAAAAGTATCAAAACGGTTTGAAAAAGTTCTTATTACACTCTTTTTTACAGCTCTATATGATAGGATATTCCAGTTTTACATGACAAACCCATAGAGTCACAGGAAGATCAAGTTTTCCGCAGATAACGTTATTTTACCTCAATTATTTCTTTCCGTTTTACTAAAAAGCCTTTTCTAGTGTTCCGGTGACTTTAATAGACATAGAATTAGGACTTCTAACGCTGCAGATAAAAGCCAGGTCTAGTTCATTCAGAAGAACACTACAACGAGGATGTGTGATCACACCTCCTGACAGCCAACGTTGAAACCAAACATGTGTTATCTCTCGTCATAGTCTCATCCATCGCAGTCATCTTGATATTAGTGGATGGAAAGCAAACGTGATACTGGATAAGGATTATTATTTCAGTGTGATAATGAAAATGTATTGTTCTTCCCGCTCCGAAAGATTTTTTTACTCGCTGAGATTTCTCATTTCTGAAAAAAACGCCTTTGATGAAAATGAATCGAATCCTTAATTGTCAGAGACGGCCTGAATGACTAACATAAGAATGGTGCCCAGTGGGATGAAAACCGAATGAGGCTTTATCGTCCTCTGCACACTCTTTCCTCATCTCTCCTTCAACCCGTTTCTGTCTCACTCTATTTTTAGCCTACTTTTGTTGTGACCTTTCGGCTACTCATTTTTTCCTTGCCTCCTGTCCCGTGCACCGCAGAGAACTATCCTTAAAGATCAGCGGGAGCGTGTACCTCTCCCTGTCACATGACATGGTCTCATATCGTATTCCAGCGTGAAGCCTCATCCAAGTCACTGTGTTTGCATTCAGAGTAACTGGAGTATGAGAGGTTTGGGCTTTGATGACCGGACCTGCAACAGTAATAACAAATAACAGATTTCTGATCCGAGCTCAAAGAAATGCAAAGTTGTATCAGCAAGAGTTGATCTCTCAGGAACATTTAGTTTGGCCAGGTGTCTTCCAAACACAGAATCCAAAAAATGCTAAATTGACTCCAGATTGCATCAGGTTGCAGCCAGATGGATAATACAATCCATTCTTTGCCACAATCATTCTCTTTTATCGAGGTAAAAGTGTAGTTAAAGTTGTCACAGCAACACAAGTAAAAGCAGTTTAACAGCAGTTGGATTGTTTTTGTTCTCAAACACCGTTTTGAACAGTATGAGTAGTATTCTTTTTACGATTTAATTTGCCAAAGCTATGTTTTTGATGATCAATCAATCAAGTTTATTTGTCGAGCATAGTTCATACAAAAGTAATTCAAAGTGCTTTGCAACAGTTAAAACATACTAAAACCACAATACAATATAAATCGCAAGACAAAAATATAAGCATGAATAATTATGTGAAGATGTAATTAGAATGAAAGAATTGTAGATAAAATGCCTTCACTTAAAGGCACAGCTAAATAGAACCGTTTATAGCCTCGATCTAAACGCTGCCAGAGTAGAGGCCTGTCTCACAACCTCAGGGAGACTGTTCCAGATTTTAGCTCCATAAAACTGGAATGCTGATTCCCCAAATTTGGTCCTGACTCTGGGCACCAGCAGCAGGCCAGTGGCTGAGGTCCTCAGTGACCGAGATGGTTCATATGGCACTAAGATGTCCGAGATGTACTTTGGCGCTAGGCCATGGAGAGACTGCTTTTAAAGTCTATTCTCTGAACCTGAAGCCAGTGCAGAGACCTGAGAACAGGACTAATGTGATCGTACTTCCTGGTTCTAGTCAGGACCCGAGCAGCAGCGTTCTGGATGTACTGCAGCTGTTTTACAGCTCGTTTGGAGAGGCCAGGGGCCATTGGCAGGCCGTTACAGTAGTCTAATCTACTAGAGACAAACGCATGGATAAGTCTCTCCAGGCTTGGTTTAGACACTATATTTTTTATTTTGGAAATGTTTCTAAGATGATAAAAAGCTGCTGATGTGATTGATTTGACATAGCCGTAGTTCAAATCTGAATCCATTATTACTCCTAAATGTCTCACTTAATTTGTAGGTTTTAGAGCGAGACTTTGGAGGTGACTGTTAACACGTTCTCTTTGTTTCTGTGGGCCAAAGACGAATGATTTCAGTCTTTTGTCTGAGTTCAGCTGGCGAAAGTTGTTTTGCATCCACACACTGATCTGTTGGATGCAGTGACAGAGTGAATCCACTGGTCCATATTCACCTGCCGTCAGTGAAACATAGATCTGAGTGTCGGCTGCATAATTGGACACATTTTCACTTTGTATCAACTGACAGTATATACAGGTTGAATAGAAGGGGTCCGATCTCAACAAAATACTCCCTGCCCATCCAAAGGGGTCCTGCTCCCCAGGTTGGGAACCACAGCATTAAAGTATAGGTGTCAAAACATTTTTGGTCTATTATATATATATATATGTATATATATATATATATAATTTTTTCGATTTTTCCAACCTCAACTTGACTGATGAAGATGCTCCTAAAATCTAACATCAAGCAATTGTACGTCCAAAGTGCTGTTAAAACAAAACCATCCTTTGTCTACATGTGCATACTCTATTTATAGTTTCAGATCACTGTAGGCTGCCCACAGGATCTGTCAAATTGCAGCGATGACAAAAGTCCCCAATGCCAGAGGTTGCAAAGAGACGTCTTGCCGCGCTCAGACCGCCTCCCTCCTCCTTCCGTCACGTTTCCCTCGTAGGTGACTTTGACGGGGCCCCAATAGGTAGATCTCTGCAGATTGGTTGGATGAGCTAGCGGGAAAAGTGTTGCGCCTTTGCGATACACATGCCAGCTCTTCTTTGAATCAGCGGAGGTTCACGTAAGGCAATGGCGCGTGTTGGCAGCCCCCCGCACAGGTACCCATCACGTCACACTCTCCTCACTGTCACTGCAGGGGAACAGGAGGCAAGAGCATGCTGTAGGCAGAACTGAAGCTGGCGTTTGATACACTAAGCCCTGCAGAGAGGAGTTTTGTTGTGGGACCTAAAAGAGACTGTGTCAGTATGTGAAGTTGTGCCACCTTATGTAACAAAGGGAGAAGTGACAGGAGCAAGACAGTGCAAAACGAATGAGGAGGAAAACTGTGGTAACATCATGGATGGAAAAAATACCAATGGAAACGCATGACGAGACCTTTTTGGTCCTACTTACAGATGGAGGTTCAGTAGATGCATCTTACCTGCACATGGCCAAGATGCAGTACCAACTTGTGTTTTTATGGTGGTTTTTTGTCCAACTTACGCTATCATCAGCTAAGATTTTAGAGGTCCACAGCCAATCTCCTGTCAATAAAAGTATTGTAGGATTGCATGAAGAATTTGACAATTTTTGTGTTAAATAAAAAAAAATAAAAGTCTGTATTGTTTATGTTCATGAAAACTAAACTGAAAGCCATTTTTATTTTGTTTTTGAAAAGATTGATTCATTTGTTTGCCATGTTGTCCAGCTCAATTGGTTCTTGTAAGGAAATTTGTTCTCTGAATTTGACCCATCCTCCATGGTATACTGTATCGGGGTGAAGCTGCAGGAGCAGTAGGACCAGGTACCAATCTCCTGGTCTTGAGCAAGGTAATGATGCTATACATACCTGGAAGATATTGGCCAATTGTGAATCTTTTAGGCGGATCAACACTTGGCTCTGCCAGACTGATGTGTGTATCACTCTGAATTAAGTTCTACACAATATCAGTCTAGACAGGCTCTAGCCAAAAGCAGTCGGGAAAAGGTGCATATTTGAATCTGATTGGTCAAAGCGTCACAACAACAGGACCAAGCCGACCAAGCCTCAAATACACAGAGCGTTTCTATGCGTTACATGTTTTTAAAAAACAAAATAGTCCATGAATCTGCTAAAACAGGCAAAAGTACGTGTCACCATGTTTGTTTAGGTTTGTTCTTTTTACTTCTGACTTCCCCAGACTGCAATCCTGTGCTGTGATTGGTCCGTCACTCTGTGGCCGGCCTCAAACCAAACAGCACAAGCCTCGCCCGATGGATTCTCAAGAGTTTGTGAAACAAATATTGTGAGAATTCATCTAACTGTGGCCAGGTTAGGTAGATTGGGGAAACCAAAACACCTGGTGGAAACCCATCCAGATGCTGTGAGAACATGCAAGCGCCACATACTGGGCCATAAGTACTTCCACTGCTGCATTCTAAAGGCTGGTACCATTTCATACATTAGCTCCTATGCATTTTATTAATTTATTAATTTATATCAGTTTAATATTTGTTTTTATTTTTACAATTTTAAACACAGATCATTGAACAGGACACAGAACAAGAACAAAAACAAAAAACTACGGCACATCTTCTTGCGTCCGGCGTAGTAGTCTCATTTGTCAAAGAGTGTCAAAGACGTACATTTTTGAATTAAGTCAGAATGATTATTTTTCCATTTAAATGGCACAGGTATCACAAACTATGAAAAAGTGTGACCTCATGTAATATTAGAGCCTTGTTAGAAAACATGTCCCCGTGTAGCACTGCTTTGCATAGATTATTAGAGTTAGCAATTAGCGCAAACATTTACATACAGTACATGCTAACAGCCTCGCTTAAACGTTTTTTAAATCTAATGTACGAGAAATATAACGGGCCACAACGATTTGACAGTGAAGTTTTTGTTTTATTTCATCAAGCATCCCAAGATCAGCTAGTGACCTGGAAAGTGCAGCTGGAAGTTAGATTTGGACTGATTTTCAAACCGCAAACAAGGAAATAAGTATTTAAATCTATCCAATTTAGCTTAACTTAACTTAGTCCCTAGCGCTCACAAACACTTTGTATTCACATGCATTCATTTTCAAGCGAACCGCACACAGTTGGCTAGCATAACCCTGGTCATGATTGGGAATTTTGTAGCTGAAAACTCTTAGGCTCAAACAGCCTTGGCGGGGCCGCAGTATGTGTTCTTTATTACCGTTTAATCACATTACAGACTTTTGGAGGGCCCCCTTCCTGCATTGGGCCCTGGGTAAACAATATACTTCTACCCACCCATAGTCCGTCTCTGAAACGTGGAGGGAAAGTCTCATATATCATAAGGATACCGTGGTATTGCAAATGTGGTATAGTTTGTCCTCAGTATTTTCTCAATGCTAATCACCAGTGCACTCGATTAGCTCCTCCCAGTGTAACTATTGTTTTGTTCAAAGGCTGTCAACCCAGTGCGACGCGTAGACATATTTCTGCTAGCTGCAAATTACAGCAAACTCTCAAAACAAGGTAGGTTAGATGCTTCAGCGACTCCGATTCTCTGAAATACTTTGGTTTCCCTGTCAAGTTTTGTCACCGTATTGTCTGTGGAGCTGTAACAGAACGAGCCGCACAGATCTGTGTGACAGCCGAAGCAGGCACAGGACGTTGTTCTGTTCTGTTCCTGGTGTGTGTCCGCGGAGTAAACGGGTTTGTTTTAATTAGCGCAACGCGGCTCAGCATGGGGATGACTTGAACCAGCTGACAAAAGTGAGCGGGACGCCGCCTCGGCCCTCCTTCCCCCGTGAACGTTCATCACAGCCTGTCCAGCCCGTCATTAGAACGCTGCACTGGAGCCGGGCAGATGGCCCACTGCAAGCCGGATGGCGTCTTAGTCAATGAGGAAAGAACGAGACATCTACAATAGAATATAAATGATTGTGAAAGTCAAGGTTTCAGACATACAGACGGCGAAACTAATTGAAAGAATTTGTCACGTCGCTGCGTTGTGTTGCAAATGTTTTTATTAAACTCATTAGCAGATTGTTTTCAAGGTTTGTAGGGTATTGTCAATAACAGATGCTGCACATGTACTGCAGTCGTTCAAATTATTATTATTATTATTATTATTGTCATGGATGTATTGAAGGATTTTCCATTTCACACCAAGGAAAAGTAATACATTTGCTCCTAAAGAAGACCTCATAGTGCGAATGCTTCACGTGTCGATTGGCCAATTATTTTGAAATGCACAGCTTGAACAGGCTGGATGGATAGAGTAGGCCGCGGGTGTCCAAACTAGGGCCTGGGGGCAGAATGCAGTCCTTTCGACCAATTCTTGTTGGGCTTCCTGCCGAACTTGCCCCAATAACAAAAAGTAGTAAAATTGGAAACATTCTGATATCATAAACTTAATAAAAGATATTCAATGCCACGCAGACCTAAAGTGAATGTACGAAGCTTCATTAACGGTGCAGTGGTTCACAAAACGACATGAAATGCAAAATGTTGATTGATTCAGTTTAGTTTAGTTTAGTTTAATCTTTATTTGGAGGGACGATATGCAGAGACATTAAACTCATAAAAAGACAAAGACGTTCCGCACCAGATTGTAGCTCAGTAGCTAATTTCCATCTGCAGGCACTGATTGACGGGAATAAATGATACAGGAGCAAACAAAACACTTTCAACAATAAGATCATTTCACAGCCCAAATACACTCAGCCACACGTCTCATTCTATAGTATTCACATAAACACACGGAGTATACATGCCCTACCAGTTTAGCTTTGCACTATTAAACAGTCCATAAAATACATATCACACTATTTTTGCTAATTTGTCCTGTGAACATTTTGAATTATTCATGGGGGAGTACAGTTACGTATTACGCACACATTTCCGCAGCATGTGTTGTTGCATGTCATAAGGCGGTTAACAAGGCGCTACATCAGGCTTATTATAAGGGCGGAATGTTTCATTGCCACGTCGTCCGTTGCCCTCCGCTCAGGACAGGTTTCAGAATGTGAGCCCCCCACCCCTGGAGTACACTGAGAATGCCCCTATACTGTAAATTTGAATGTAACGTTTTGGTAAAGTAGCATTCATTCGCATTCACGACCAATTCAATGGGCTTAGAGGTCTTTGTCCCATTATTCGCCATTATTAGAGATGTGTTTCGACATCACCGATATGAAATTGGGTCCATATGTCAAGCCTGGATCCTCTGATTGTTTATCGTCACCGTTTGCCCACCCTGTTCCATTTCAACCCATGCTAAATCCCACTGAAAAGCTCGGCGTATAATGGGAAAATGTCCGGACGCACTGATTTAGCCTCTAAATTATATCACATCCCGGCGAAAATAGCAGAGGACAAAATTGCCTCATTTTCACAGGACGGCACGGGCGCGGTTTCTCCCTCTGTCATTACTAATACGTCTACGGCTTTATTCTTAACAGATCCACTCACTGCGGGGAGCCTCTTTCCAATCCATACAGGCCGGCGGCTGTTTATGAAATCATCCGCGCAGCCGCCAAAAAAGCTGCAGGCCCAGTGTTTACCGCGCGCCGATTAAAACAACACAGCCGTGCGCTTGCTTACATGACAGCTCCTCCAGGACTCGCCGCTAATTGCTCATTTTAACGAAAGGATTTTGTTTTGGGAGCGCTTATCGGAGCCGAAACAGTCTTCGGGGACACCTTGAGAAAAGCAGGAAGCATGGTGAATATATCAGCAAAGAAGTGTCCAAGAAGTGAAATCATTTCGGTTTTGAGACACCGTTATCATATGTGAATTTGAATAGTGAAAAGTGACAAACATCTTCTCTTGTCACTTTGGCTTACTTATAATTTGTGTATTTTATGTCTAATCTGTTCTCCGATTCTGCTGTGTCTTTGATTACAGCCTCGACAATCAGAATCATTTTCACGACCCCAAAAAAACCAACTGCTTTCAGCTTATGTCATCTTCATGATTTGTTCAGCATATTCGGACTAAATTTGAAAATGGATCAATTGACAGACTTTGGACTAAATTTCTTTGGGTTTTGTTTGCCATGATTTTCTTTCTTTGTCTTTATTTTTGCTGGATGTCTACTGTCTTGTTTTTCTCTCTGGTCTTGTTTTTTCTTTCATTGTCTTTGTTTTAGTGTTGATAAATAATAATAAAAAAAAAGAAAGAGTAATTTCAGATTATTTCAACCTTCTGCGCTCTAAACATAGATTCAGTTTATTATTTGAATTTGGACTTTAATTCACCTTTTTTTTTTTACATCCAATTTCTACTCTATGTTGAAGTATAGGAACACGCAAACACACAAGAATGACAATAATATGACTTTCACGGTAAATTGTGACTCTAGTTATCTTCGTATGGCTGTTTTTAAGTGTTTCAATATCCAGGATATACTTAATCTTCTATATATTAAATATAATATTTTCGTATAAAAGGTTTGGTAATCGATTATTACACAGTCGCAGCAAAGTATATTACTAGATTCTAAATTAATAATGGTGTAATAATTGTGACATTAAAAAAAAGAAGAAAAAAAAAGTTTCTCTTTCCAATATTTATAAAACTGAAATCTTATTTGAGGACATGACTAGTTTGTGCTCCCATTGATTGAATACGGTGTAGACAGTTAAAAGAGTAACTGCTCTTCACCTGTAGGACATAAAAGATCTTACAATTCATTGTTTGTATTTAAAAAAGTGAAATGAATACATTTTGGGTGGTTTTATGTCACTATTTTTGCCTGTACAGAAGTTTTCGCTTCCAGTGAGAAACAAACAGATACAAATATAAAACCGCCTAAATCAGGACCACCACTCGGCACGCAAATCACACAAGTCCTTTTAAATATACAACATGACTGTATGTATTATGTCTCGGCATACATATCGATATTTAGAATTAACAACTACAACTATATAAGAATTGTACGTTTGTTATAAGTGAATCTAGACGAGTACATCATGGATAAGTAGATTTTTCTGCACAATCTGGTGTGTTACATAAATGTTTTATCAAATTTTTTTATTGTATTACTATTGTGTGTGTCTTTAGCTCAATATAATAATAATGATATTTTTTGTCTTTTTTTTTTTTTCAACAAAAACAGAACAAAGAGCAAAACAAGACACAAAGAGAACATTCTTACAATTGACAACGTCCTAAACAAGTGGTTCACCATATTCAGTCCATTTTTTTGAATGTCAATTTTAATGTCAGCCCAGTCTTCGATCGTCGGTTCAGTTTGCCTCATACATTTTTCGTCATGGCCTTTTTCAGAAGAACATCCACGGATTGTTACCCTTTTTCATTGCGATAAATCACATTATCTTTAATTCACAATTGCATGTATCGCCTAATCGCAGCTGGCGACACCACGTTCAGTTTAGGTGGCTGAATTGTACAAAGTGGCTCGGATCCGCTCTTCTAACGTGCGTTCAGGTGCTGCTCTGGTTCCAGACACTCTATGGACGTCTGCCAACGCGCCGCTTATTCATGGTGTCGTATATCACACCGCAGCTCTGTTTTTCTTCCACCAAGAAAGTTTTATCCAATGAAATTCACGAGTTCAGAACGAAACTAATTATTTTTCTTTGCCTGGTATTTGCTTGTGAGGGGAACGTTTTGAATGTTCCAAAAGACGTTTCTCAGGCTGTCACAGAACAAAAGCAAGAGTTTTACACCTCGGATCGCGCTAAAGAATTTGCTTCACTGTTTTCGCTTTGCCGTAATGAGGACCATATGTTCCTGGTGTTTTTACTGCGAAATGTAAGCTTCATATTCATTTGCTAAATATTTGTCTTGCGGTATTAATTCCAGCCGCCCTGCGGATTTATTGGCTGTTCGTTCAGGCATTGGGGAGCATTGATTTTGGAGGCTTGTTTCCACTGCAGCAGTACCCCACGGGCTGGGTATGAGGGGTGAGCTTTCCCCAACAAATATCTCGAGTGTCCCCCCAGGTAGTTTCGTTTTGTACCACACTTTAGTTCAAACACGTGCTATGTCATGAAGGGGGATCAAGGGAACGATATCAACGTTTGTCCCTCAAAAAATGAGTTCATTCTTTTCAAGACTGGAGCAGCCGATCACGTAATAACAGCCAATAATGGAATGTTAGAAAGGCTAATATGCAATAACGACCAATAATGTAATAACGACCAATAATGTAATTACGTCCAATAATGTAATAAGGGCCAATAATGTAATAAGGCCAATAATGTAATTAATGACAATAATGTCAATAAGCGGCCAATAATGTAATAGACCAAGTATGTAAGGCCAATTGTATAGGGCCAATAAGTAATGTGAATAAGGGCCAATAATGTAATAAGGGCCAATAATGTAATAGGGCAATATGTAATAAGGGCCAATAATGTAATGTGATAAGGGCCAAATAATGTAATAAGGGCCAATAATGTAATAAGGGCCAATAATTAAGTAATGTCATAAGGGCCAATAATGTAATAACGGCCAATAAATGTAAAATAAGGGCCAATAATGTAATAAGGGCAAATAATATAATGTAATAAGGGCAAATGATGTAATAACGGCCAATGATGTAATAACGTCGAGGGCCAATAATGTAATAAGGGCCAATAATGTAATAACGACCAATAATGTAATAAGGGCCAATAATGTAATAACGACCAATAATGTAATAAGGGCCAATAATGTAATAACGTCCAATAATGTAATAAGGGCCAATAATGTTATGTGATAAGGGCAAATAATGTAATAACGGCCAATGATGTAATGTAATAAGGTCTAATAATGTAATAACGGGCAATAATGTAATAACGTCCGATAATGTAATAAGGGCCAATAATGTAATAACGACCAATAATGTAATAAGGGCCAATAATGTAATAACGGCCAATAATGTAATAAGGGCCAATAATGTAATGTGATAAGGGCAAATAATGTAATAACGGCCAATAATGTAATAAGGGCCAATAATGTAATAACGACCAATAATGTAATAAGGGCCAATAATGTAATAAGGGACAATAATGTAATAACGACCAATAATGTAATAAGGGCCAATAATGTAATAGCGGCCAATAATGTAATAAGGGCCAATAATGTAATGTGATAAGGGCAAATAATGTAATAACGGCCAATAATGTAATAAGGGCCAATAATGTAATAACGGCCAATAATGTAATGACGGCCAATAATGTCATAAGGGCCAATAAAGTAATGTCATAATTGCCAATAATGTAATAACGGCCAATAATGTAATAACGGCCAATAAAGTAATAAGGTCCAATAATGTAATAAGGGCCAATAATGTAATAACGACCAATAAGGTAATAACGACCGATAAGGTAATAACGGCCAATAAGGTAATAACGACCAATAATGTAATAAGGGCCAATGATGTAATTAGGGCCAATAATGTAATAATGGACAGTAATGTAATAATGGACAGTTATGTATTATAAGTATTATATGTAAGGAGTGAAACAAAGCACCCTTTTTTTATATTTTGAATGAGAAAACCACAACAAAAAGATCAAAAAAAGTAAATTGGCATGTAGGACTTTATCCATAGTGATTTGTTTGTCAGTTTATCCGAGATAACGTTCACACCAGCCGATGACGTGGTCCTTCTCATTAACACTCATCTAGATCAGCGAGCACGAAGGATCCGCAGACGGCGCTCAGTTTTGACAGCTCTGTATCTGGAGATGTGACGCAGCATTATTGTCAGTATCAACAGTCCCCGACAGTCTCCGTCTTTGAAAATCCCATCCAGCCCGGCGTGATTTATTCCTGCTTCGGGCTGCGGCTTGACTGATGCCGAGCTCTCCAAACTGACACTGGAAATCAACGATATCTGATCGATCTGACAACGCCGCTGCAGGCCCCCGCGCGCTGTCTGGAAAGTACTCTTCAAAGTGGCGAGGGGTAATTAAGCGGGAACTCATCGAATATCTAACACGCAAATACAGTAACGTGACGTATAGTCTGTTTTAATACACTTCAAAGCTAATTAAAGGCTAAAGTAATAAACGACTTTCAAGGAGACATAATTCGCCAAATTAATGAGCTTTTAACCTTGTAGTTGCGTGCTTCCTCATCATTATTTTACTCAAAGTTGTCTTTTGATTGATTCCTGCATGTTTGAGTAATCCTGTATTATCCTGTGCAAATGAGGCTTGAGTGCGCCGAAAATGTCACCTACCCCCCTACCCCCTATACCCGCCCACATCCCTGTACTTAGTTGTGATTATTTGACAAATTAAAACTCTTAGTGACGCGTGTTGAGTTCGAAAATGTCACGTGGCCACTTTTCAAAATAAAAACATGTAAATGACAATCTGCTGCTTGTGTCACTATGAAGAGGCGGGGCTTATCAGTTTTGCAGTTTTGAACAGGAAGTCAATGGACCTGTTTCTATTATTAAGCTGTTTAAGTACAATATTGTGGTTTAACAATGAACAAAATGTAAAATGATGATCTACTTCTTATGTTATAATTCAATACTAAGTACCTGAAAAACAACATAATACGTCCTCTTTAATTTGATTTAATTCCAAAGAAAACTAGATCATTTATTGTCTTATTGTCATTCTATTACGCTCTTATTGTCCTGTCTTCTTCTTCTTCTCCCTTTCTCCTATTAATCAATATAATTAGACTAGAAAATTACATGATTTACAACACCACACGCAGATTTATCTTCGTGGAGTAATAAATCAATATTCTAAACCGGCTAAAAAATAATAATAATAATGTTTTCTTAAATTAATTTTTCTTTTTTCTTTTTTTTCTTTTTTATATAATGGCATGTCTGTTTTTGCTTATTTCGAAACTCCAGTCGAAAACGCCCCGTTCAAAAAGATAATGTCTGCATGAGAATCTTTTTAGCCCAGAAACCACTTACAAAGCCGTCAAATCAAAAGTCATTACTTCACACTCCACGGAACAGTGAGTATTTTAGCCCGACAAGCTAAGCCTTATAAAAGCAAATGAATTCTGTATTGATGCGCGCGCGTAAATTGCTTGGCGTTGTAGATATAATTAATAGGCTTAGTCTTGTGTGCATGAACTGCGGAGGAACTGAATGATTTGTGGGCGCTTCGGAGGGGCTGGACGCCGCCATTAACAACCTGCAACCGGCCCGAGACTCTCAGCAACACTGCGTCTGTTTCTGCTGCAAAGAAAAGGCGTATGGAATGAATCGATTGTGTTGTGCGTGGAGTGGAGGCGGTATGAAGTCGCACGATACGCCACGGTTAGGTAACAACAAGGAAGACGTTTGATTAGAGATGCCGTGGTTGTTCCTGAAGTTTAAACTCCCTGAAATGGGGTTTCTGCACTGTCACTTAGGTTGGCAATCATTTAACTGTGAAAAAAACGGTGATTATATTTAGAAAATGATTGTGTTTTCTTCTTCCAATTAGAAATATATTTGTAAAATGTTTTGTACTGTCACAAAAATACTAGGAACCACAGCTGCAAATGTATTTTCACAGTAAATAGAGAGACCTTTTAAAACGTTTGGAAACAAATACATGCTAAATTCTGAATTGGAGGCCAAAGTAGTGGAGACTGATGCCATTTCAATTGGGGAATTTGGGATTAACTACGGAATATTGCAAATTATGTAACATGAAAACCACTGGAATGCGCTTTTTTTGTTGTTTTAGTGAACAAATACAGATTTATTTACAGATATATTACAAACATTACCACAAATCGTACTTTTTGTGACGTCTAAATACAAAGGCCTTTGTTGGAAGCTGGAAAGTCCAGGATGTGAGTATTTTTACACAACTCGATATCAGTCTGGTCACCTGGTTCATCCCTGCGAGTGATTGACAGGTGGATTAGCCAATCAGGGACATGCATGGGCCATCTGCATCGAAACAAACATGGCGGCTTACGAGGAAAGAAAGCCGATTTCTGAAGAATCAGTGAGCGAAGCATAAAACTGACTTTGATTTTGGTCGAAATGACAGACCGATGAACTCTGTTTCACACGTGGAACTGCAATAAACAAACCTGATTGCAGCGGACGCGCTCTTTGTAAAGAATTGGAGAAATGTGTTTTCTGGAACTCAGGCAAGACATTTCTACATTTCTAAATTCAAATGAACTACTTATTATTTGTCATAAAAACTCAAATTCCTTTGCATTTACATCAGAGGTCAGTTATTTTCTTTTTAATATACAGCACTGTCACCAGGTTGTCAAAAGTTAAAGTCTTCAACTGATTGATTACAATATTTTACCATAAATTCCACCAACTTTTTTTCGTATTTTCATCTGCTGCCTTCTCCTTCTCCGTTGTATCTTAGCCTTTCATTGAGAACAGATCTTCAGGAACATAGGTCAACTACTTACACATGTCCCCCCCATCCCCCTGCCCGTCCTGAATGCTTTGAAGTCTGCTTTTGGAGGTTGCATGTGTCAGCACCGGTCAACAGGGCGGCCCAACTCTAATACTCCAGTGAAATCCATCTTCTGTGGTCCAACAATGAAAAATATCTGCTGCCAATCCTCCAAGTCCAGCGTCGTCCATAATGCATTATGCGCCGCTCAATGGGTTAATGATGCGGTCATGCGGGCACTGTGCGGGAGAGATGAGGAATAGTCCCACCAGAAGCACAAATGAGACGCTTTTGTTACCGAACAATGGACCCCGAAGTGCGTTTAGATCTTCTGAGCTGATTTCTTGAGTGAATCATGTAGTCTTTTCAGAGTTAAGTCGTTATTCTTTGTAATGTATCTAAGAACACAATGGCTGGGATCAGAATGTACTTGATGCTAGCGGTGCAAGATAAATCGCAATCAAATCAAAATTTAAACAGTGGCGATTAGCAAATCGCAAGGACCGCGAGTATGCAGCTAACAACAAATGATCCTGTTTTATCAAGTAAAAATAAAAAAAAGTGAATCCTCTACAAACATGGTCTGAAATATATGTGATCCTTGTATTTGTTTAGCAGTTCACATTTTAGTCTTCTCTCACGTGCTAATGCTAATGGCCATGTTTGAAATGTGGACTTTGAACACCGTCCTACTATTAAAACACAACTGGCATGCTTGTCAGAAAAATCAGAAAATATTTTGATATTTTGTCAAAATTGTTCAGACTTACTTGATTGTTGATATGGGCCATTTAAAGTCACTGAAAAGTTATCACATTAAACCCAAACAGAAACAATGCCTATTCACATTGGGCGGCTTCATGTGGCAAAACATTCACATTTTTCTTGATCAATAAAGATTTCCAATTCATGTTTTTTTTTTTCATTTATTACTAAGGTTCATGGCCATTGTCAATATTTACTTTTTCTTTGTGCCGTTTCATATGCACATAGACGTCAAATGTATTTAAAGAAGGCACATGGTTTTGTTTTTCTACAGTAGTTATAATCTATGACATCTGGCAAGGTAAGGCAGGTTTACTTGTAGAGCACAAGTCGTACACAAGCCAATTCAAAGTGCTTCACACAAAAAAAAATTCATTAAAATCACGAAACGGATAAAGGCATAAAAGAGAAGAGTGCAAATAAAATCCTCTTAGTCATATGCACAGCTAAACAAAGTCATTTTAGCCTAGATTTGAACATGGTCAGAGTGGAGGGCTGTCTCTGGCACCAGAGGAAGACTCTGGCACCGGCAGGAGACCAGTACATGTTGAGTCCTGACTCTGGGCACCAGCAGGAGACCGGTCCATGTTGAGTCCTGACTCTGGGCACCAGCAGGAGGCGCCGGTCCATGTTTAGTCCTTGACTCTGGGCACCAGCAGGAGGCCGGTCCATGTTGAGTCCTGACTCTGGGCACCAGCAGGAGACCGGCCATGTTTAGTCCTGACTCCGGCCACCAGCAGGAGGCCGGTCCATGTTTAGTCCTGACTTCGGGCACCAGCAGGAGGCCGGTCCAAGTTGTAGTCCTGACTCTGGCACCAGCAGGAGACCGCCATGTTTAGTTCCTGCACTCCTCCTGACTCTGGGCACCAGCAGGAGACCGGTCCATGTTGAGTCCTGACTCTGGGCACCAGCAGGAGGCCGGTCCATGTTTAGTCCTGACTCCGGGCACCAGCAGGAGACCGGCCCATGTTTAGTCCTGACTCCGGGCACCAGCAGGAGGCCGGTCCATGTTTACATGAATACAACTTTGAGTGGGTCAGTTAGAAGGGGAAACAGTTATAACATGGTTTAAAGCTCTTAAAAGTCAATTTTGCGTAACATGCCAACAGCAATCAAACAAACTACTTAAAATGACATGATTAACCAGGTTAAAGCCCCAAGCTGCTCATCGTGATCTTTCTTGTATATACCACTAATCAAGCCCATCACATCAAACTGTGCCTTACATCGCTTTACCCTTCCGTCCCTCCCACGCTGTTAAAAAACAAAGTGTAGCCAATGTTAATTATACCAAGTCATTAGAAGTCCCTCCGAGCTTCCTGCTAGCCTTGCATTTGCCCAAACTAAATGACTTCCTGATGTTAGCGGCTAATGCAGGTGCTGTTATTCCCGTGTTCTCCTTTGTTTTTGTCATCAGCTGTCTCGCCGTTGTCTATTCCTGGCCCCTGTACCTTGCTGCTCACGCGGGCTGACAGGCTAACCGCAGTGTGCCGGGCTGGAAATAAAGAGGGACGAAAAACAAAAGGTTACTATATACCGAGGCTGCTGGGAAATGTGGCGTTTAGGAACAGAGCTGGCAGCTTGTAAAGAGGAGACATATTGTTGTTTGTACAGAGCCCGCCGGCGGTAAAAATGTGACAATGTGATATAAAAACTGGAGGATCGGGACCAGGCTTGGGATTTTGAATCGATATCTGTCTATTCTGTGGAAAAATACAACAAATCTACTATACTGTTATGTGTAAACAATAACGAAGTCTTGTTAATCCACGAGGCGATAGTAACCGTCATTGATTTTACTGTATTTTCTTTGTTTGTTGCTAAAATGGTTGGTAACGATGATTTTCACTGTAATAAATGTTTGATCCATAACTTTATTTGTCCCTGGTGGGAATTCAAGCAATTAAATACAATGAATGAATGAATGAATGAATGAATGCGTATTATTAATACAGAGGAGAAAAGAGTGTACAAAAACACGATGGCAACAAAGAAGACAAGACAAAATAAAGAAATATAAATATGACAATTACATGTTATGTTAAATGAAATAACATATTCTGTGGAGTGGGAGGGAGAAAGGTACTTAGCCCCACCCCTTTTCTACAACACAGAAAAACAAAATGAATTCAAACTCAATTCCCTCTTCTTACACATTAGAAAACTAATACTAGGCTTCAGTAACTCCTTTAATCTGGTTTTAACGACACTCAATTCCATATTTAAACTGATTTAGGTTTTTGCATTGTTCATATTATTCCACAGTTTAACAACACAAAAGCTTTTCTTTGTTCAGGAGCACAAGCCGCCCCTTAAATTATGTTTTCCTTCCCTTTCAAAAAAGTGATTTATTTCTTGGCAGTTGATTATGTCTTGTGTCTGAAAATGTAGTTGTATGTGTGTAGTTTTATGATTTCAGACGGTGTAAACAGTGTATTGGTGTGTTCGCGGAAATTGGCATCGTGTTTGAGGAAGGTAACAGCCCTCAGGACAAAAGAGTCCCTCGTCTTATAGTCAAGTGTCAAGGGGGAGCCAGGTGAACTCTGGAGACACAACGGAAAAGCTCTTTTATGAGCTTCACTCTCACTCCGCTCTGTTGCTTTTGAACTATAGAAATAAATGGAAGCGTTGTGTTCCAGGACTGGGTTATTGTGGCCGGACCACTTTGTCAAAGCCCAATCTCGCCTGAAGCTAAGCAGAGTTGGACCTGACTCTGAATCAATGACGCACAGAATTTTACAGCAACTCTGAGCGTCTGTAAAAGTGCCAAAGGACTAATGTATTTTCATTATTATTGTCTGGACTGTACCCTAATCAATTCTAACCAGAAACTAGATACTTATTTGAGAAGGTATCGATATTGAAAACAAAGTTGGACATTTCTTTATAGTTTTGTGTAATTGATTTGATCTACTGTTGGTAATATTGAATATATTATTTTGTGTTGAAAATCAGGTTGTATAGAGTGTTTTTGTGGTATCGAAATTGGTATTGAGTATCAAGCCTTTCCTTTGTATCAAAATCAAGTTTTTTTTTATGTGTCCAAAAGCAACTCATTTATGTTATATATATGTGTTGTGTGTTGTGTGTGTATATATATACACATACACATACTTTTTTATTGAATTAAATACTTTTGAATCATAAGGTTTTTTTATAATTGAAACAAAAGCAATCTATTGAGTAATATAGTGATACATTCATATGCTAGGTTAATACATTGTTTTGGTACCTGGCAACAATACTTAAAGCAAACTTATTATCGCTTGACATATTCATATCATATCCAAAAGACGGTATGAGTTTCTCTCTTTTATGTAAAAGGAAATGGAATAATGAGATTCTTTGTCAGTTGAGTCATTACAAGGTCAAACATGAGTCCATGAACACAGCGTGACACACTCAGATGTAGCGTAGTCTTCCTCTCATCAACACTTTCCACACGGCTGCACTCCTGACAACAACGCCAGCACAGGCAACGCAGCTACGGTTAGCATTAGCCCGAGCCAATTAGTGTCTAGACGTGCTTGCACTGTGCGCCGCTTTACAAAAGTCCTTTTTAATGACCTGCTATTTCTTCTTCCCGATTCGTTTTGGTTCATTTCTTGCCCAAGTTTCATATGCAATGTTACAAAAAACATCAGAGAAAGTGATGAAATAAAGGTTCAGGAAAGTGCTCAGTTCGTCTAGGTTTGAAAAATAACAAATAATAATGTAACGCTAGACGGAAATGACGTTTTTGACATATAGAAGCTTATTGAAACTATGCCACAGCGAATGTGTGCTGTAATCAAAGCTAAATTCGGTGTTACCCAGCCCTATGTCTATCTTTGTGTTTCAAGTGACGAAACAGTTGATGAAACAAATGCCAAAATATTGAAGATAAATGTAATGTACAAAAGATCTGTTCACACAATTGCTGCTAAAATACATATTGTAGGTGTTATTTGCTGTAGATGTCACACAGAGGCCTTCGCTAACTAGAGCTAATAGCAGCTGTCCAGCCCGGTGTTTAAGCCTTAACACCTGACTCTACTGTCGGCTTCATTGACACTTTGATGACCCTCTCGTGCCGCTCCAACCCCCGCGCTCTCTTACCTCTTGTTAATTTTAATGGAAAAGGTCAGTCACACCCTTGGGAATAGCATTTTGCTCCCGTCTGTCGGCGCACTCTATGACCTTAAGCTTTTCTCTATTGGCAGCCTCCAAACCCAATGCAAACTAACACAAATAAACCCAGTATTTGATCTAAAATTCATCTCTACTCCCTCTGTACTATCCAAATCTCTTTTCACTCCAGTGTGCTGTGAAATTTGCGGGACAGCTAGCCAATTAATTTCCCGCTCCTGGTATGTCAGTTCCATCGCGGGCAGCCGGCATTACTGTTGACATGTTGGAGCGAGAGGGAGCTTCTGGGACGTATAGCACGCCTCATTCCGCAAGCGCTGACGGATAACCCCATGTGTGCATTTGGAAGGGGCCAAAGAAGTAATCCATCGGAAAGCATATTTGTCGCCTTTAGCGCTAAAGCTATCAGAAAGCTAGAAAGGAAAAAAATAAACTGGTCAAGGTTTGCGCGAATGCTGTCAGTAATTTTCCTCTTCAATGGGATTATTGCTTTGAAGATGGGTGAAGAAGTTTGTGCTGTTTAAATGTTTGGCCGCTCTGCGAGATCTGACAGCTTTGAAATGTCAACGCAACACGCTAAAGTGATGTTTACTCGAGAGAAAAATTACAGGATAAGACAGCAACACGAAGAAGAAGTCAACTTTCAAAACAACACTTCAAAAGATGACTGAGAAAACTAGCGCCTTTAACCATGTCAGTAATAATGTGTTGTCTGGTTTTGATCTAGCTTGTTTTACTGCTTCTATCAGTGCTCTTTGCTAATTGGACTCTGCATGGCTGCTCCGGAGGAACACCAAGAGCCTGAGCGTCAATTTTACGGGGAGTGGATGTATTTTTAATCTACTGCTTAAATGCATGTCGTTAGGCTCTTAACCATGGCTGCGTCGCTTCCTGTACTTCCTGTGTAACATGTTACTGGGGAAAAAAGGAGTATGTGCGTGCAAGTTGAATCAGGTTATTCGTTGTGTGGACCTAAACAAAGCATTGTATTCCCTGCAGATCCGGCAATATTAAAGAGCCGATGTCTGGCATATCAAAAAATCATTTCAAAAAGTGAATTCAATACGGACAAGTAACACTTTCAAAAGTGTGCTGGGAATGGAATATATTTTGAGATGACAATGCCTTAGAATGTTGGGTACACTTAAATTAGCCTCAATAAAGCATGAATAAAGGCTAAAACCATAATGAACAAACGGCTTATTAAGAATGATTCAGGCTTAATAACTACTTACTTAGGGTTGATGAGGAGTTAGGGTATTCATTAATAGTTGCTAAGCCAAAGTAATTCTTAATCGATTATTTCTTCACCATGCATGAAGTCTTTGTTTATGCTTTATTAAGGCTAATTAAAGTGTGGTTATTATAAAGTGTTACAGAGTGTAGTAATACAAAATCTCTCTTTGGTGAAATTCAAAATAGCTTTAACACAAAACATGGTAATGCTTTAAATAAGGTTGCTTTGTAAACTTTTTATAAAGCATTAATGCACATTGGTTATTTGTTTATAAGCTCTTATAAGGTATTTACTAGCATTTATCAACTGATTAATGAAACCAGTTTAATAATAAGAAGCTTATTACGGCCCCTACAAACATTATGTAAATGGTTATTCTGGTATTTTTATACATGCTAGTAATTGTGTAAGTGCTTATAACTAATAACTAGTGCTTATTAACGCCTTATAAATAGTTTACTGAGGAACCTTATCTCATGGCGTTATCAAAACAACGAGTCCAGGTGACTGTACATTTGCAATTCACTTTCAAAAAACATTTAGTTAGTCGAAAAAAAAGGCTTCTTGTTCTTGCCATTTTACATCAACTTTTGAGAAGGCTAATGCCTATTATAACTATCTAGCTGTGCTAAAGGCCAGTTAATAACACATTCATGTCTAAATTAAGACTTTCTGATCCAACACATGAACACGAGCTGTCATAAAAATGTCTCATCTTGGAGAGATGGTCACACGGAGACCTCATCAACATTTTCACTAACCAAGGTATCCAAGGTCCTCTTACGAATTATAAGAAACCGGTCGATGAATTATACAAATATCATTAATGTTTTAACAAGACCGCCTGATGAAGTACGCATGCAGAAGTATTAACAATTAAATATGACATGCTTTTATTGAATAATTTCCATGCCTAATGATGGGAAGTGTCATTTCAGCTTTGCATTGGTCTGTTGGCTAGCCTGCTAATTAGCCCATTACCACGCCTAATTAGAATGTGTATTAATTGCATAGATGTGAATGCTACAGTATTATCAGTGCGTTAACAGTTAGCAATAAGTGACTTGGCCTTAGTGCTGAACTCAATTGTCTTTGTTGCAGCTCGGACTTCTTATAGCCATTACTAGAGCTGTGTTTTCACCTCAAGTCAATTTGTAGCAACTTGCATCAGACATTACAAAAGTGTGAGGCGCATTAGTTTGAATGTTGAATCTTCCTTGTTTTTCTCAAGCACTTTAAATGGTAAATTGTTTCATTTCCAATCTACTATTGTTCCAAATGTTTGCAAGTTTAGCTGTTTTTAGAGGATTACTTTAACTGATATTGAGGGTTTTGGGAGAGATGTATTGGACTTTGTTGTTGAGAGTTTTGTCTCGTCCAGTATTTTTCCCCCCTTCCATCAACCTAAAACATTCACAATATGCTAAACCCTTGAGCACTTTAAATCTGGTAATCAAAGATGGGATGAGAGGACATACTGTGTTTTCTTTAATTTAATATTTCAGCTGTGCTAGCTTAAAGACTCGAAGTTGAGCTTGTTAGCAGAGCATTATGGTTAAAGGACAATTTTAATGACTTTTTTTGACCTTTTAACCATGTTATAACATTCTTCTCTCATCAAAAACGTACCCGGAGTTGTATTTTAACTTCATTCATGCTAGTTTTATTAATCCTGTTTAGAAAGTCCTCTCCCCTCCGAGCATCAAAAACACTCCATTCTGAATTTCCGCTGAATTAATGTTGTTTCAGTATTGTCACGGTACATAGTATTGTACAAATTTTAAGGTACGCTTCATTGTCTTGGTCAGGACTACAGAAGCTTCAGAATTCCAACCTTCTTGCTGTGAGGCCAGATTGCAAGCCACTCTGCCACTGTGCCGTGCCTAATTATCGTCAAATTGTCTAAACCAGACCCCTATTTCCATATATTAAGACAAAACAAGTTAAATAACAGAGCTGTATTGAATTTGATGTAAGTTTATGCATTATACAAAAAAAATCTATACATTTTAACTTTTGGTAGTTACCCATTCAATTATTATTAGATTTGTATTTATTACTATGCCAATACTCACCTCTGCTGTATATTTAAACCCTTCTCTATAGCATCTCTATAGGCTTAATGCATTGCCTTAACTCATCTCCTATTTGTATCTCTTTCTCTCACTACTAAGTAAACCTTTGAGCTTAAATTGGCTGTGCGGCGATACACTTACCACCCATTATCACAACAAAGACCTTCTTGTGAGCTCTTCGTGCTTCCATAGCAGCTAACAGTGTACGCCGCTGTCCGAACCGGTTTTGTCAAAGCTGAGCGCAAGGAGCAGAATGGAATTGGGAGTAAACAAGACAGATGGCTAGAAAACTCCCCGAGCGCTACATCCACCGAGTCTGGACAAAGATAGTGTGGCGTCACGGGAATCATCGCCGCAGCACCTTTGATTAATCAGATCTTTTAGAATAAGGTGGGCTTTGTTTAATGGAAAGGGATGGTTGTGCACTCGTTGGTGAACTAGTGAAGACCTTGTGATAGGGAAGGTGAAAAAATATACAGTATTTGAAGATGAACTCCACGATCATTATAAAAACTTTGTTATATATATATTAAAATTTGTTGTATATATATTACTGCTAATCCATGCTATGGTCATATTTGTTGTCTATGGTTTTCATTTGCAAAGCACACAAGCAAACATTAATTTCTTGTTTTTTATTTATTTATTTTTAGCAAGTCAATAAATACTACTAAGAGAGTACATGTCTATACATAAAATATACATGTCACCAACATTAATCTTTTTAAATATTTTTTTTTCCTTTAGCTTTCTTTCAACTGCAAAAATAAATAAAATTAAATTAAATACAAATAAAAAAATTAAAATAAAATACATTTGGTTACATTTAGTACAGAAAAAAATTATAAAAAATTGTCACAGTTAAGAAATTATAGACCTGAGTCATATTATCATTATAAGTATATCATTTTAAATTGCAACCGAAAAGACATACCAGTAATGGTAAGGACAAAATGACCAACAATGGTAAAGAATAGCACATACCAACAATTGTAGCAATAGGGAACAATAAGCACAAACCAACTGCAATATAGCAGTACATTTAAGCCTGTTTCTCTCTGTATTCTGGCCAGAGCGTGTATTTATACAAAAATGTGAATATTTTGCCATTGCTTTTGTTGGAGAGAGCTTTCCACATTTTCACCCCATATACAGTCACATAAAAACTTTTATGAGTTGTTTGAATAGTGGGTCCTGTAAAGTTTCCATAACCTCTGAAATTAGTGACATTTGTGCACATTTTTAAAATTAAAAACATATGTACTTATGTGTTATGAAATGTGATATGATTCAAATTAAGGGTAAGTTAACACTTGCCATTAGCTGAGTCTAAATTCATCAAATTTTTATCCTGATGTGGACTTGATTTGATCCTGTTCTAGTCCTTGTTTAGACTTGATCTAGTCCAGGAGGTTTAGTTTCAGGTTTAGTCCCTATTTTGATGTGGTGAATGTGCAAGTGTGAACCCACCCTAAATTAACTGAACTGGAACTGAACTAAGGTTGTTGAAAACTACATCAATAAGATAATATTTGAGTTATAAAAATTGCTACTAATATCATTACAATAGCATTAAAAACGTTTCTTCAAGTCACCATTGGCAATTTCTTTGGTAATGTATAAAAATGTATTTATAGAAAATCGAAAAATAATTCCCTTTTTGTTATGGTTACCGGCAGTGCAAGATGCTAGTATTATGATGTATATCACGCGGGCACCCTGTCACTTTCATGTTAAACCTGTCCGCCTTCAGAACAAGTTAGTGCCATATCATTTTTTGACTAAATATTTAAAGTGCAACAACAGTGTTTGGGCTTGCATACTCTGTAAGGCTAGGAAGTTCTTTGCAAATCTATCAGCACTTTTATAGATCTAGTTGATCATTTCTGTATTCGAACAAACAGGAGAAACAACATAGGGTCCACACAACGCAAACAAGCAGATACTGACTGTATCTCCTGAAAAATAAACTGCTGACCAACTAGAGTGACTTGCAGGACACACACTCTGCATCTGCAATATTCCGTAAGAGGACATGGTTGATG
Organism: Chaenogobius annularis; assembly: GCA_015082035.1. NCBI lineage: Eukaryota > Metazoa > Chordata > Actinopteri > Gobiiformes > Gobiidae > Chaenogobius > Chaenogobius annularis. The sequence continues at coordinate 1,198,502 of BJKM01000076.1, read as the reverse complement.
AGGGGGAGAGAAATTTAGTGTATCAGCCATGGCGTCTTTAAAACGCACACACAGGCATCTATAAATTATGCAAATGGATGCTTTCTAATCAATAGAACTGTTTAGGCTTGCATAACACAGGCTAACATCGACTGTCAGTTGTTTAGGAGGGCAGGGAGGCGAGTGCGTCCCACTACAGATGTGTGAGGAAGAGAGAGAGAGAGAGGTAGAGAAAGAGGGAGAGTGAGAGGAAGAAAGGAGAACAAAGATGGAGAGAAAGAGGGAGGGAGACATGGTGTGTCCTTGGCGTGCTGCTGGCCGGTTGCGTCTCTCTTGAGTAACATGGGGCTGTCAGCGTGACATTGTATTGAGCTTTCCCTAAAATGGGATGAGAAAAGTAAGTGCACTGCGGCGTATGGAAGATCATCGAACGGCACGTACGGTACGGAGACACAGCTGTACAGTTATGTTTGGAACGCATCATGGTGTAAGGTGCTTAAATTACAATTGAATTACAAACAGTTCACCTTAGGGGTAAAATTCTCTGTCTCAGCCAAAACATAGGCTGTAAATTCAGGCTAAAATGTCAAACGTTATAAATTATTGGAATGTTTTAGCTGAGACAACTTGCTGTAATCAACTAAAGCAGGGATATTCAACTTTATTTTCCTGAAGGCCAGATTTTTCGGAGGGCAGTGGTCTCTGGGCTGGAAGTGGACAACACGCCACTATAACAACATTTTGGGTCGCACAGTTTCAATACATTTAGTTAATACTGCTAGATTCAATTTTTGTGAGAAATAACAAGCAAAATACTTCATCAACATTGCTCACCCACCCGGGACTGAACCAGAATTAAGTTAGGACTGGACTAGAACCAGCCAGGTCTGAACTAGGACTAACCCAGAATCAAACCAGTCAACAAGATTTTTATTTAATTTTTTCAACATTTGGAAGATGGGTCGTGGGCCCGATTAAATTGCTTGACGGGCCTGATTTGGCCCCCGGGCCTTAGGTTGAATAGCCATGAACTGAAGTAATTCACACCTATAAAGTGTATCTATGTGTTTCTACCACTGACAAGACCAAGGAACTACTACTACTACAATTACAAATATACAGAAAACCACTCGTAAACTGTGTATTTATCAGTAAAAAGGTATCTTAATCTTTTCAACAATTCTCTCATATCTCAAGATAACTCACTCCGTTCTGCTGTTGTGAAATAAAATTAGTCGACTAACACATGTTTTGGTCCACCAAGACACCATCGACCAGTTAATCGACTAAACAACAAATAAAAAGATAGCTAAATAAATCTTCAATCTTCCTAATAATCTAGAATAAACCAAGCGTCAAATCACAGCGCGACAATTTGAAGGAAATCCAACTAAATCTGAATTTTTATTTAAATGCGTTCCCTTTGAGATTGCACAGTCAAGCCTTTGAGCATTTAAGTGCTCACCAAATGTCATGATTTTCCATTTATTACCTGGTTAGGGCTGATAAGCTCAACATTTATGGAAATGAATATATGAAATACGCATTGCTGTTCGCTCACTCGAAATATATTCACAGGTTGTTGAAGCAGAACAGAAATGAAGAGAACTCCAGAATGTCCAATTTAAGATTTTAGAAACATTTTCTATTTTTCTATTTGTATATGATTTGTTTCATAATAGTATCCAACATATAAATCCTGTTTTTTTGTTTGTTTTTGCTTTTTAAATCAGTGTTAGGTTGTTAGAGTAAAGTTTTAGGATAAACACATCAACACAAATAATAATAACACAAAAGGTCAAAGCAATTTCACCTCAATTTCCATGCGTAATAACAGCCTCAACACCGTCCTTTGGCCCTTGAAGGCAACATTAAGTGTAAAGTGGTTTAAACAAGGCTAAAAACAGTAGCTTGTAGCATTGAAGTTAATCGTAGCAATGGTTCACAGTGAAGTTAGTGCAGAGATGATCAGAATGAGTCAGGAAAGTATAATGACTTTAAAAACATAAAGGAGGACGCCGAGGACAGTTTTTACCTCTTGAGAAGTAGAGGGCCTTTAAGATCTTGCTTCATGGTGTGTAATACCCCTGAGTCGTCCATGTAGGTTCCATAAGAAAGATTCCAAAAGAAAATTGTATTCTGTCAACTGGACAAAAGCTATTAAAGTGAATACTTTTGGCCACTCATCCAAGTAGCTTCTTCAGTTCCTCTGGCAGGGATCTGGTACGTCACTGCCCTATATCTGCCTGAAGATAACTTAAATTAAACTAACACCCCCTAGTTGTTTACTGCGAAGAAGCGACTTGGATGAGTGACAGAACTTATTCACTCTTAAAAAATTGTGTCTATTTTTTATTTTTTTTGGTCTTTTGGTATCTTGCGTCATCCAATATTAAATATCATTGAAAACTGAGTGGATTTCAGACGTTTTTTTCCCTCCTTGATAAGTTCATAAGTTGTTTAAAGTTGTGCCTATTTTTTGGATACAGAAATCTTGTCACTCATTTCGAGCCGCGACAATGGCCCTCCAGTCCAATTTACTTTAAGTGCCTGCCAATCTCTCAACATCTCCGCCTGCTTACTCATACACTTGGCTCTAACCATCTTCTCTCTTCGCTTTCTCTCTCTAGCTTTCAAACCAGCACATTAAAGTTATAATTCATGCCAGCGCGGGCCAGGATTCTCTCACGACTTCCACGCCACGCCTCCTATCAGTCCAATTAAAGCCTGGCACTAAATTATACATGGACAAGATTATTTTTGCAACCGTGACGTCTCCGTCTGACACACCAAGGCTGCAGTCTTCGGGGCAGGGCCGATCATGGTCGTTATTCACGATCAGTACGCTGCTTTTCCAACATGCTAGTTTGTCATAGAGGAAGACAGTGAGTAAGCAGTTCGGGACTTGGCTGGAGGATGTGTTCTTTCATTATAGCGCCAGAGAACTTAGCCAGAATTTTATGTGTCTTGATTTATTGCAAGGAGATTTGAGTTAGCCTAGCAAAAAGTGTGAAATTTAGCAGTTTGAACTGAGAGATGCTATTAATAACTGATAGTATTGGCTATAGTTCATGGCATGTTTATTATTTCTGCCTCACAACAGGAATGTTTGATGCTTGAGTGCGGAATTTGCATGATTACCCTGGTGCAGATTCATACATTTTGTCGGCAGTTAAGAACTTTCAGGTACTTTTTCAAACCAAATCAAAACCGTAGTCCATATTACACTGCATTTCAATACGCATCCTTTTTGATCGACGCGGTGTGGGTTGGGTTAGAAAAGTTGAAGTGGGACAGAGAACACCAAAATTGTAGGATAAAAACTCCGATCTGCGCATCCCTAGTTTCCGCCGTCATCCAAAAACTATGGATGTCAAGATTGTTTAAATAATCATTAGACTACTCTGTGCTTTAACGTTTAGCCATGTGGTTTACTGTGCAAACTATTGAAAATACCAGTTTGTATAGAATATCAATTGTGTAGTTTTACAATGTGTTTAATTTATTTGTTCTCTCTCAGAATAGATCTAGTTTTTTTTGCTGAGGGCAGAACTCTAGGGCCTACTTGCAGTTCCTGGACCATCCACCAGGGAGTGAAACTGCCCCCCTAGTTCCCACTGTGTGTTGTCTGCTAAAGAGTGCTCTGAAAGTTGTGAAAAGCGCTCATAAACCCATCAAAGTGGATCATTAGGACGCTCGTAATGCAGTTTGTAAGTTAGCAATAACTTTGGATGAGTGCAAATTGTTTATAATGAGATGGCTCCTGTTTTCATGTTTTAAGACAGTAACTTAATAGTAGCTATACATCATAAAGCACCTTTAAGGACAGTTCCCCTGCCTAATTCTTTCTTTTGCTGTACCCATATCTACAGCATTACTTATTCTTATCGTGTCCTCAGTCATGGCTTCAGCAATAACTAAATGTGGCATTATTGTTGCAAAGCAGAAGAACCATACTAATGTTCATAGGCAGCTTCTACGCTAGTTTGAAGCACTGTTCAGTAGCCCTAACCTTGCAAACGCTTGCCTGACAAGCCAAGACCAGACGCTTTGAAAATACTTTCCAAAGATGTTTTGTTTGATCTGGAAATATATCCTATTTCCAAAGGGCGTATTAACCAATCAGAGAACTGCATGGTCCCGTTCGTGTTTAAACAAACAGCGGTTTACGAGGAAAAAGCAAATGGAAATAACAGAGGACTGAGAAACAGTGCAGATTTTTGCTGAGTCAACGGGCGAAGCACTAAACTCTGTAAATCTGAGGTAAATTAAGATATATATTTTGTTCTGAAGATTACGAGAATATTTGAAAGAAGATGTCTTCCCCATTTGAGAGGCGTGTTACAAATTAGCGGCTGGAGATCTTATTTGATGCCCCCTCATGGTCCAATTCTAGACCCTTCTGCATTTGATCAGAAAGTAGAAGGGACTGGCTGGTCAGGCAAGTCAAAAGCGTGATTGAAAGTTCAGCACTTCTCTTCCTGCTTCCGAAGAGTGCTTGCCCCTGCTTGCTATAGCTGCTTTCCTTATTTATTTTGCTTTTTAATCAGTTTTGTTAGAAAGTGTTTGCAGTCACCTACAGAGTCTCGCTCTAAAACCTACAAATCAAGTTAGAAATCTGGGGGTAATAATGGGCTCAGACTTGAATTTTAACAGCCATGTCAAGTCAATAACATCAGCAGCTTTTTACCATCTAAAAAACATAGCCAAAATCAAAAGTATAGTGTCTAAACCAGACTTGGAGAGACTTATCCATGCGTTTGTCTCTAGTAGATTAGACTACTGTACAGCCTGCTCACTGGACCCTCTCCAAACGAGCTGTAAAACAGCTGCAGTACATCCAGAACGCTGCTGCTCGGGTCCTGACTAGAACCAGGAAGTACGATCACATTAGTCCTGTGCTCAGGTCTCTGCACTGGCTCCCTGTGGCTCAGAGAATAGACTTTAAAGCAGCTCTGCTTGTATACAAGTCTCTCCATGGCCTAGCACCAAAGTACATCTCGGACATGTTAGTGCCATATGAACCATCTCGGACTCTGAGGACCTCAGGGACCGGCCTCCTGCTGGTGCCCAGAGTCAGGACTAAACATGGGGAATCTGCATTTCAGTTTTATGCAGCTAAAATCTGGAACAGTCTTCCTGAGGATGTGAGACAGGCCGCTACTCTGGCAATGTTCAAATCTAAACTAAAAACTGTTTTGTTTGGCTGTGCATATGACTGAAATGATTTTTCTTTGCACTCTTCTCTTTTATGTCTTAAACTATTTGATAGATAGCCTGAAAATGACACCTTTACATTTCTTTAAATTAAGGTTTTGTGATTTCTGTCTTGTCTTTGTGATTTTAATGCATTTTTTTCCTGTTGTGTGAAGCACTTTGAATTGCCTTTGTGTATGAATTGTGCTCTACAAATAAACTTGCCTTGCCAAGGGCCGGTCTCACAGATCACTGGGAGTTTTACAAAAAAGATTTATTTCAGTTTGAGAACTCAATCAAATCTCATCACAATCCAGATTGCAGCGTAAGGTGAAGGATGCCCAACCATCATTGGACCATATTCTAATCTTTTTGTTCAAATTGTACAACTCTAGCAATGTTCTGTTAAATGCAAGATTGCCATTCTGGCCTGATTGGATTTCAGTGTTCGGTCCCGCCTAGTCAATTTCCCCTCATTCGTACGGTAGCAGCTCTCCACCTGTTTTGCATAGTGAGCATATGAACACCAGGCCTGGAAATGCACCACCGCACCGGCGTCCCAAGACAGTTAAAAGTGCTGCAGGTGTGTTTATTCTCACATAGATTCATTCAGCCATATGCTCGCTAACATATGATTTCATTTACATGCATATTCATAGGTGCCGCACACATACCAAGCACATTCTCAATTAATTGGATCCATGTAGTCAGTCAGCTCGCCTCTTGGAAGTCTGCTGAGCGAACTTTCGTCAGACTCCCCGTAGATTGCAGATGTTCAAACGGTTCCCACAACATACCGGAATTGGGTGTGTTGAAAGGCCTAGGGACCAACTAATTTCTTGGATTTATTCCATCTAAAAGCGACACATGTATGGGCTTCTTTTGTGTCCGTAAATGATAAAAATGCCAGCAAAATAAAGTTAAAAATCCTATTAAATCACAACGCAGAAAGTTTAGTTTCGCAATGGCACTTGCAAGATCAGTTTCAGGATTCGTGAATGTCGTTGTACATTTTTGATCAAGTTTACCCCATTTTACTAAATTCTTTATGATTGGGAGAAAACAATGGGAAAAACAGTTTCTACAGATTTATATTTTGTGGTATTTTTTTTCAGTTAGATTTTTGAAGTTGGTTTAAAGTTGACCAGATTCAAGTATACGTTGCACTTATTTCAGAATATTTACATTTCCACCCAATGTCTTGTTTCAAAGTCTTGAAGCGTGAAAAAGTTCATTTTTTAAAGCGTTTACAGTTGTACAAAGTCATTCCTCACTTTCTGGGGCACAAATGGTTATGTACAAATCTCCACAATTAAAGAATCTGCTGTATCTGACATTATTATCTCATAGCTTGTCAGAATTTGATCACTACTTTTTTTCCACTGCCTTTAAATGCTGTATTGTTCTTTCTTTTCTTTTCTTTTTTCTTCTTCAAAGCAAGATCTAAATATCCTGATTAGAAAAAGCTGCAGCACCTGTTTACAATTCATCATTTTTACATCACTATAAAACACGGGAATGAGCAGTGTTAGCCAAATGCATTCACGCAAAGAATAAAGCTGCAGATTATGGGCTAATTAGCATGTGTGTTACTTTGATGGAACGCAACAATAGTTAAAGATTGAGCTAATGCCCCATCACACAATTTGTTGTAATTTGTTGTTCTGGCTTCACCTTAGCCTTAAGACACGACACTAAAACGTCTGAGCGAGTTCTAAGACAATATCCTAGTTGTGCCAGATAAAAGTGATGTGAGAAGCGTCGAATTTGCTGATTTTACTGAGCATTTTTAGTTTTGCTGTCAATTAAAAAAGTTGAACGCTTCGGTAAATCTTCCATAACAAGAAAATACAGCTAAAAATGTGTCTAAAGACATGGAAAACAGTTTGCAGGAGACGTTCCTCCAAATTGTTCACAGTGATGGTTTTATGAGCGCGGAGTTTTGCAGCCACAGTAAAGCTAACAACTGCTAGCATGCTAACAGCGCACTTCCCGGTTTTCGGAGGATAAAACGCTTTATAATTGAAGATATTTGGAAAGATTACATATTGTACATGAAACTCTGAAATTGAACACTTAAAAGTGTATAGTATAATATTTCAGTACAATCAATTATGTTATATTTTAAAGAATTAGAACTTGATAAAGTAATTACTCTATATTAGCATTCAAAAAGGATATTTGTATTTGTTTTAACAGAACTCACTGCTTTTCATATTGTTACAAACAATGCACTTTTCACTAAGGAACTTGCTTTCCTTTTTATTGCCAAGTTTACAATTAAAGTAAGACTTTTGGGACTATATTCAGCGTAATGTTAATTTAAAATACAATTACACAAGTTGAAGTAAAAAGTAGTGGTCCAAATAATTACGCAAGTAAAAATACTTGATTAACACTGTATTTATGAGTTATGCAATCGAACAGACAAAACTATAAATTAGATTCTGGTATTTACAAAGAGTGGACACAAACATGACTAAAAAGAACACTTTTGTCACTTTAATTTACTTGGTGTACTGTTACTTCTATCGAAGTATATCACAAGTAGAAGTAAAAAATATGGTGTCAGAAAATACTATTATACTATTTCTTCAATGTTAACCCTCCAGTGTGAGCCAGTAAACTCCACACTGGCAGTGACGGCGGCGGGGAATTCACATCGAAACTAACGGCATCGGCAGCAATTAACAAACTTTATTGGATTTTCAGAGAGTGTTGATTATATTTGCGCGCCAGGATTTACAAATAATCAAGGACGGAAGAAAACCAGAGCTTTTTACCTGATTTGCGAAGCCCCAGATTGACGAGAGAAGTGTATTTCTGTAACTAAACGGACTGTAGTGAGTCAAGATTCACATTAACTGAGCTAAAAAATGTGTTTCTGCTTTGACTTTGCTTTTTATTTGAAGAACGATTTCACCATTGTCTCGTAATGATAAAAATGTCATGAGAAGTGTTCAAGATGGCGATTTAGAGACAGCATCTACCTGCGGGGGTCCGGTGAAATCTTTTGTATAACCTCCTAAAATACGTGTTCACCTGGGGAAACTCTGCATTTCTTCGTGGAAGCTGATAGATTATGAATTTGGAGAACTATTTCCTGAAAATGACGAAAAATAGGAGCCAGGATAAGAGGGAATCCACCGCTGCTGACCTGACGCCAAAATTGACTCTGTGATTGCAGTTATTTGTAATATCCAAGATTAATGTAGTGGATAACAGAGCCACTGCAAGGAAATTAAGATTATGTATTGGTGATACTATTTATTATGAATCTGTTAAGCGAGAAAAAGAGTAAGTTTGAAGAGATAAACGATCACAAACGCTTTAAAATGCTTTATACTGTTTGAATAATTGACTGTTCAATAAAATCAGAAACAAAATGATTTTCAGGTGTTTATTACAGTGATATGAGTGAATTAACTGTGTAGAATAGCTTCACATTTTTGCACTATTCTATCAAGGTCAAATTGTTTTAACCGTCAGTATCAGTAAATGTTATACGTGCAGGGTTTTATAATCAAGTGCATTTCTCACAAACACCTCCAGAGACACTTTTTGACGATATTAGAAGGTAGAAAGTGAATCAGATGACCAGATTTGACAGATTTAGGACTCAATCTAATCCCCTTAAAACCACACTTGTGCCAGATGAGTGTCGCTAAGTCACGTGGGTATCTTCCCTCTAACTTATGTACTCCGATGCAGTGTTCCGACCCGGGCCTCGAGCGACCATCACGCCCAATGAACACTGGTGCTTTATCTGGCTGCTTGTCAGTGGATCGCGCGCGGAGAAGAGACAGGGCCGAGAGCCAGCAGCGACTGATAAAAGACATAAAAGGAAGAGAAGATGAGGCTTATCGCAGGAGATGAGAGGAGAGAAAGGTGTCATGCTCCGTGGCGGAAACCCGGCGATCCACGCTAACTCCTCCATCCCTCTCTCCCCGCTCTTCCTCCTCCTGCCTCTGCCTGTACAACCTCTGCAGTGCTGGCACGGAGCACTGCGGGACCCACCTGTTCTGCTCTGTCAGGAGGAGGGCCGGGCTTACTCGCGCACACACACACACACACACACACACACACACACACGGTATACCTGCAGTCTAAAGCTCTGCAGGTAAGACGGTAATAGAGTTTACAGTAGCAGCATTGGTCTCAGGTTAGCTGGGGCACCTTGATTGCAGCTAAAAGTAGTCGTGGGTTTACAAATGAAGTTATATCTATGAGTTCTCTAGACACCTAACTTCAGGAATACTAAAGAAGTTAAATGCTGATTAGGGCAACAACAATTACTCGTGATTGGTCAACTATAAAACATAATCCTAATCGTATTTCGATAATCGTTATCTGGACTATACAGACTTAAAAATGACTTTTTTTTTTCAACAAAGAACACTGCATAATTAAATGACATCATCAATAATACACTTTATTTGTGACTATTCTCCATCTAGCAGCCTTCAGCCACTATATTGCAATCTTTATTTTGTTAAAATTGTATTTAAAAGTCTCAATGTACAATAAAAATAATCATTTGTCACATTTTTCCATTTAAATGTTTTGTGTTAGTTGAAAGAGTAGTCAGAACATTTTCATTTAAAAAAACAGTGTCCAGACAGTGTAATTATTTGGAAAATGGTGTCTTTAATGTATTTAAATAAGTTGTTTGAGCTAGATGTCACACCTGAAGAAAGAAAAGCTGTCACTAGTATGTAATGTTGCAATTTCTTTTCTTTTAATCTCTCATTTGTCGCAATCAGTCACAGAAATACCAGAATGGAAAACATGGACGTGCCCTTAGTTTAACACAATAACAGGGAATCTTCTAAAATGGTTTAAACTGGTTGGAAAACTTAACACATTGCACTTTTGCGTATTTGATTGCTATTAAGGCACTTTAAAGATGGATTGAGGGATTGTGTTCTAGTTGTCCATGCTTTAAAGGGAACTTGAATTGACTTTTTGGAGCATTTACCCATGTTATAACATTGTCCCCTCATCAAAAACATACCTGGAGTTGTGCTCAGCTTCATTCACGTTTGTTTTCTTCATCCTTTTTTTTACGGGGTCCTCTCACCCTGAGCCTCAGAAAATACTCTGTTTCAAATTTCGCAGTTGTGTGACATCATAGGTAGAGCTCTGGATATTTCATGTTTTTAAATAGCCATAAGTTATCGCCAGCCTTGTTCTGAGCATATTTTCTGTCAGATTGTGTTCATTACAACTGCATGCTCCCTAAGGTAATTCCCTCCACTGCCAGTAGATGGCGTACTAACACCATACCTTAAAGAGGGAACGCCTGACTGAGAGAAAGCAATGTCTTCTTTCCGTACATACATTGTTTCGTGTTCATGTGATCCCATAGTAAAGTAAGAGTTTTTTGGGATAAAAGCAGTGTAAAAAGTGGGTGAAGAGCGGTGAGAGGCATTCAGCATACATGTGTCCAATCCCCTTGGACTTGTTTCAGCAGAAACATTTTATTTCTTATCTCAATCTATTTTCACTTGCTGTTCAAACGTTTCATAAGACATTTGGAAGGTTGCCAGGTTGGATTGTAATTCATTCACCTTTGCAAGTAAGTGTGTCTGGTCGCCATATGGACACGTCTGACCTGTTAAAAAAGGGCAATTTGAACAACAGCACTAGAACGTGTTTTTCACCATGATTAAAAACTGGCTTTATTCCCAAGAGAATCTTTTAATCCCACAGTTCTAAAACAATAATATCCCCAAATCATGCCACTCCGATCAAATAAATCTTCTTATGTGAGATTTTCCACGTCCAAATCTCTAAAAATCTGTTCTCAATTCATTTCAGTAGACCTTTTCTCTCTCCTAACTTTGATCGGGACTGTTTTGCAAATGTGCTCGCATATCTTTGGGGAATTTGAGCAATAGTGGGCCTCATTTATCATGCAGTGTACCAATGAATCTGTATTGAGAGCATTTAGACGCAGTGGAAAACACCTCAGCAGCATTTTGGACACTGACTACCTGTTTTCCAACCCAAGCACATTCTAACTATGTATTATTAATCAGCATTATTAAATGTTTAATGCATCATAAGAGGAGAAAATCAGGGTGCCCTGGCGCGTTTGGGTCCCATTCCTCCGCGCGGCGTAATGAAAATGCTTTCCGTTGCTCACATGGGCGGGTACTGGCGGCGGGCCAACTCCTCCCCGCCTCTTATGCTCATTTTGCTCGCTAATAGAAACGACTAAAAGTGCTTGTCAACCGTCTTCATAGGAGGTTAGCCGTGTTCAAATTTATTCCTCCGCAACCGGCGCTTGGGGTTTTTTTTTTCCCGTCGCAGGGTAATTGAGTCTTTAAGTATCGGGAGCGGAATCAATGTGTAAACCAGCAGGGCGCTTCATTGTCCGTTAGCAACTGTTGTGTAGGCAGGATGCAACCGCCCTGAGAAAGATTCCATGCACTTAAACGTCCAAACTTTTCATTGTTACGCGGGAAAAAATAACAGGCGAAATAGGTTTGTGAGCATCCCGACAACAGCTATCGATTCATTCTGCATAAGAAAAGCAACGCGCTATTATCAGAGGGGAATGTATTGAGTGAGTAGATCTATTTCCCATTAATAAAAGGCTACTTTCTGCAAGTGCTCATTTCCAAGAAGCACAAAAATACTCTCAACCCTTATTTCAGAGATCATTTATTATGAGTGTGCGATAGCTTTTTAGCTGTTGCATTTTTAGATTTGCTGTATTTTTATCAGGTTCATGGCCGTTTTTTTCTTCCGTGTGACGCTTGAATATTGTGCCAAACATCACTTATGGATATATTTTGGATGAAGATACTGCTTGTAATCATGGAGATGTTATTGCTTTGCTTTGGAATGTTTCACAGTACGGCATTAAACAAGCAGGCGGCACCAAGTTACAGGTCAGATTTGCGGAGAGGCGAAAATCTTCTTTACAAGAAATTTTGAGCAATAAAACAAATCTTGTACTGATATAAACGCAAGATAGATATGTTTTAATGCCGAGCTATGGAACATTTGAGGCAAAAATCAGTGGAGACGAGCAGGTTTGCCTACTCTCCATCAGGAAAGTTACGTAGTGCCTCTTTAGTGCATTTTTTACACTAACACTACTCTTTTTCATACTTTTTATGTTTATAAATTAACTTTAAGTGTAATCCCTCAGTTGTCAACTGAACAAATTGAAGAATTAATACATTTCAGCACTCATCCAAGTGGCTTCTTCAGTTCCTATAAGTTTATGTTAGTCATTTTAAAGAAAACATGACTGATTTCATCATTCTGTCGATCCACGCTTTCGACTGTTGCTGAAATGACCTCATAGCACACTAAGATGTTTTTAAATTTTACATTAAGCAACACCAATTTCCGCTGTATTTCCAGGCTTTTTTACCCCTTGTGGCGGTACCTACAAATTACAACTAAAGTAAACAAAATATGCAAATACACCACTTGTTATTAGTAAAAAAAAAATACAATTTATGCTACAAATTCATGGTTTTCTGGATATTTCACAAATTTTAGGGAAAAAAAGCCTGTAATGTTTCCCCTTAAAGTCACAGCTTTTCTTCTAAAACTAAGCTCTACAGACTGCTTGTTTACTGTATCCACTTTACGGGCCTCTCAATCGTAATTTATAGTCGAAGGAAAAGCCCTGCATTGCATTCCTTGTAGCCTTGAAGTGACGTAGCCTAAACTAATGGTGGCCGTCCATTACCATAGCTCTATGTTGCCACGGACTTAATCATTACTTCCTCCCTTCTTGCGACTGTTTAAATTAAAGCAAGTAAAGAATGAGTGACAGATGTTGGCTGCCAGGCGAGAACGGAGAAACTAAGTTCTGCTGGTGCGGCAATGTTTTTTTTTCTTCTTTCTTTTTTTTTTTAAGAGCTGACTGCTTGAGCTATTTATAACTTGACCATTTGTTTGAGCTTTGGGCACATTCATGTTGCACACCTGTATCTTGTGGTCTTGGAATGGGCAGTATTGAATGGCTATTCTGGCTTGTTAAATACAGTTTACATGGTATCCTCTTAGAATTAAGGGTTCATTTACGTTCTGGGTAGGTGTACAATTTTGACCACTGAAATTGGTCAATGAAAACATTTATTATCATAGTACAAGCTGCTAACCTTGTTATATTATTATACCTCCATCAAAAATAACTGTAGATGTTCATTAATCCTGTTTGAGGTAGAAATCATGCATATTTTAAGTCCATAAATCATCGCCAGACTTCTTATTCCATCAAATTGCGTTAATTTCAACTGTGCATGACAAAAAGCTAACTGTTTTTTTAATCATTTTTTTCCCTACTTCCTTCCAGTAGATGGCGTGCCAACTACAAATCTTAGTTTGTGGAGTACGTCTGATGGAATATGATGTACAGTATGTTTTCCAAATCGTATAACTTCTAAAACCAAACTAAAAGGTACTGTTTAAGCCTGTTTAAAGGCCAATAACAATAAAAATAATGCATAATACGTGTCCTTTAAAGATGTCAATTTACTTTCATTTTCATTACCTAAACATGTGGAAAAAAAGAATGCATGGTTTTAAAAGTGCAAAGTACATGATAAGCTCAAAGTACATGAAAAGCTTCAGCGCGCAATGTCTCTTCAATAGACAAAACCCCGCATGTGTGATAGAAGATTACCCACATTTACCTCACATTTTTGCCGCTTCGGTGAGCTAATCACGGGTTACAGCGGCCACGAGTTGAGGGACTGGAAAAACTGTACTAAAGTTTTCTTTTCATAATTCTCCGTGATGATTCCGCACTCGCTGCTCATTTGTTATATACAGCATGGACAGCTTTATCTTCACAGCAGCATAAGTGCGGCTATAAGGAACATTAAGTTTGGATCCCTGTGCTATTTTTCAGTTCATTTAAAAGCCCAGGTCATAAAATGTTTAAATATTATGTTAGCAGTCTCAGTAGAAGTAGGAATTATAGTCAACCGTCTTTTTGTTGCGCACAAAAAGATGGAAAATACAGTTTTGTTAGTAATGCTGTATGCCTACTATGATAGATAATGACATACTTTGGGACATTTTAGGCAAAGCAGTATCATCGCCTTGGAAACAAGCTCTTACCCTCTAAAGGAAGCGTTACTTTCATGCACTTTAAAATAGGTGAAGCTTGGGAAAGTGCTAACCATGTATAACTCCCAAAAAATACGTAACTACTTATTTTCACCATTAAAGTGCCTCTGACAGGTTGGAACACTCATTGAACTAAAATGCAGTTAAGATAAATATATTTAAAATTCATCACACTATGAAATTACCCAGAAAACACTGGGGAAAAAACTAATTTAGTGTCAAAATTTTTTTAAATGCACAAATAAAAATGGATGAGAACAGCTTTATTTTGTTGAATTAATATTTAGAGAGTCAAAAAAGTAGTTTCTTTGTCTAAATTATGCATAAACAACTAGTGTGATGTCACTTCCTGTCTTTTTTTTTCGACAGATTTTTTTACTTTTCTCGATTGGTGTAAAACTGTCATTTATATGTCCAACAGGTATAAATACCCCAAATGAAATCAAAATTAGAAATTCGTAAAAATCTGTCATACGCACTTTAATTGTTGCACAGTAAAAGACACATTTTTGCGTCTTTGGTGTTGAAAATGAATGCCATACTTGGAACTCTCAGGACACACAGTTGGTTTGAGTCTCCATGGACCGCGACGGTAGTGCTTTGAAGATCCTCCGCGTTTGCTACGGCACTCACCGATGTTTGTCTAGAAATAGCCATGTTGGTTTAGCGCCGTGCCTCTAATGATTTGATAACGTTGTATTAGAATGCAGAGCTGTTTATGCATTGTTTGAAGAACCTGCTCCTTTGTTATAATAAACACAGAGTTAATTATAGCTAGGAAGAACTACATTTGAACTATTCAAACAGATAACTAACCATTTCCGATGGTGTAGCATGCGATCTGTTTTGCTTTACTCACTGTTTTCTACTGTTTTGTCTGTTATTAATTCAAATTCCATTGAAAAAGATAAAAGTTGGTTTGACCTAATCTAAATAAATAAACATAACTATCAATCAAGCTTTAGCATCTGACGTTCTTATGGAAAGGGAATCGTAAATATGTAGCCTTTTGCTTTGTGTATTACTTGTACTTTTGGCACACAACAAGCAGGTCTTAGTTCATTAAGCAGGGGGAGATAGTTTACTTTGGTCCACAAGTTCATTTGATCAACATACAGACTCAGAAACATCTTATTTAAGGACAGAAAGGTAATCAGTGCCGATCACTATGTCAGCATATGAGCGTAGTCTGCAGTTTTCCCATTGTTTATCTGGTTTTCTACGGTTAACTTGATTTTCAGTCTTTAGATGCCAAGTTATGGTCTAAATATTGAGCAGAGTTGTAGACTTACAGGGGGAAATTATTATCATTATCACCACTGACTTTAATGAAATGTTGCCACTTACTGCCACAATTCCAAGCTGCTAATGGAGGTGTAATGAATTGCCCCAGCTGGATTGTGGGATAGCTCCATTGAAATTCCCTAAGTCATTTGCAACTTCTCTCTAATCATTGACATTATTAATATTATTATTAGCTTCATTTAAACAATATTGCTATAACTATCAAACTTTTTAAACCAGTGAATCGTCAACCAGCCATTTTCATTTTAAGGTTGGAGAACATGCATTGTAATAAAAAATACATGTTGTTGCTTATGTTACATTAATTAGCAGACTCGAGACATCTTTATTAATGTGTGCCTTTGGGCTAACAGTTGACTTGTGCCTTCTTTCTTGTTCCGATGAGGTTGTGCAAGGGAAGCTTTACATCTTTTATAAGGCCCCTATTTTAATTTGTATTCAGCGTGTTCATAATGAAAAGCCACACTTTTGTTATTGAAACTGGACGCCTAAAAGGACTTCCATCCGAGCGCTGCGCAGTGAATAGCATCTTTTCAATCCGCGCTTGATTACCAACACTTATCTGTCATTTGCCAAATAGCTGTAGCATTGCACAATAATTTCAATTTGATAATGGCTGTCGATTAGCTTTTATAGCTGTTCGGGCTCCAGTGAACTAGCATGTCCCATTACTTTGAATATATTTTACCGCTAAGCTAATCTCTAGGGATATTGCAGTTTCCGAAAGTGCGCCGCTTGCTCGTCGCACATTTCTCTTGACAGTTTGGCTTGTTTTGACAATTGGTTTTCTTCCTTTCTCTCTGAATTCACTGTACAGCGAAAGTACAAATGACGATCCGATACAGGCGGTGCATACCTTGTGGAGACGGGCTCGTTCGCGGGTTGTCAACAACTTTGCAGGAAACGCATGCGGCGAATCTTACATCTCGACAGTCTGGATGGCAGGCAGCTCCAAGCTTCTCCGACAACGTATCGTCAAGTGTAATGCCAGGCAGCCTATCATCGCTCTGAATGTGTCTTATTATGTTGTTCACCTCCCATCGAAGATATTGACCATTTTATGACGAGGAAATTGTATTAAAGTTGTCAACGTTGCAGTGTCGTATACGTTTTTGTTCTTCAGGCAGTTTTATTATGGTAGAGAACTTCTGCACCACGTGACTAAATGTGTAGAGGATGCCAATAAATAATGGGAAATTAAATGAAGCAGTAAATAACAATACATCTTAAGAACTAGTCAGATTAAACATTAGCGACTCTCACCTGGTCCGATTGTGCTTTTAAAGAGTTTGGATCAATTATGTGAACGGTGTTTTTGAAAAGTATTTATGACCGTTTCTCTTTCTCTCTCGCTTAATTAACAGATTAATAACGATCAGACTCGCCAAGACACAGTCTTAACGAAGATTTTAAACAGTTTTGAGACGGTGGTTAAATAATTCCCCAAACGAAACCCCAAATCAAAGCAGAAACACATTTGTACCTTCCTTAATGTGATGCTACAATCGCTATAGTCCGTTTAGTTACAGAAATCCACTTCTCTGGTCAATCTGGAGCTTTGGAAATCCAATAACATGCTCTGTCTTCCTTCTGCACTTGATCATTTGTAAATCCCAGCGCGCAAAAATACGATAACGTTTTTTTTAATTGCTGCCGACGCCGTTGGTTTCAATGCGAGTTCCCCCGCCGACCGTCGCTGCCAGTGTGGAGTTTGGTGGTGCATGCTGGGAAAGCGTGATGACAAGCTCTATAGACTTAGAGCTACCCCAATTTACAAACTGTGAAAGGAGGAACATCGGTCTAACTAGTTCCTAGCTCTCACAAACCCTTGGTAGCGTTCACACACAAGCCATCAGCTCACTGCCAATCAGATCTCACCCCCCCAGCGATGCGCACGGCTCTTACGTACGGTAGATGTTACGGGGGAAAACGGAATTGACTCATTTACAAGAGAAAAGTTGGGTAATGCAGCTGATATTTCGAAGTGCGAATACGTTTTTGCAGCTTATTTGAAATTTAAACATGCGTGGCCGAGTGGATAGCACGCATGCCAGGCTCTGACAGTTTGCTGAATGTCCTTGCCACTGTCCTGTCCAGTAAAGCCTACGGACCAACAAAAGAAACAAAAAGAAATTACAATACGTAGTTTGAGAATACACACAAAAAAGGGTCCATAACATGTACCATTTACAGTTGATAAGGTTGAAGGGGTCCACGAGACAAGACACGATTTGGACATAGATGATAAACAAATGTGCTGTTAAGTTCACAATTTTAGCCTCACATTTCATCAATATTATCTTGCCAAGGACGTAAAAGCAAGGACATCACAAATCTGGCTTTAAAGCGCCAGAAAAAGCAAATATACACCCTTAAAATGCATGTTGCGGATCAACTTATTGGATCATCTCTTGAATATTACAGTTTACGCTCCAGTGAGGATGAAACCTGGTGCTATCTGACGCAACAGCTGACAATAGTATTAGTCCAACTTTTCGTGTATGAGCTGATCTTTGAGTCAGCCCAACTTTGTGAAGTTTTCCCACTGTACAGCAGCCCTATAGCGTCTGTCTCTCCTTCCTGGCTGTTGAATCAGGTCTGCCCTAGTTTTTGGCCCGGGGCGCGAACCGTCTCCCCTGCTCGGCCAGTGGACTTCTGCGGGTAATTGGGTCCTGTAGCGCAGCATGGATTACACCTGGAAGTAGGTTGAGAGACACGCTGCTGCAGGCGTGAATTTGACAGCAATGAGCGGAATGAAAAGTGTAGAAATCCAAGCAGTGAGTTTATGCACAATGCGGCGACTTGGAATGTTTGAGCTTGAGGCTTTTATGTTTTCTTCTTCTTAATCTGTCTTTGTGTCCTCTCCAGGCGTACCCTGTGTCCGGCAGATGCATTCAAACGACCAAAACCACACAAATTCAGCTTGGCATATTAGCTTGCTGTATTATATATTAGTCATTGATATAGCAATATGTAATAGCAAGAGATGTGGATCAAGGATGCATGATTTTATAGATGTTAGGATATGGACTTTTTTTCTTTGTACAGTATTCAATCAAATTAGCCATAACTGCATTTTTACATTAAGGATTTTACATCTCCAAATGTAAAGGCATTTTTAAAAGAAAGAAAGAAATGTTCTGGCGGTTATATATATTTTTAAGAATGATCATGTACCAAAATACTTGAAGGTGAAGTGGAGTATATTGAGAGGAGAATGGATTTATATGAATGTCTTCAGATGCTTTAATAAATGGAAAATGATCATATAGATAGATAGGTTTTAAAATAGCCAGGCTTTTAGAGTTGTTGCCTTATAACCAGAAGTTTGGTGGTTGGAATCTTACTCTCAGTGAAAACAGAATATCATTGAGCAATAGTTGTTTAAGTTGACTAGCCAGTCCCTCCTACACTTTGAATGGATCTTGAATATGACCACAGATGACGGCAAAAAAAAATCTCCGGTCCAACCATAGCCGCTAATTTGTATCACATGTCTCTCAAATGCCCAATTGAGTTTATTTTACTCAGATACATATGAGTTTAGTGCTTTGTTTTGTTGATTCTGGAGAAATCCAACATGTTTCTCAATCTCAAGTTTGTTTGGACATGAACGGACCATACGTTTGTCTCATTGGTTAATCTGTCTGTCAATCACTGCCATTTGAAATCGGAGAATATGATTCCAGACCAGAACGTCTTTGTAAAGTATTGTCAAAGCGCGTGTGGTCTTGGCTGGTCTGGCCAGTTAATGGGGAGTGCTAATACAGTCTAGTTTTATGATGATGATGATGATGATGATGATGATGATTGTTATTATCATTTATTTTGAATGTGAAAATGTCTTGTTTTGGGCTTTTCCCGAAATCCCTTCCATAATGATCCCAAAAGGCTGTCAATACTCTGTGCAATCAAACTGCGGCAATCTCTATTGGCATGTGTACATTCCAGACTGTTATGGAAGCCATGTAAGGACACTCTTCTGACCTTAATATTGCCTTTCACGTGCCTAATGAATTTCGACACCGCTTAATATGGTGACTCTGTTTGCCAAGCGGCCTGTTATATACTGTTTGTAAATTAGAGTTGTCAACCTTCAGCTGACCTGCTGAAGAAGATGCCCATTATTAGTGACTGCGACGTATCATAGCAATGCTGTGGCCGGCTTTTTTTAATCAATTCTGGCATGTCTCATTTGCTATAATGATATTGAGGAATAAAGTGCCGTAGCTGGAAAACAAGGCAGGGTGGAGTGGGCATTGATTGCATTAGAGGACCACTCCAGACAGTCCCACTTAATCTGTTTATAACTTGGGACGTCTTTAATTTAGATCCGTCTTCTTCTCATTAAAGAAGAACATGTACCTGAAGTTTATTTCTTCTAGTTTGGGAAAACTACTCTATACACTCTACTCTATACTTTTTAGTATATATTTTACACACATCGTTTATATATAGTGCATTTTATTCTCTGTGAAGTAGGGGAATGCTAACAGCAAGTTTGTTAGCTTTACTGTGACAGGAAAATCTGCTCTTTTTACTATATATACAATGTATACAAAACCAGTAACATGTACTGTGAGACGACAGCCCAGAGACAACACTCAGGCAAGGTTTTAGATCTATTTATCAATATAAACTCCGGAAACGTCAATATCTCTGCAATCCAGATTCCTCCATCTACTGCACAACCAAAAACTGTGCCGTGATTAACAAGTTTACAAGTTCACATTTACAAGTGCATGTTTTCAAATATATTGAATGGATGAAAAATTTGCTAAAAGTGTCTTTAAGACTTCTAATGCCTTAAAGATGAACTTTAAAAAGGTAAAATCCCAGTGTTGGGTTATTAAAAATGGTGTGGATGGAAATACTGGTATCAATATCAATAGAAATGTCATCTGTGCTAACAAATGTCTGAGCCAAGCGCCGCTGTGGGATGTTGTTATCCTGATTTATCATGCAAGACAAGAGGCAGCACGCGAGGTGCGCAGAAGCTAATGGAGAAGGTTTAGAAGAATGGCAATAGTGCATGACTGTTGGAGAAAGAACAGCACCTTGACATGGTTATGCTAACGTGGGCTACAGAGCAGGCCAAAGGTACATGGAAGGATCAAATGTTAACAATTAGCCTTTTAGCTTTACAAGAATAGTTGCTAGTTTACAAGCTAGCTTCAAGGCAAACATGTGACTTAACCCTTAAAGTATTGGTGTTTTCTGGTGGTTTAGTCAAGATTTGGTTCAGTATATTGGTGGATACAGAAACATGAATTAAATTTGTACTGTACTGTCACAAATGTTATCAATGGTGATTTCTGTTATGCTTAACAATTAAGTAAATTAAAAGTTGACTCCATTGTTCCGTAGACTTATTTTTTTGTTTAGAGTGACATGATTAACAAGTCGGTGTAATCCCTCATTTGTCCAGGAGTGATCCATTGTAGAACTGTCGAAACGTCTTGTTTTTCTAAAACAGAGTCCAGATGACTTCAACTGAATCATTTTCTACAGTGAAATGATTGTTTCCTGAAAGTCCTATTATTTTCCCTATTCATCTTCAGTTTTGAAATGGGACTTTTCCGAGCAAAAAGAATAAGTCACTCCCAAAAGTTTTTTCTTTGTTTTAAAAGACAAATACTGTGTGCATTATTTGTATTCAATTAGCCTTTGAACATGCTCTCGAGAAGCTTTACTTCACTGGCTCTTCCCACGCTAGGAACTGACCTTTTGGCTCCCTCTACTGCCTGCAAAGGTGTGATAAACAAATGCTAGCTTTCCTCCGACATGCTAATGCAGCCATGCAGTTGTAATGATTATGAGTTTATTGCAGAAATGGTCCGAACGAGCCTGCCGATGATTAATGGACTTTAAAACAGCACAGAAAATCTCGAAGCCATAACATAGTAAGAATATGACTTCACACTTTCAAAACAGGATTTATAAAACTAGTGTGAATGAAGATAAATACTCCAGGTATGTTTTTGATGATTTAACAATGTCATAGCTTGGTTAAAAACTCCAAAAAGTTAATTTCGCATAATATGTGTCCATTCCTGAGGGTCCCTTTTAGGATCCACCAGTGGGATGGCCTTGGTCTGGACTAAAACATCTGGGTTGTTTTTTGCCTACACTTTTGTATTCTGGGATTTTAAATAGGCGTAGTATGATATTGAATTTACAGTATTCTAATGTAAGATGACAGTTCACGACAAAAAACATACAATAATTTTAATACTATGCAAAATTTACTTTTTTAGCTTTTAACCATGTTCTAACATGGAGGTGCGGATAGCTTCATATACGCTTGTTTCATGTATCCTGTTCACGAGGTCCTCTTGCTCTACTCCTCCTCTGAGCCTCACAAAAACACTTGCTTTACAATTTCCCATATTTGTGCCATCAAAGGTAGAGATCCAGAGTTCTCCCGTGCTGTTTTTCAGTCATCATTTCTGCCTTCAAATCACGTTCATTACATTTGCATGCCTCCATTACAATGACAGGGCAAGTTAGCTTTTGTTTATTTCCCCATGATAACTGTCTCTGCTGAGCTCTAAAACCAAATCCTGATTAACTCCTTCCTGGGAGAAAGCCATGCGTGGTTTGACTTTCATTTATTTAAGTTCGAGAACATGATATGCTAACTAAGACAAAACTTCTTTAAAGACGTTCTAAACTTTTCTGGTGAAGGATTATGGCAATGGAGCTTCTGCTGGAATTTCCACAGCATGGCATTAAATCTATCTCTGCGGCGAAAACAGGTAGAGCTTTAATCTCAAAATGTTACTGTCCAAACACTTAATAATAATGCATAGTTGTTTTATGATGATATATTTCCCTTATGGGGCACCAACAGCAAATTAGTCATAAAAAAATAAATTTAAAAAAATTGAAGATATTTCCTATCATATAAAACATCCACTCCATTGCAGCACTTAATTGCATCTTATTACTAAATTATAAAATTCAGAGTGATTTTGCTGGACTTTATTGCGGCTATTACTAACATAAAGCCCTAATGGTGCTGTATTAGCAGTGTGCGTACCCGGACATGGCGCCATCCCTCTCTTCAGTGGCAGCGGAGTCGTAAAAACAGTAATTTCCCCGTTTATTTATATAATATATTTCACATGTACAAATTCTCGATGTCATCCCCCATCTCATTCGTTCACTTGGCTGTAAAAGATATCGCGTGTTTAATGCATCTCTGCCCATAACTTTATGTGCCTTTCAACGTTAGTTATTGCTGGAAGTGTGCAAGCTAAGAAATTTCTGTCATATCGGCAAAAAATCCTTACTTTATTTTGCTGTATGTTTGGATAGCCATTAAAAACTATCTGAAGTTGAGATGAGGTGGTCTTTATGGTCCCCAAAAGGAGGTTTGTCCTCTGCATTTGACACATTCTTGGCTTTGGAGACCCCAATGTTTCACTGAAGGATGCTTCTTGATGCTTCTTTCGAGGTAAGCTCGAGATCAGCTGTACCTGGCAGGAGCAGGGTTCATTTTGTCAACAATGTTATGATTTTTTATTAAAAAAATTTCCTGTCAGTGATTAAAAGTATGATGTTGCATGACCTACACTTTTGGAACTATGAGTAAAAGTAGATATTGTTTGTCAACTAATGGTGGAGACTTGATTCAACCTCTTCAAGTCTTCAGCCACAAAACAAAAGTCCGTAGTACGATGAAGTAATGTAGTATAAATATTTTATACAAAAGGAAAACTTCGCACATGACAAAATCTTCAAATCAGGATGAATAGTGGCAAGACCTTTCCACAGTAAAAAAATATGATGTTTCGGTTGGAATTGCGAAATTGCTACGACAAAGAAGGCCCGTTGCCATGCCAAATCCTTCAAATCAGGAAGGAATGCTTATGATGCCTGAAACTCATGAATAGGACGGGTGTGTAAGAGAGGGCGCGTGAACTTTGTGAACTTTAGAACGAAGAAATCTGAGATGAAGGAAGAAGAGCTGTGATGTTAGCCTGTTCCTGTATCCTTTTGAACTTGTTTTCATTTGGTGATCTCCAACCCTGCAATGACCCTCTAAATCAGCGATCCCCAATCTTTTTCCTCTCAAGGACCGGTACAATCACAAGAACTTTTTTCAGGGACCTGTTGACGGGGCAGAGCCAGTAACAACAGCATAAAATGTGTACAAACCCTTCTGTAACTCTTAATATACCTTATTACTTTTCTGTTTCTGTTTTACTTTTGTTTGCTGTTTGTTAGATTTATTGGCTCTATATTTTTCGTGGTAAAACACATAGAATATATATGGACATAGAAACAGTACACTATAAAATAAGAATACATTGTAAAACATAGGTAACATTTGCCGCTGGGGACCGGTAGCAGATGGCCCGCGGCCCGGTTTTGGGTGGTTGGGGGACCCCAGCTCTTAATGCACCGCTATTTACTGCTGATGCTGAGTTTGTTGTTGTTGTTGTTGTTGTTCTTGCTCCAATTTTTCTTCTTTTTGTCATTGTTATAGTTGATGTCATTGCTTTTATGGCAGTCCTGTCTTTCCCGTCCAGTGTTCCCGTTGTTTTTGTTTAGTTCCCCTCATGTATGATGTCTGTGTCTATGTAAATATTGCAAAATGTTGTAAATTATTGCTTGATTTCTTCATATATTTTTGGTAATAAAAGTTTAAAAAAAAGAAGTAAAATATCCCATACACGGTCTTCCTTGCAGAACTAGATATTTTTATTTAAAGAATAGCAGCAATATCCCTTGAACATCATCAAGCAAATCGGTCGACGTTCAAATCTCTTGGTTCGATATTATCCCGATACACATCCCACAGAACATGTATTATACTTATTATATTTCGAAGAGGCAGAGAACAGAAATGTAGGAAAAATCTGTTTTCAGTTTTTGCTACGTCTCTACTGTGTGGGTAGATGGGAGAAAACTGCGCACAGCAAACCACTCAAAAATCATCCATGTAGAGAGTAACGGGATTTGTCACCAGAGTGGCTAGAAAAATGCTTATCTCATTACGCTAACTACATGTTATTCATAAATCAATAAATCCATTCTCCTCTGCTCCTCTGGGCACGTGCTCCTGCTGCAGCTCAATGCCTCATACAAACTCCTTTGGCTGTGTGGGTCAGAGGTTAATTTCATTTAATTAACACTGTTTGACGAAAACAGAGGAGCACTGAGCCCTGCCATGTTGAAGCCAATCAATATTTAAGTCATTTATTCATTTGATTTTCAGACATTATTATGTGTTTCTAATGTTAAAGCTGCACCATGAGACTTTTCTGGTGGAGGGTGCGCCACCTGCTTGTCACATTGAAGATGTTAATGTATTGCCATGAATGTGCCGCAATACTGTATAGCATTACACTTATGAAACAATGGGTGACAGCTCATTTCAGGTCAGATCTGTGGAGAGGCAAGCCCGTTCACAATAATAATGCATTTTAATAAAAAAATCAATAAAATAAAAAATTGGTTGTAAAGACATGTGTAATGATAGATTTAATGCTCTAGTGTGGAACATTCCAGGAAAAGCAAACGCATCCCTCTTATAGTCTGGTCGCATTGCATTTGAAAATCACACAATTGTTTTCAAAGAAACGGAGAAATCGGATATCATTTTGACCATTTGAGATCGTCCCATCCCTGGTTATGATCGCAAATTAAGGCTTTTCTTTAATTTAAGGCAAGACTACATGTAAAACTCCTCTTTTTATTTTAGGCCAATCTTCAGTCAGATCTTGTTTCTCAAAAACTAAATAAAAAGTTGAAAAATTCCGTCTGTAAATGTTTATGTATCTAATATGTCAAATAAGTGACACATAAAATGTCTTATTTCTGTATGAAAACATTACATGATGAAAAACTTGTAATACAGTTTTTTCTTACATATATGTGAGTCAACTACATGAGAAGTTTGAAATTGATATCTTTAAATTTATTTTCCTATTCACCTGCAGCTTCTATCCTTATTTGTATATATATTTTGTGTAGTATTATTAATGTATTATTTATGCAATTTTTTTAAAAAGTGTTTTCTAGCTATTTCTTAGCTCACTCTCTAAATATTTCATTCTGCTCCGTCCACTTTTACTTCTGACTGCTGCTGATCCGCAGAACCATTTTTTTTGTCTCTGATTCTTGTTTCTCTGCGCGGCCTGAAAACGGCTTTTTTATTTGGTTCAAAATGTGTTTTCAAACTCTCTCTACAATAGAAATAATCGCTTATAGTTGACTAATCAAAAATAATAATAATTAATTAATTACTGAATTACTTAATTAATTAATCAAATAATAAAATATTCAATTCAGACTAGTCGACCACTAATATGAGGCGTTGGTTGCAGCCGAACAATATGTAATCTTGTTGAAAAAGATTCAGTCATCTGGACTCTGTTTTAGAAAAAAAAAACCTTTTCGACCTCATCCAAGAATCATTCTCAATCTGTGAAACAAGTCGGAGAACTCAGTTTATATCCTACTTCTGTAAAGCCCTGCCCACAGGGCGGGACCTCCTGATAATGGGGCGTTGAAACTAACTGAGACGGGCCACCTACATCCTATTGTACACTGACTTTCGCTCCTCCTCACTGAGTACCTAATTAGCATCCGGATGCCAGGGCGTCTCCAGGGTTTCAGCAAACCATTATAAACAACTGGAAGGTTGAATCTTAAACCTCCATTAAGATTTAAAGAAGGATTCTTTTCACCTGCGTCAACAATTCTGAGCAGTAACAGCAGTTAGGACGAGACTGCAGGAAGACACCACCTTACAGGAAAGGACCAAACTGACACATGAACACATCTACAAACTACTAGACATCTGTCTTAACACCACATACTTTCAATTCAGGGGAGATTTTTACAGACAGATTCACGACTGTGCCATGGGCTCCCCCGTCTCTCCATAGTGGCCAACTTGTACATGGAGCATTTTTGAGAAGAAGGCACTGACCTCCTTTTCAGGCATTGCTCCAAGTCTTTGGTACCGTTACGTGGATGACACATTCATGACATTAAGAAACAAGAGCTGGAAGCCTTCTCAGAGCACATCAATGCAGTGGACCCGCTGATCAGGTTTACAAGAGAAGATGCTAAGGAGAACCGCTTGGCCTTTCTTGATTGTTCCACTATCAGAGGAAGGACGGGAAGCTCCAGATAGAAGTATATAAGAACCTACACAACAGATCAGAATGATCAGAACACTACAACACAGAGCAGAAGAGGTGCCCACCTGCTCAGGCAAGAAAAAAGAGGAAAAACACGTCCGGAATTCTTCTCAGCCTGTGGAGACCCCGACTTGGGCTCTGAACAAAGTGAAGAGAACCAAAAAGCAGGACAAAAGGGACAAAAGGGAAACAGAACCAAAAAGAAGGGGTGTCTCTATCCCTTATGTCTCGGGACTGTCAGAAAAAACTACAAAGAATTTTTAGACAACACGAGTCCTGTTTTTTCAAACCAGGGACATTTAAGACAAAACTGGTTCACCTAAAGGACAAGATCGTGACACAAAAACAGAGCAATGTAGTGTATTCTATCCAATGCAGTGGAGAGAAAGTGTAAAGCGAGGTACATGGGTGAGACTAAAACAGCCACTTCACAAGAGGCTTTATCAACACAGAAGACATGCGAGTTCAGGACCCCAAGAGCGCTGTGCATCTTCATCTTAAAGCCACAAACCACTCTATTGAAGACAGTGAGGTGGAGATTCTGAGCAGGGAGAAAAGATGGTTTGAAAGAGGAGTTAAGGAGAGGCAATCTTTGTTAAAAAAGAGAATCCTTCCTTAAATCGTAATGGAGGTTTAAGATTCAACCTTCCAGTTGTTTTATAATGGTTTGCTGAAACCCTGGAGACGCCCTGAGGCATTCGGATGCTAAATTAGGTACTCAGTGAGGAGGGGAGCGAAAGTCAGTGTACAATAGGATGTAGGTGGCCCGTCTCAGTTAGTTTCAACGCCCCATTATCAGGAGGTCCCGCCCTGGGGCAGGGCTTCACAGAGTAGGATATAAACGAGTTCTCAGACTTGTTTCACAGATTGAGAATGACTCTTGGATGAGAGTAGAAACGTTTTGTTTTTTACTAAAACAGGAGTCCAGATGAAACCACTGAACTCTTTTCTACAATGGACACACTCCTGGACGAATGAGGAATTACAACGACAATATGTTACTCTAAATACCCTTTTCACAGACTTGATACTTTTCCTCTCTTGTGGTTGGAGTCCAAATGGGCCCCTGGCTGAAACCACATCCTCTGCTCTTGTTGCATTATTCACATTAATCACCTCGCACGTATTTAGGAGCATTAGCGGTCGCCACCACTGATTATTATTTTACACCATCAGCCCGCGCCCATCTGTTATGGTGATGCCCGTTTGGAGCGATTACGCAGAGGAGGCCGAGCAAACAGGTGAGGTAGTTACAAGTAGGTTTGCGCTCATAATTCACTGTAATGAACACTCTCCCGGGAACCCGTGCTATAATCATAAATCTCAATTTTTGATTTATACCCTGGGTAGGACCAAATAGGAAATGAAAACAGATCCCAGATGTGTTAAGTGAATAATGCATGCTTTTCAGTGTTTGGGGATGACACCGAGGCCAAATGAGACGTTCTATTATTGTGCTCTGACGAATGAGTAAAAATAAGCACATTTTCATAAGTTTATCAGAATTCACGTCAGATGTCTTGTCAGGATGTTTCTTGGGATGTTATCAACGGAGAATCATTAGCATTTTCTTTTTCAAACCAGGATTAGCACAAGTGTACCGCCGTGCTTGCTGAAGAGCCTTAAAATCATTTATATGTACGCCACGAAATCCGGATTCATTTTATTTATTTATACGTGGAAAACCCAACGAGAAAAGTTCTCTTTTTCATGGGTACCCTGTTAAAACACAACACAAGATACTAAAACATAAATAAAACATTCAGTCAAATTAACCAATACATAAAACCACATTTACACATACAATATGAGATCAAATTATATAAAACCAGTGTATAAAACAAGCGGATAACTGACTTTTCTGATAATTCACGATTGTTGGCAATATAAAACAACATGGAAATCCTTAATTTGTCTAATGGATCGATTAATTACGAGTTTTATGAAATCAAACTTTATGAAAGAAAAATGAATGATAATGTCACATAAACAGCCCGATAAAAAGTACATTACTAGAAGTTCTCTGTGCATGGAAACGAAGTGACTGCCTCAAACACTTTTCCATAAGCTGTTAGAGTTGACATTTCATGCCTGTTGACATAAAGCTGGGGTAAAACACTGAACTGCTCTCACAAAACAGAATGTTTGGGCACCTGCAAAATAAGATTGATTAAAGTGTTCTGTACCGACGCACACGTCTCTTTTTTCGGGCTAGTGGTCAATAAAATGCTTTCTAACGAGATGCTGTTTTCACTCTATGGGGGAAAACTCTTTGAATGATAAAAGTTGGATGCCGCTGCAATAAAACTGCTCCATAGTTCCCAACCTTTTCCCTGCTTGAGCTGGAGCCTGCTGAGCCCTCTTTAACTAAACTGTGGCCGCAACAAATACATCAGATCGTAAAATGGAATAATAACATTCATTTCAGATACTTGTTACTTGTTTTCCAATTACATGAGTGTGACATTTATGTTTTTGATGACTCTTTGGAACTGAACTTTACCCACGAGTTTTGCCGTCATGGTAAAGCTAAAAACAACTAGCATGCTTACAGTGCACTCCCTGCTTTGTGGAGAGTAAAATATATTTATTTATACATACTTAATTACATGAAAAAAAAAATGAAACAAAATCAGGTACTGCCCCTTTAAGCGTACTGATATATATAGGTTAATGTCTAATTAAATTGAAGAATGCCATGAGCCCTGCCTGTCTCCATGCTGGTGGATCTGATCTATGTTTGCGTCCATCACAGCCCGGTGCACGTGGGCCTGACTTGGCATGTAGAGGCTGTGTGGTCCCCCATCGCTGACAGGAGCAAAATGTTGTGGCCTTTTTGATGGATGCCCGCTGCTAACGTGACGAGCTGCACGCATCAATCTCCAGCAGGCTGATTAAAATACACAGTGATGGGTGGTACTTAGGTGCGGTGGTGGCGCGTGACCTCCAAGAAAACCCTCTTTTTAAAAACAAACATAGCAGAGAAGACACACACACAACATTATAATAATTTCAAACTATTTTGCAACGTTCAAAACAGCCCCATTCAGGTAATAGTTAAATTTATTTCAGAGATACCCATGGGTTTCAAGTTGCAGCAGCAATAAACAACTCAAAACAAAAAAAAATCTATTAATTGTTTTCAGCTTCCTGTTTGAGGAGTTTCACCATTCAAGAGAGAATATTTTGTTTTAAGGGGCGCATTAGGATTTTTGGGGGATTTTTTGGGTCAAAGTGTTATCTAGAAACAACCAATCTGTCCAATCAAATGCTGTTTCTCCATTTTTCTTCCACAGAGACATACCAAGCTTTACAATCTTTGACTTAACAAGATTTTGATTCAGATTGTGCTGAAAGATTTGTTGATATATAATTTCAAACCTGAGTTATTATAGTTTTAAAAATGAAAAAAATTTGCTAAATTTAAGATTTTGTTTACTCAAGGACTAAACAATGTATTTTTTTGTATCTAATATGTCAACAAAATAAAGCAAGACATTTAAGCCAGGCTCTATCCATATTCAGATTTAAAAGTCCCAAATATGTGTAATTGTGGCATTTATTTTACACATAAAATGCTTCATTTTCATCAAAAACTTGTAATAGATTTTTTCTCACATTTATACAAGAAGTTTTGAATTGATATCTTTAAATGTAAAATGTTTTCTTATTCACCTGCAGTGTCTTGCCTTAAATTGTTCAGTGGCATTGGTTCTAATTTTTCATCATTCAGTAACATTTTGAGGACTTTTCACCAATGTCAGGGCAATCAAGGCAAGCAGTGATTGGCCAATGAAATCAAAAATTACCGTGTGTCACAGCTATTTATGAATTGTTCTAAAATATATCCAAATAAGCCCGTTTTCCCTTCACTTCTGCTGCTGAAGCTTGTCTGAACTCATGGTGTCTTTTACTGGCCACTACAGGCCGCTGTGCAGTACTGCGTGGGAAGCATGATTCTGCTTTTACCACAGCGGCTCAGTCTGTGACCGTGGTCAGGGGCCCGTTCATGCTCCGCTTTCTAGCATGAGCTTTTAGAACCAGAGCGGACAACAGCTTCTTTTGGAGGTCTGCACATGCGCTCTGAGGACCACACAGCCTCAAACCCATGGATCTATGCTCAAACCACGCTGAAGAAACCTGTGTGGGAATCAAGGATGTTTGCAGGGTTTGACCTGACTGAGCATGTGCAGGGGATAAACGAAGCAACAACAGCGCCAAGTTTCAACAAACAGACTTAAAAACGATCTTTTAGAGACAAGACTTTGTTTGTAGCTAAGGCTCTGTTCATGTTTACAATGATTAGACCAGGGCTATTCAACTTAGGCCCGGGGGCCAGATCAGACCCGCCAAACGATCTGATCCTTCCAACGACCCATCTCCCAGTATGCAAATATGAATATTAAAACTTATTTGTCTTGCTTTCTGGTTTAATTCTGGGTTAGTACTAGTTTAAACCTGGTTTTATGCTGGCTTAGTCCTCATTTCATTCTGCTTTAGACCTGGTTTCATTATGGGTTAGTCTTGGTTCAGACCTGGTTCGTAGGCTATCCGGCCCAGAGGCCACGACCCCCCAAGATATCTGGCCCTCAGGAAAATGTAATTGAATAGCCCTGTATTAGACATTAGTTAGAAATACAGTCATTTAACAACATATAACGCTAATTTGTGTAATGAATTAGTCGGTGAAGTGATCTTATTTAATCCATTTAGCACTTCAATGCGCTATGGGAGTTTAGCTCAGTAAGCTAGGCGTCCACCCTTTGCGCGGCAGACTTGGTCCAAAGCCCACCCTTGCATGATAGACTTAATTTTAAAATGTTTTCACTTTTCTATTGGCCACTAAATATTGATGAACACCCCAGGTCTGCTTGCCCATCCATAAAAGTCACAGCACGCCACTGCTTTTCACCATTCAAAAGACAAGACCCCACATTGTTTTAAACGTGTTAATTGCTTTGGAAACGGTCTTCGTTTTTCATCATACTGAAACCTCTGGACTGTTCTAACATTCCCAAAATAGCGTCCGTAATAGGAACGCTTCAGACAGTAAATAAAAGTCAAATGTTTATGTTGTTTTTGATGCAGTGAGCCGAATGCTAAACTAACTTATCGATTTGCAAGAGTGCTCCCATGGGTGCCCTCCGCGCTACAAGGAAAAGAGGCAGCACCTTTCCTCCGTGTGTGGTTATCTGCCTGTGTTCTCTTCTGTGGTGGAACTAAAGCTGGTCCCAAAAGATTGTTGGACAAAGGGGAAAAAAAGCAGAAACTGGTTGCTTGACTTGCCCTCTTTTGGATTCAAACGCGAACACAAAAAGCAAGTCATCTGGCAGGTATTTAGTTTTAGTTTTTTTGTTTTTTCCAATTGTGGAGTGCAAGGTGAGCTTTTAAAGGTGACATATTTAACTTTTTTTCAAGTATTTAGTATTAAACTACAACATACGCAGATCAGTGTAAACCGCAGTATTGATCTAAAACTGCTTCAAATGGAAAACCGTCCAAGTACCAGATTGGAATTCTCCTTTTGCAACATTCAAATATGCTTTGTGCTCATAACATCTTATTTATCGTCACAAATGTGGTTTTGAGCACTATCGGCATCTCTGTGGTCTGTACGTTTTGCCTGCCTGCCATGAATATAAGGGCTGAATCAGGACTGAACCAGGCTTAAACCAGGTCTGCACTAGGACCAAAACAGGACTGTATCAGATCCTGGACCAAAACAGGCCAACATGTGTGGGCCAGCTCACATTAAGAACGCAGGTTTTTCTAGCTATTTTCAGCAATAAATTAACTTTGACTAAAACCATTGTAAAATAGGAAGATATATATATTTTTTAAGTTAAACCAAATCCAAACTAGGCTGAAGCAGGACTTTGAGGTTCAAAGTAGTCGGGTGATGTTGCTGTGACATGTCTCGTCAGCTGATCTACACAGGTTTTGGCGTTGTCTTCCTACATGAAAAGGTAGAATGACATCTCCATCTGACGTCCGACTTCTCCAGAACAGTATCTGAAGTGTGTGAGAGTAAAAAGGCCCCCTTGTCTTTATCTATAGTCCCGTCGGCAAGTCTCCATATTTCCATTGCCTTCTTAATCCAGCAACTACGTTTGTTGTCCCAATGTTCGCTCCATCCCAGTCCATTATGTGGTTCTCCCTGGGGTGTTGTACTAAAGAGGTCAAAACTGCTGTCTGAAAAAAGAACCTTTTACAATAAATGATCAGAGGACCGAGTCAAGCTCATTGGACCATGAAGAAAGTAGGTCTAAACATTTGTAAATTAAAACTGGAAAAAAATCAACTCTATGCTAGGACTCTAAACCAATGCTAAACCAAGTCCAAACTGCTGGGACTAAGCCACCTACCAACCAACTACGTACATGCCCACATCGCACACACATGTCCAGGAGAATAAATGAAGTCATGCCGCTTTATATCTCGGAGGTCAAAGGTGAGGCGCTTGGCGAAATGATAATGTCCCACAAAATCACCTCCCTGCCTGTTATTCCACGCCATAACTCAGGACATTAAGGGACATCGGGGTCATATTTCACATTTGGTCCGATCCTTCACGCTCGTATGTTGGGTATAGCAGACTCACCTGTAATGGAAATTCAATGTCACCTTATTGAGGAATGGCTGCTGTACTGGGGAGGCTGTGGGGCTGTGGGAAGGTTGTGCGCATGGTTGAAATCTCAGATGGAGGGCAGGGTCAATTTGGTTGATGAAAGAAATTGCAAATTCCCCCAAAAGAGAATTTGTGATGACCTATTTGATTTGTGTAGCAATTTGTTTTAACACTCGAAGACGGTTTGAATTGCATTCTTTCCTGGGGTTGACTGAGCTGCGTGATCAACCTCTCCGAGCACCACGAATCACGGACGCGCATTCATGAAGAAGCAAGGTGGGTTAAGTGTCTTGCCCAAAGATACAAAGGCAGTATAGATTGCTTTGAGTAGGAATCGAACCACAGAGCCACTGCAACTGACAGTGATTCTGAAGTTGACCATTTTCGTCTTAGTGCTGTTTGAATTGTCAATGAAAAGATGAACACGTGTGGTTGAATAACGCTATCTTGGTGATTATTGTAAAATAAGTCAATAAAAACATTTTAGTTGAATGTGTGCTCTGCCATAAACCTTTTGTTGAGCTTTTAATCGTGTTACTACCTTGTTCCCTCATCAGAAACAGCTGTACGTATTCAGCTTCGCCTATGTTTGTTTGATGTATGGTTTGTAATAAATCCTCTTCCCTCTGTCTGAACACTTTCCCAGATTTGTGACATCATAGGTAGAAATCTGGGGTGACCCTTGCTCGATTTTTCAGTCCATAAATCATCTCCAGACTCGTTCTGAGCGTTTCTGCCATCAGATCACTTTCATTACAACTGTGTGCATGTCGGAGGGAAAGCTATCTTTTGTTTATTCCCCCATGGTAATTCCCTCTGCTGCCAGTAGATGAAGTGCGAACCCCACATCCTGAGGGAACACCTGACTGATATAAAGTAATGCATGCTTTCATTAGATACGTTTTTGAAGTTCTAAAACACGTGAGGCCAAAGCAGAGGCACTCAAAAGGCTAATAACAATACAAATCGTTTATAAAATGTGTCCTTTAATCTCTACAGGTTGTGTTGACAGATACTAAAACATTCCAAAAGACTATTATTTTCAAATTCAGGTAATGGTCAAATGCAGTGGTAGAATTTTAGGATAAAACTTCAAAATGTATACAATTGACATGTACGGTTATACGTCTTTAATAATTACTGGCTTTATTCACATCAAACGAAAACTAGCACAAAGTTGAATGCAAAAGTGTCCCAATGTGTTTTTTCTCAGAGGGCTGCATATTAATAATATTATAAGCAAGCGGAGGGACATTTTAGGTCTGTCTCATTGTTTAAAACTTACCCAAGATCATTTTGGACAATTCAGCAGGAGGAACGATGTCTTTCTCAAACCATCTTCAAAAGGACAACTTTGTTTGCCCTTGAACAATAAACGTAAATGGTGTCCCGGTGGCAGCAGGTCCTAAGCACAGAACACCAGCGCGCTCGTCCCGTCATTTCTGAGCGGGCGTTTAGTGATATGACACAAATCCTGCGAGGTGCGTTTTGGATTCGCGACGCGCTGGAACGGTCCATCTGTCCAAGCCGATGGACCACCATGCACGCTGACAAAAGCTTTCCTCTTCTTCTCTGGTTAAGACTGTACTGTCTCTTACATTTTACACTATTTTGGAGGCATAAACATAGAGGATTTGTAGTATTGTCAGAACAGAAATAGATTTGGCAAATGATGGAAAATGTGTTTTTTTGTTTTTTTTTACATGAAACAACAGAACTCTTTCATTTCAGACAGTTTGCAGTGGTCCAAAGTGACTAAATAAGTAACATTTTCACCGTATTTAACGTCTTTGTTAGTCCCTGTGATCGTCGCCCCCTGCTGCCTTTGAACGGAACACCAGCCTTGCAACATTTGCCGACATCTTAACCAAAGAGATGTCGCAATGTGAAATGTTTTTGTATGTGATGCTTGTGTCTTATGATAAAGAAAGAAACATTTGAAAACATAAATACAAAAGCTTTTAGGTCTATTTTAAGACGATGTATTTTCACAAGGCAACTGCAGGGGGAGCTCTATTGCCAGAGTTACTTAGTTCTGCTTTAATTATTCAACACAATGAGTTTACAAGTGCTTTTCACAGCTTGGTGAAGAATAAAATGATCTGTATTTAGATGCAGACAGCACACAGCAGTCTCATTTTACCCTGAAGATCTGCTTTTACATATATACATGCGAAATATATTTTACTTAAATAATTGGGTACAGCCACTTAAAACATATCTAAAAATGTGAAATTTTGCATTTGTGTGTTCTTCTATATGATTTAATGTGAAAAAGGCAAAAATGCTATTAAAAGTGTAGTTATTATAAAGTATTGCCAAAGTATGTAGCAAATGGAACTAATGCTACTTTACTGCACACATGGTATTGTGAACTACTTGTGCCAAAAGTGTACAGTTAAAAATATACATAACAATTCTACACCGGATTCTAAAGTCACACCAGATAAAGTCGCCCCCCCCCCATGCACATCCTGCTTATCTCGCCACGTTCACGACCGTATCTCTTATCTCATCTCCAAAAGTGAAAATAAGCGGCGATACCCTGTGCTCCCGGTCTTTTACCCTGCGAGGCGTGCAGACCGGAGCGCGGAGCTGATCTGGCAAAGCGTCACATCGTTTCTAATGTCCGATGGGCGGTCGTCTGTCAAGAGCTGGGTGCACCGCGGGGCCCCTTGCATCCCTGACACACAAACACATGCCGACAAGCTCAGACTAGCCGCCTTCATTCACCATCATCACTGTAAATGTGTAAATGTTAGATCTTTAGATAAATAACAAAACAAGGATTTTCACTTGTTGATACTTACAATACGTTTTCTACTGTACTTTAAGTTTATAATTTTTTTGTAGAATCGTACATCTAATTATTGGTTAACACTTTCAAATTGCAATGATCTTGTTAAAGTACATATTTTGAATCTGAACTGGCTTTGTAACGACTTCATAATACTTCATAATACCCTAACCCGAACTCCTAACACTGACCCCTTAATTATGTATTTACTAAGCCTGAATATTTCTTAAAAACTATTTGGATTTTTGTGTGTGTGTTTATTTTGAACACAGGGTTAGGGTTACCTAGAACATAGGTATGAGGGACTGAAGAAGACAGCAACATCGTAATACTGATGGGATATCGATAAATGCATGTTCTAAAAGGGAAATACAGACGAGGGAAGTCAAAAAGTCCAAGTCAAGTCCCAAGTTCTGTGGTTTGAGTTTCAAGTCCTGTTCTAGTTTTTGTACAAAATTACCAAAAAGCAGCTTTTTGCACACATTATAATACAATACAATATTATTACTCTTATTGTATTACATGTCTAGTTCCCTCATATATCTGATAAAAGGTGTATTTATTCATTTTCATTTTAATTTAAATTATTTTTTAATTTTTTTTAAATGTATTTATTCTTACTTACAACATTACCAAATAGCACATATTTTTGTAATTAGATTATTTAATTTTTTTAAATGGACCTACAAAAAAATCCTGGTCACAAATAGAGAAGTGGGAGGGACATTTTCTAAGAGTATTTAGAAGAGTATTTTCTAAATATATATATATATATATATTTTTTAAGAGAAAACAACAATCAAGTTGTTAAGTTATTTTATCACCATTTACTAGAACTCTCATTGTCAGTTCAACACATTATTAATACAATATTATTACCTTTATTATATTACTTAACATGTCCATCTCGTTCATATATTTGATAAAAGATCTATTTTTATTCATTTATTTTCATTATTCATTAAAGCTATTGAAAGTGTAGTCATATATATATATATTTTTTAAACAATATTTTCCTGTTTTCTATTCCAATTGCACTTTCTCTGCCATATTTTAGATACAGCTATTACGCGTTTCAGCCTCAAGATCTTTTACCATTTTCGCATTTCAAGCAACTGTAAAAATGTCATAATCATATTGACTAATGCATAAAATAATATACATAATCCCTCAAACAACAGCCCTGCACCATCACTCGCTTCCCCGCCTCAAAAACACATTGAACAGATACCATTATGCGCACTCCATATTATTTTTACTTTTTCATTAACCCTGACAGTCCCAACCAAAGCTTCTTTTATTGAATTATTGAGAGCCGTTAGATTGATCTTTTGCTAGAGGTACGGGATTAATCATACACCGGTCGGGATGTGGCTGATCAAATTTACTGACGGCGGACTGGCGGTAATAAAGAAGGGTCAGCGGGCCAAGCGAGAAATGCTGAGACTTGGAAACGGAGCGATTCATGGGCCTATAACTCAGCCCCCCCCCCCCTTCATGCTCTGGGAGGGTGAAGGATTGCAACAGAGAGAGCGAGAGAGCGAGAGAGCGAGAGAGCGAGAGAGGAGAGCGAGGGAGAGAGAGAAGTTCAGGGTGATGGGGGAGGGGCGTGAAACGACAGGGTCAATCTGGAGAGGCAGAAGGAGAATGGAAAACGGGGGGAAAAAAGGATAATACAAGAGGAGGGCAGAGAGGTAAGGTAGGCTGTGGCGGAAAAAACATAGGTGTAGTAATAATAATAAAAAATAATATAAAATAATAAATAAAAAGTGCCTGGAGCTAACACTCGACGTCCTGCTGAGCTCAAAACAATAAATGAGAAAAGGTCAGACGCCGGCATGAGAAACTGGCAGAATGTTGTATCATTACGTTTTGAAGCAGGTTCAGTGGGTAATATTAGGCTTTTAAGAGCTTTCATGGTCATTACATGTGATTCTTTTCGTTTTTTCCAGTAGTAGTTTTGGGCTCAATGTTTCAAAGACATTTAAATAAAGGCAACTCATACAAATGATTCAATAATAATTGCATACATAAAAAAAAGAAAGAAAGATTCCTATATTTGTCCTATTCAAATTGACAATCAAATGCAACTGTTCATTTTGTTAACTGATTTTACGGTAATATTTTTTTATTCATAAAACTTTACAAATGTGACAACTGAGAAATGGTCACGTTTTCTTGGCTTTAAAATGCAGTATTTTGTGGCTTTAAAAAATAAATAATAAATAAATAAATAAATAAATAAAAAAAAAAAAATAATAATAATAATAATAAAAATAAAGTAACAATACAACAATTTTATAAACATTTAAACCAATTAAAATTTTTCAATCACTAAAATATTAGTTTCACTTTCGCAAAATAAACGTATGACTGCTGAGAGTGGCGATGTAGAAACTGCCACACAACATGGACATAAAGGGATGAGAATAGTTCAATCGAGCCACAGATATCCAATAAACATTTAGTGTAGGAACCGTGTCCGTATAACTGTTACAATAAAATAAAATCTTTCTGTCAAAAGATTTTTGATTTCTATATTGACATTGCCGCATTTATTTCTTTATTGTTTACTGCCTTGCACCAGTGTGTCCAAACCCCACAACACGGCTCGTCTCCGTGCAGCTCAGAGTGCTCCGTTTAACCGCTGCGTTAGAAGCTTTTCTGGTGCTGGTCACTGTGTAACTGTCACCTATTTGATGCAGAAAGGCCTTCGGCAGAGAAGTTCTTATCTAATATGGAGCCATTACTGTCAATTTAAGCGCAAATGGTGAAAAACAGCCTCTTCAGTCGCCAGGGCTTGTTGTGTTAAATCTTTATCTGTGCTCAGAAGCCATAATGCAGACGATGACTCATTATGACAAATGCGGGAGAGTGTATTGTGTTTTCCGACGTATTCAAGGTTTTCTGAAAGGTAATAAAACGCATTGAAATGGAATGGGTTATGCCAAAATTAGCACTTCAATAGCATCCAAAAGCTGATCTAAAACATATTACATTGTAGATTTGAATCCAATGCAGTTTAAAGGTATACTGTGCAATTTTTCGGATGGAGGGTTCGCCACCTTCTTGTCTTGTTGGAGATAGATTTGACTAAAATGATCCACAGTATGGCGGTAATCGATCTTCTTTTCTTTAATTGCTAATAAACTGAGAAACACGCATTCTCACAGGGAGCAGGGTCGCCTTTCCACCGATCTGGGGTCTCATTTATAAAGCACAAACTTTAGACACAAACTTCCTCGAGCTTGCAACGTTCTCGTCTCGTTTTCCGTCTCTGAAAGTGCAAAGTCGTTACTATTCCAAATTGTCTTCGTACGTGAAAAAGGTTTGCGCGTAACGTTTCAGTTTGTTCGTGCGCACGCTTTATAAATGAGACCCCTGACCCCTTAACTTCGCTAAGTTAAAAGCCATACTGTGGAACGTTCTAGGCAACTCTTTAACATTTTCAGGGACCCAAGCAAGGTGGCGTATCTTCCACTTGAAAAATAACAATGCGGGTTTATTCTTTACCGAATAAACCCAAAACCTTAAAAAAAAAAAAGCCTAAAATAGAATAGTTACAACATAGGCCTATTAGGTTGGGACTCTTCCAACGGCATTGCAACATATTACACTTGATTTGCTTAGATTTCCCCAAGATATTCCGGGGATTGGGAAGCCGAGGCGGGACTACCTCACTGGAGCTTCTTTATTAAGCAGCTGCTGACGGGGGAGTCGCTTCACGTTTGTTCCCCCTCATGTCAGAGTGCCTCGTGAACACACCACCCACCGCGCCAATGTCAAATGACTCCCGGAGCACCCGCGAGTTCACCCCGCATTAACATTATTCATGCTGACACACAGGCATGGCTTCTTGGGAGAGAAGAGCACCCACCCATCCTCCTTCCTCTCTCGTTCCCCAGGTTGGGTGGACAATAACCTGACAATGGCACTCGGGTCTATATTTAATCCATGTTGACTCAGCATCGATTTAATCAACAGCCGATCGCTACGCACAAGCGCAAACTGTTAAAACTGGCTACATGAATGTCGCGATGCTTTGGCTACGGAAGAGATTATTCAAACTAAAGGGCAAAATCTTAATATCAAAACTGAGCAGCTTTGTGAACTGCCTGATGCTCTGTAAAAACTCAACCTATGTGTAATTTAGAGATGCAAACAACTTATCGTCATTACAGCTGTGTTCATGTTTAAAGAACTTAGACAGGAACCCTTTTTTTTCCCGAATGCTGGTGCTTCGTCCGTACCTGTTTCATCGACCTTGTTTGCAGGAGCGTCAGTGTCAGTATTTGACATTTGAGATTATTGTGAAACAACATTGAAATCCTTAATGTACGTACATGATCTCAAAAGTCTATCGAAGTAACATTCTTTGCTATATATGTTATTTTTTTTAAGTCAGGACTTCTGAACGGGAAAGTATTGAGATTGCCACATAGAGTGCCAAAGAAAAAAGTAATCGTTTGGCTTTTTTGGAGCGTGCATTGGGCTGGGACCATTGTCGATGCCTACAACTCTCACAATTGCTGTTTTTTGGGCTTTGACCTGGATAATCACCGCTGTTGATTGGCCGACTAATCTTGACATTCCCATTCGTAATATGTGTCCTTCAAAAGTTAGCATCAAAGTTAGCTTGGTTGTGGTTATTTGTCTACGTCAATGTGTGTTTCCAAAGTCAATGTAATTTTTTTTATTTTGTGTATTTATTTTATTTTTTATCTTATTTATTTTCTCTGTCCCAAGTCAATGTTATTGTATTTTTTATTGTCTTGTCAACAAAACACATAATATATTATTAATAATAATAATAATAATAATAATAATAATAATAATTAATCAATAATAAAGCTGTCGGTAGCTATACAATGCTTGTCTTAGAACACCAAAACACAGTGGTGCTCTCCTGTATTGAAACTGTAAAAAGCACGGCCCGGAGTAGTTTAATCCAGTTATTCTTTGGTCCCATGAACTGACATAGTTGATTTGTAAATCCGGCATGTCCACTGTCCGTAATTGTCCGTGGCATTTTTTATAACTCGCTCTCACAACAGCTGCTCATTTGTTTACCTGTTTCCATACTTCTCTGTTGGAGACCCACTTGTACGTTATGTGAAATGATGGCATGCATGTTAGCTTTGGCCGTGGAAAGTTTAGGGTTAGCGATATAGCAATTGTTTTCACTGGATGTGTTTTATTATTGATCAGTGTTTTATGTTGCACCTTAATGCCAAAACAAGTTCCTATGTTTGTGAATTTTGTTCATTGACAATGGCAATAAACCTTTTCTGATTCTGCTTCTCATTTCATGTCCTAGTTCAGTGGTTCTCAAACGTTTTACACCAAGTACCACTGAATAAAATAAATTGGCTGAACAGGACTTGAGAAACACTGTACTAGTTCACTCAATTTTAGAAAAAATCATCACAAGGCTCTTACATTAGCAGAGTTCCTTGTTTTGGGCTGAGGGAAAGTGTTCTTTATCTCCCCCTGCCACTGCAAACACGCTAGCTCTGCCCAAACGGAGCAACTACGAAGAAGCAACTCAATGCGGCAAAACGGAAACTGAACATTGCGCCATAATTCCACCGCTGAGTCTGATTTGTTGTTGTTGCCATACTACAAACATCCACAAGCTTAATGACAGTGCTGTTTTACTTCTTGTGTACTTCTTCTTCTTCTTTGACCTTGCATTTATCTGGTGGTGTCTAACACAGCTGTCCAGATGCACAGTGTCATTGTTGTTCCGGGGGGCAGTATTCCTTTATTTAGCCCGTTCCAAAATAAAGTGTGAAGGTGGCGGAGGTAGATGGACAAGTCGGAAACTCGATCTGACATGTGGCTACAAATCCTTACCCGCA
Organism: Chaenogobius annularis; assembly: GCA_015082035.1. Classification (NCBI taxonomy): domain Eukaryota; kingdom Metazoa; phylum Chordata; class Actinopteri; order Gobiiformes; family Gobiidae; genus Chaenogobius; species Chaenogobius annularis. The sequence goes on along the minus strand of BJKM01000076.1, from coordinate 1,156,475 downwards.
CACACACACACACACACACTCATGTCCTGTCCTGTAAGGTCGCCGCCAAATCCGTTTTGCCTTGTTGTCTGAGGCTTCGTTACATTGTGTTAGTCTTTAAAAACTTTCGCCGATCTTCCGGACGATCTTTTGGCAGGTTGTAGGGTCACCCCATTGGCACCAGTTAAAGTAGTGATTCTCAACTGGTGAGTCGGACTCTAAAGTGGGTCTCAGTGAGCTGTGGGCCTTTGCTAACTATGGCTGTGGATGATCAGTGCTTGAATCGACAAAACTCCCTGTAGTTTGAGACTTTTAGGTCGACGTAATCCCTTGTTCGTCCCGGAGGGGTCGCGGTAGGAAAGGGTCGGACAATGTTTTTGAAAACACCTCCATCCAAAAGTAATGTTCAATCTGAAGGAGATGATTTGAGAAGCTAGCATCCCTAACTAAACTTTTATTCTATTGTTTATTGTATTTTCACCTAGGCCGTGACATTTCAGGATAGCTTGAAAGTGGGTTGAATGACGGGTCAAATGCAGAGGATAGATTTTCACATATAGCTTACTGGATGGATGGATGGATGGATAGTATACTGTAATATTAACCAACAAAGCATTTACAGCTTTATTAAAAGTCAATATTGAGGGGAACACACCAATTGCTAGTTCACTTCAGTTTATTTTTTAAACTTAAGCAACAATAAGATAAGGTCCTCTTCCTACCTGCTTTGATTGAAACAAACATATTAGCCTATTAGCTAATCAGACCAATGCTAAACTGAAGTCGCTCGTGTCTGATGTTGTGACGACGGTGATTGACAGCTCTCGTCTTCATTAAGTCATTAGCATAAATCATTCGTTGCTGCTAATTAGATAATTAGCCCATTCATCAGCCACGTTTGCCGTGCGCTTTCTCTCATCGGAACAACGCGGCAGTGCTTCAAAGTTTGTCAATTGCCTCTTTGTGCGCTTCTGAAATAGGTCATCTCATCATCATTACCGTGACGACTCAAAATTATCATTTCACATTTAGTACAGAGATGGATTCCCAAAGCCAGCATTTTGGATTCAAGTCAATGTCCTGACCTTAATCTGGAGCACTGGGGAAGGAGCGGCTGGAGCCACGCGCCAAGAAACAAATCCATTTTGTTCACTCAAAAGTCCAGCTCCATTCTGTGTGAGGATGTTTTATATTTTATAGTTTATATAAAGAATAGAAGAATAGTTCAAATGGACTCTGGTTGGATGGAGAATTGAAGGTTGTCTGTAAAGGTTGTTGATGGCTGCTAACTGTTCAAATTCTGTATACTTGAGATCTGACTTTGGGCTGGGAAAAATGAAAAAGAAAAAATCATATTGATCAATAACAATTTTCTGGCCTGAAGGCTATTTAAGACAGGACAGATGGGGCAGGAGAGAGAGGGTAAGGACATTCAGCAAACAGTTGATGTAGAGAACCCAAGACGCCGAGGAGGCATAAACCACATGTGTAACATGAAGTCATGTTCAGCAGCGTCCAAATTCACGTTTGACGCCCGAGTTGGACGCCCGAGTTGGACGCCCGAGTTGGACGCCCGAGTTGGACGCCGTGTACATTTGAAGGCAGACGCCCGAGTCTCCTGGACCCGCGTCACCAGCAGACGCGCGTCCAAGGCGTCCAGCGCCGAGGAGGAGTTGTGTTTCCGGTGTTGCTGTCCTCAGGTTGAGGAAGAGGATTTAATGTATTTACTTTACATAGTCCAAAAACTGAGGCGCTCGGCTCGGCGGCTTGTCTGGGTCCGCAGATACTTCAGAGGTGAGCAGAGTTCAGTGAAGAGCATTATTTCCTCCAAGAGCTGCATCTGGCAGATTTTTTTATCGGTGCGAGGTTTGTTTTGGTCCTTCTTCCGGGTAGAGCGTAGGTACGTCACTGTGTCTTCCGGTAGAGCGTAGGTACGTCACTGTCTTCCGGGTAGAGCGTAGGTACGTCACTGTCTTCCGGGTAGAGCGTAGGTACGTCATTGTCTTCCGGGTAGAGCGTAGGTACGTCACTGTCTTCCGGGTAGAGCGTTGGTACGTCACTGTCTTCCGGGTAGAGTGTTGGTACGTCACTGTCTTCCGGGTAGTGGCGTAGGTACGTCACTGTCTTCCGGTAGAGCGTAGGTACGTCACTGTGTCTCCGGGTAGAGCGTAGGTACGTCACTGTCTTCCGGGTAGAGCGTAGGTACGTCACTGTCTTCCGGGTAGAGGTAGGTACGTCACTGTCTTCCGGGTAGAGCGTAGGTACGTCACTGTCTTCCGGGTAGAGCGAAGGTACGTCACTGTGTCTTCCGGGTAGAGCGTAGGTACGTCACTGTCTTCCGGGTAGAGCGTAGGTACGTCACTGTCTTCCGGGTAGAGCGTAGGTACGTCACTGTCTTCCGGGTAAGGCGTAGGTACGTCACTGTCTTCCGGGTAGAGCGTAGGTACGTCACTGTCTTCCGGGTAGAGCGTAGGTACGTCACTGTCTTCCGGGTAGAGCGTAGGTACGTCACTGTCTTCCGGGTAGAGCGTAGGTACGTCACTGTCTTCCGGGTAGAGCGTAGGTACGTCACTGTCTTGCGGGTAGAGCGTAGGTATGTCACTGTCTTCCGGGTAGAGCGTAGGTACGTCACTGTCTTGCGCGGGTAGAGCGGGTAGAGCGTTGGTACGTCACTGTCTTCCGGGTAGAGCGTAGGTACGTCACTGTCTTCCGTTACACCATCTTACACCAGCTCCATTCTCGACTTTCGATTCAATAAAAACATTTTAAACCAATAAAATGGTTGTGATATGAATTTGCTGAACATATACAACACAGACTTTGAATTGAAATGTTATCCTCTAAAGTCCGACTGGCGCTCCAAACCACATGATTTTACTGACAGTCGATTGACAGACAGTTGGCAATGAGAACTGATCGACTCTTGAATGAGATCCATTAGGAGTTAAAGGAAAAATATGCAGTATTTATATTGTTATGGTCCTTTTTAAACATGCTCTTGAGTACCTTTAACTTTGGCATCTCATGTTATTTAGCACAACAACAAAAATCTGCTGAACGACTCTTGGATGAAAGTGTTTTTTGTTTGTTTTTTTGAACCTTTTTCTACAATTTAAGAGCTGATTTGCAGTTCCTCTCTTTTCTCCATTCTTTTCCACTAGATGCAAATGGTACACATCCGAGTGCTAGTCAAATCTGGGACATTTGTTTGCCTGGTTTTAGTCGTGGTTTTCCAGATGAAACCTCATGTTCCTGGTCCACCCCAGAACCGAGCGGGCGGCTCTGCTTTTATAAGGCTGTAATCGTCCGTCCATAAAGTTCGCACTGGAAGGAGTTTGCACGGCATGAAACCTGGAACACACATGAAGATGTAAATGTTATTACACATGTTTGAACCTTTACTTTGGTATTTCGGGATGGTGAGCTATAATCCGTTATAATCTGTTTTTTGTTATTTTTATTATTATACTTCTGTTTCTGTACCTAAGCGTTGTTTCAACACCGGGATTTCCCCATTGTGGGTCAAATAAAGGTAATCTTATCTTAATGAGACCTGTAATTTAGTAAATGCAATGTTAAAAAGTGTATTATTATTTAATTAGCCTTTATTTCACCAGGTAAAACATTAACAACAAGTTCTTATTGACAATGTGGGCCTGGGTCACGATTTGGGACTTGAGCCCTGTGCCTTGGGACGGCTTAGGAAAATGGGGAAAAAAACTGTTTTCTCTCTGCATTTGACTTTTCTTCTTTCTTTTTTTTTCATAAAGAAGAACTATTCACATAAAAAATAAAACATATCAAAAATATAAGATGTTTTTGGTAATTTGATACAATGAACTGAAAGAATAGAAACTGAACGCAGAGACTGGGACTTGACTCGGATTTGACTCGGACTTGACTTGGACTTGACTTGGATTTGACTCGGACTTGACTTGACTTGGACTTGACTCGGATTTGACTTGGATTTGACTGGGACTTGACTGGGACTTGACTCGGATTTGACTCGGACTTGACTTGGATTTGACTCGGACTTGACTTGACTTGGACTTGACTCGGATTTGACTTGGATTTGACTGGGACTTTGACTGGGACTTGACTGGGACTTGACTCGGATTTGACTTGGATTTGACTCGGACTTGACTTGACTTGGACTTGACTCGGATTTGACTTGGATTTGACTCGGACTTGACTTTGACTTGACTTTGACTTGACTCGGACTTGACTCAGACTTGACTCGGACTTGGATTTGACTCGGACTTGGATTTGACTCGGATTTGACTTGGATTTGACTGGGACTTGACTCGGATTTGACTCGGATTTGACTGGGACTTGACTCGGACTTGACTGGGACTTGACTGGGACTTGACTCGGATTTGACTCGGATTTGACTCGGATTGACTCGGACTTGACTCGGACTTGACTCGGACTTGACTCGGACTTGACTCGAACTTGACTCGAACTTGACTCGGACTTGACTCGGACTTGACTCAGACTTGGATTTGACTCGGACTTGGATTTGACTCGGACTTGGATTTGACTCGGACTTGACTTGACTTGGACTTGACTCGGATTTGACTTGGATTTGACTCGGACTTGACTTTGATTTGACTCGGACTTGACTTCGGACTTGACTCGGACTTGACTCGAACTTGACTCGGACTTGACTTGGACTTGACTTGGATTTGACTCGGATTTGACTTTGATTTGACTCGGACTTGACTCGGACTTGACTCGGACTTGACTCGGACGTGACTCGGACTTGACTCGGACTTGACTCGGACGTGACTCGGACTTGACTCGGATTGACTTTGACTTTGATTTGACTTTGATTTCACTCAAACTTGACTCAGACTTGACTCGGACTTGACTCGGACCTGGACCTGACTTGGGTTTGTGGGCAGTATCTGATAGCAGTAGATGACACTAAAGTGGCGACGCTTTGACATGAAGGAACTGTAATGTGCTGAAGAGGATTTGTTCACACCTTTAGCTTCATCCATATTCGGTCTTTTCTTGTTTTCATTTTTCGGATGTCCTTAATGTACGGAAGATCAATTGTTCCATCAGACTTCTCTGCATTTATAACCCTGAAAAGACATGTTTTTAATTACAATGTCCTGTCGCAGCACACTTTTCTCAGCCTTTTAAACATTCAATGCTTTGATTTTCCAGCCTTCTATTCAAAGTGTCAAATTCACTGTGAAAAGATGGCAAGATTCACTCATTTGGATCGATGCTAATGTCCTGCTTTGCTAAATTCACTGTGAATTTTACACTCTGAATGATGCATTTGAGGGCTTGAAATTCTATGCATATTGAATGTTTAAAAGGTGCATAAAACTGATAAAAATACAATGCAAAATTCTAAATAGAAAACATTCAAACAGGTTTTTTTCAGGGTTAAAAACATCTTAGTGAGAAATTTGCTATTAAAATCAAATATAAAACAGATGAAACAAATGATCCGCCATACAAATCCTCCAGACATTCATGAGGATATAAAATGTACTACAAAAGAGAACATTTCATTGTCAAATACTCTCGAATTCCCTGTAGTTATTTTTATTTTTTTTTAAACCTGAAATGATTCCCCCTGGTAAACGATCGGCCCCCTGTAGCTCTGGTTCAAAAAGGGTAAATAAAAGTGAACGCTCCAAAAGGTCGGACAATGACGTATGTTTTATTTATCTTGAATGGAAGGTCATTTTGTCATTGATACTTTGTACTTTTACTTCCTTTCATTTGAGAGCGAGCGCATGTTCTGTCTTCACTGCATTTCGAAGCGACCGAAGAGTGTTTTTGGACCCTCTGAAACGACATTCACATTTTTAGAATTCCAGGTCCTGGCTTTGAGCAAACAAATACCGACTTTATAAATCTCAAAGAATATTTTTTTCTGATGACCAATTATCAGGACAAATCTTTATCAAGATCACTCAATTCGACGCTTCTTGTTCCCAAAATCTGTGTGAATTCATTGTATTTTTCACTCTTTGAAAGGTAGATTTAAATACTAGATTTGAATGCGACGCTTGAACTTTTACTCGAGTCTGTTTTGCTGCTTGTATGTGTACTTTTACTTCTTCTGCGGGCGTCCGGGCTTCATTCACATACTCGTGCATGCGTGTGGCACTGGCGCACTTCGGACCTCCTGAGGGCAGCCAGTCACAGAGCGCGCATGGGCCGCTGACTCGCCGCGTGCCCCCCTTTGCTCTGCTTGCGATTGGCAGATAGTCTCTGTTTAATCCTGCGCCAATGTTTGATCCGTATTCCAATAAAATGATGTGGAAATGTATGTTAGAATTACATTTTGTACTAGATTTACAGGGCAGGTTTGTAGTTTCCAGGATTTAATGTGTATGTCAGATGATATTAAGCACTTATATATATAGTAACTGTGACTAATTATGTGTCTTGCCCAGGGGCACAGCAGCAGAATGCACTCCTTCAGTTGATAAACGTAAATGAGTGAGGTCCTTCATTCGTCAGTTCAAAGGTAGAAATCTGAACAATGTTTTGGAAATTGGGACTTTTCAACTGCCACTTGAAAGTCATTTTCAATCTGAAGGCACGCTGAGGAGCTAGAATTGGGGTAAACGCTAAGTCCATCGCGTTACTGTCGTTCAAAAAAATGAAAGTCCGTATGACACATTAGAATACACTTTTCAGTAAAACAAAGGGAACGGGATTGCAGTTCAGATTTTCTTACATTTTTGTGACGTTTATAATGTCACTTCCTGGTTTGACGTGGCCAGCAAATATGACTCAGGTGGGGGTCGTTCCACAACTGTTACTAAGCAACCAGATCGTAAACAAGGGTCGAAATCCATTCAAATCATGGATCACGTTTGTTGATATTTAATTCTAGGTCTGATTTCTAAACGTTTAACTATAAAAAATGTATGAACAATTTAAATGATTCTAATGTGTACAAAATTAAGCAATAAATTCATGAAAATAATCAAAAGAAAGAATGTATGTATATATTAATTTCAATGCAAGCTAGATAAGAAAAAAAAACACATTAAGTAGCTTTTACAGCCAAACAAGAAGATAACAGCCAATCATAGTTCTCATAAAGTGTATTATTTTATATTTGTCTCCAGTTCAAATGATTTTGCTTTTCAGGTGAAGACAGATCATTTAAAATAGCTTGATTGGACATTGTTCTTTTTGCTCCTTTTTTTTTTTTGTCTCTTTTTTTTTTTTTTCTTTTTTTTTTTTTTTAATAGAAACATCTTGCTATACCGCGTTTAAACGCGGAATGCCAATCTTGATCCACAAATAGCTCTGATTAGGTCGTGGTTTTTTTTTTTTTTTTTTGCTCACGCTGTTAGATGATAAGTGCCATATTTCCCGAGTTTAATCATATAGTTTGAGTGTTCTCTTTTATTTATATTTTTACTTCTCATTCCATCTCATTCTGTCGTGTATATGTTAAGAAAATATTAAAATAGCAATAACCAACCTTGAACCTCATTCATTCAGGTTCAAACCGAAGCACTTTCTGATGAACCCAAACGCTTTTATTTAATGTCAATTCTAATACAATATACTTAATAAATGCTTAAAAACAACAACAACAACAACAACAACACAAAACTCAATTCAATTCAGTAACCGTTGCCCAGTATTTATGATCACCCACACTGTCCAACCATTTAGTGTCTTTGCGGTAGGCTCCCTCTCATCGTCGTGGTGACCTCTGACCCATCGGGGGGAGGGGGCGTGACACGGGCATAAAACTGCGACATGTCCACTCCTTACAGGAAACGTTTAACGCACTCAAAATTAAATAAAGAAACGTAAAGACTAGAGAGATGAGTGTAGGAGAGTATGACCATGAACAGGGAGCAGAGAGAGTGCATTTATTTGAATTCCTCGCGAGCTGATTGGCCGACACGAATGGCTTCGGTCTTACGGCGGCTCAAGCTGCTGTCGTTGAGCTTTAAACAGTCACAAAACAAAACGATGTTGTTTTTAAGTGCTATTTGTACAAGATGGCTTTTATTATTGTCAATACCGTCTAACAATACATTATTAATAATAAATAACAAAACAAAAAAGCAACTTGTTCCTATCAGAGGGGATAAAGACGCTCAAATAACTGAAATGTGGCCCATGTTTTGCTGTATTTGCTGTTGCATGAAACAATAGTTAACAACAAACACTTATTTGTTGCGGTGAAGTCTCTGACCTGGACTCAAATCGACTCGTCTTCAGTTTGCCGTTTGCTCCTCTCCGAACGTTCCCTCGCTCGCTGCCATCGTTAAATACAAGCGTTTGTGATTTTCTGGGGGGGGAAATAACAGTGCAAAGCGACGTCGGCAGGCGCACGGTTCCATTCGGTGAGAGGCAGGGGCGTGTTTGTTGTGAACGGACAGGTTTTTCTGGATTACAGACGTATTGTTGAACATTCTTGATGCCTTTTGGATATAAATCTTACGTATCCACACTGGGCAGCGACAGGGACACTTCCTGGAGCGGGTGGAATATCTCTGTTCCGCCTCAGACAAAATAATTACAGCTAATAAATGCACGGATGAAAGAAAAAAAAATACTTTGGAGGTTGTTTTGAGGTACAATTAACACTAAGATTTTGCTTTTGATTGAAACTTCTTTGTAGCACTGACACAATGACCCAAAAGCTGGATTATACCTTTTCCAAATGTATAATAATGTAAAAAAACAACTATCAAATGCATAAGCTAAATCGCTGAATGAAACACTTCATTCTCAAGTACTTATTTATTTGTACTTACTTAATTCTTACACTTTCAAAAAAAAAAAGTCAGTATTTTGGTAATTTATGGAATGTTTTGATGACATTCTTGCTAGTGTTACTGTTTATTTTATGTGTTTCGTTTGTGACAAGGCTAATGTTGACCCAATTTTGATTTATTTTAAGTGTTTTTCTTGAGTTATTTCCCCCGTACGAATAAAATTTAAATTTAAATTTAAATTTAAATTTAAATTTAAATTTAAATTTAAATTTAAATTTAAATTTAAATTTAAATTTAAATTTAAATTAGTAAACATTGTGACAAGCCTAACGTTGACCCAAACCAAATCATTTGTATTTTAATTGTATTTATTTGCGGTCAGAATTTTCATTCATTTTATATTCTTCACATGAATAAAAAGTTCACTTACACACAAAAAGGTCTGTTCCTTTAGTTTGTTAGCAGGACTTGGTCTCCAGGTTCTTTCCCACTACAGCCCGTTTACCAGACAAACGTCCCAGAATATGAGCCGCTTCCTCATATGCAAATGCCTCTTTTCCCATTTTCCCCTTTTTATTCCTGCACATGTGATTTATGCCCCAGCCTTACTGCGTATCTCCTGCCTGAAGACTGAGCGCTCGGGTCGGAGAGCTTGTAGCGCTGTGGATCAATCTCGATCAAAAGCCATTTCCAGCCTATCAGCTCAGCCTAATCTTCTGCTTTGTTCCCCCTCTGCTTTCCCTCCGCTGTTTGACCACTCGCCCTGCCAACGGGACGGACAGAGAAGATGGTTTTCCTGTTTGCAGTGCCTGCCTTAGATTTATGTTTAAGAAGCAAAAAAACAAACAAAAACAAAACCGGTTAAATATTGCATTAGGTTCCATTTGTGAACGTGGGCCATTTTTTGCAAGCAGAATTTTACTGCAATTAACACTTAATAAATACTCAACTTTAATCCCTAAATTAAGTCGTTATTAAGTCTGAAGCATTCCTAGTAAACGATTGGTTCATTATGAATTAAATCTTAATTCATGCTAATTAAAAATGTAGTTATTATAAAATGTGTTTTTGGGGTTTTCAACAATGTTAGTATTTATCATGATGCATAATTGTGCACGTTTGCATTAGTGGTACAAAAGAGTGGTTTGTTTGGGAGTATTTTGACTTTTATTTTTATTAATAGTTTTCATCAGAGTACTTTGCAGACAGAATCTTAAAAAAAGGAAACTAAAAGTAATTAGGGCAGACAAAACTATGATCAAAGGTCTGGACATTTTTCTAATTAAGCAGAACAAAAAAAAATGTAATAATAATAATAATAATAATAATAATATAAAACATTTCATTGTGACATGACACAAAAATAAAATAATGTAATAAAACTACTACAAGTCCTCTAAATGTTGACAAAATGTATTATATATATTTTTTGCTCAATTTGCACATTTGTATTTAAATGACTACTTAAACAAATAGTGACTTCCTTTTTAAGTCCAAAGATGAAGACTGCAACTAATTTCATATTAGTTGTCATAAATGAGCTTGAAACGTGATTGGCTGAGAGGCTGTGCTTTGCTAACCAACACATGGAATCCATCGCTTAAAGTACAGGTTTTTACGATTTTCTATTTATACCTGTTTTACGAATAAATTAAATTTTTTACACCAATCAAGTAGGTATTTGTGGTGAAAACACTGAAAAATCTGCAGAAAATGACAGGAAGTGACATCACACTCATTTCGGACAAATTGTATGCATCATTTCTAACAACTTTTTTGACACTCTAAACATTAATTAAACGAAATGAAATTGCTCTCATACATTTTTATTTGTAAAAAGAAAAAGAAAAAGTGCCATTAAATGAGTTTTTGCCCAGTGTTTGCTGGGTAATCTCCTTGAGTGATGTCATCAATTACAAAACAGGAAGTGAAATTATGAACATAAAAAATTTGCTATTCTGTGATGATTTTTTAAAAGAATTTTAGCATAATTATTTAGCAAAATATACTTATCTTAACTGCATTTTAGTTCAATGAGTCGTCATTAATATCATATCGGAATTTCCATAGTATTATTAGCAAAATTCATTATTATGACCATTTTGGGGGAATTTGACCCAGAACAGACAATAAACAGGAGAGTTAAAACCTGTCTTGCTGAAAGCCGTTCCCATCCAAAGCTCGTTCCTTCGTGCCGTTGTGGCGTTAATTAAAACCGCGTGGTCCGGGTTGGTGCAATTTTGAGATAAAGGTAAACTTGTCAGGACTTCCCATTGCAAGATGAAGTATGGTGTTGTTACGGAGGTGCAGGGGCCACAAATCATCATCCGCACGTGATCGGGGGGGGCAGGTTTGTACGTAACACCGCTGCACTTCAATTATAATGAGAGGTGCTGAACCCGTGTACTTGAATCAAAGACATTTAGAGCTTGTACTTGGTTATGCTCCGTTCTATTGGTTGGATGTTGAACTTAAGAGCACAAAATATAATAATAATAATAATAATAATAATAATAATAATAATAATAATAATCTAATAATAATAATAATAATAATAATAATAATAATAATAATAATAATAATAATAATATAATAATAATAATAATAATAATAATAATAATAATAATAATAATTTCTGATGTTAAATTGCTGATGGTCTAAAAATGCAATGGATATTAATTGTTATAATTTAAATAGTATTACGGAATTGTTATAAGTGAAAACAACAGCGGTCTAGAACAATCTGATGGTAAAATGGCGGTTATCACGTTTATACAGAATGTACCTCGAACGATTACTGTCCACCCTTTTTACTGCAAGAAACGATATATATTTTGTCATGGTGGATTAAACTACTCGCAGCACTATGATGTTTATTACTTCTTAAAAATGATGCTATTTCATCCTTTTTTAATCTATTTTAGCTGTGTATTTCATTCAAGTATGCATTGTTTTGTACTGTTATTGGCCTTTAAACATGCTCTTGAAGTACTTTTTACTTCGATATTCTCATGTTTTAGAACGTAAAACAATGGCCCTCCGCATGCTCGGATTTGGTGTCAGCACGCCATCTGCTGGCTGCAGTGGAGATAAAGGAAGTATGTAGGCAACAGTACCTCCTAATATATGTCTGCAGTTGAAATGAATGCAGTTCTGTCTTTATGACTTCATGGAAAACTGTGCTGAACAATGGACGAGTGACGTAGAGCGACAGCTTTGTAAACAGGACGGACTAAACAAGCGTGAATGAAGCTAAATACAACTCCAGGGGACAAGGTTAGAACATCGTTTCTTCTGGCTCCTGGTTATACATACGTGGCTCAAAAAAAAAAAGGAGGAATTACCATTTTTCAAAATTAAAAACAATTAAAATGAAGCCATTTTGAACAGAAAGTCTACCAACCGTTTTTATGATAGGCCAGTATTGCAGTTTACAATAAACAAAATGTAAAATCCTGGCCTATAAGTTGCCGTCAGACGTGACAAATTGAGGAGAGAAGAAATTCAAATGTGGCTGAAATAAGAACAGAAGAAGAACTACCACGCATTTGGACCACTGAAGAGAGACAGATCGCCCAAACACGCGTGAATGACCAAGCATGTTTTTGATGAGGATGTTGTTAAAAACTTATTAAAGTAAATCGGCCATAGGACCTTCATTGCAGCTGGTTTGCGGTTCAATAACCAGCCTTACTCTCTGAGTGAAAACCCAGCTACAACAAAGGGAGACATGCGTGTTTGAAATCCTGATGTTCCGGAGCCCGCTGACAGACTAGTTTATCTGATCACCCCCTGCTGGAGATGCACAGCAATCAGCTTTCACTCAAGAAAATAGTCCCTTCCATTTGTACAGAGAGGAGCGAGAGAGGTACAAATGAAGGTTGATTACAGAGGAGTGGACAAGGAGAGAGGGGAAAATGGAGCAGCGAGCAGGGGAATTACCGACGGAGCGCAGGGGACGAACCGGGGGCCCCACTGATAAAGGCCTGTTTAAAGTGGATATATAGGGCAGGGCCGGGGTCAGCCAAGATTTGGAAAAAGCACACCGAGACATCTCCTCCACACAGAGCTCTCTGGGATGTAGGGTGGTGAGTCAGACATGTGTGTGAAGTAAAGAGAGGAAAGTAAAAAGACATTATGCAGTAGTGGATTATGAATGGTAAACAACAACAAAAACTCTAGTTGACTATGCTTGACTATGCTAACATGTTCTCTACTAAGTACAGGGATGTGGGCGGGGATAGGGCAGTGGAGCCTCAGTGGCCGGATAGTACAGAAATACTCAAACATACAAGGATCAATCAAAATACAAGTCTGAGTAAAATAATGATGAGGGAAACACTGTTGTAACAAGGTTAAAAAACTCATTAAAGTTGATTTAATGGATTTTGATTTTGCATATTTCCTGTTTAAAATGCATTGCTTAGCAAAATGTATTATTACGCGTCCTTGCACTACAATGGAACGTTTTGTCAGTTTGTCAAAAGTGAAACTAATCATTCTGTTGAATCATATTGTGCTTAATACAGCAAACACGAGTAACATAATAATAATAATCATGTTTGACACATTTTTTGAAGTCTCTGACAGCTCTACAGTCGTCATTATTCTTTGACTTCGTTACTCAGTGGTCGGTAAGCCACTTTCTGGGCTCACTCTGCGCGCGGTGTAACTCTGGTGTGGGGACTTCATCCATTCTGTAGCATTAAAAGTGTGAGAGGAGCTCAGAGACGCTGTGCAGAGCGTTGGGGCCGGCGCTCCGGATTCATCTTGCCAAAGGACACAATGACAGAACGTGGTCGGTGCAGGCGGATAAATGAATATTGTAATGCATTAAGCATACATTATGTTTTCAGCGTAGTGTCACAGTGCAATTGTATTCATATTACTGACAACATGTAACAAAACATCCCAAACAAAACAAGTACGGAAAATATAAATGTTGATGCTAAGAGACTCAAATGCTCAATAGATTCAAAATGCACTGACGATGTATTCAGGTTGATTTAGAAATAAACTGTTGAATAGCAAGTTCTGCATTTTAATTGACTTTGCTACATCAGCAGGCTGAAAGAAAAATCCTCATCCAGCACCACAAACAGAGAACAGAATGCAGTAGCTGACAGCCTCTGCTGTTCCATAAGGAGGCTTGAGCATTTGTTTAAGCTGGTGCAGTACCGGGGGGCTCCCACTGTCAGGCGTGTCCACTGTCAGCTCATTAGGGCTCCTCCGTTGTGCTGCAGGTCCATGTCTTTCAGGGTATTTGACCTCTGGACCCGCGCGCTAACATGTACAGTCAAGCAGCGCTCATCACCACGGGAGCAGAGATAAAGGAAGCAGAGGGAACAAATCGAAGAAACAGGCAGCGTGATTAGTGGTAAGAAAAAAGCAATCCCCCAAAAAGAAAATGTGACATTTCTGCTGGAAAAAAAAAACAGATTTAAAGTGGGAAAATAAGAAAAATAGCTAAATTAATAAAATGTGAAATTTTTGAAAACATTTTAGAGAAAAAAAAATAAAAATTGGATTATGTTAGGTTAAAATAGGAATAAGGTAATTTTAAGTAGCTATGTTAATTCAATTTTGAGAAAACTATTGCCCATAGTGACTGTTTTCGGAAGTACGTCTTAATCTAGAGCAAACTGGGAAATTTGTTGGTAGGGGCCCCTCTTGTTCGGGGGCCCCTATGCTCTTGCCTAACTTTTCCAAACAATGAAACCGCTCCTGCTCTGTTCTGTCACCTGTCTGTCAGCGGCTATGTTTCCAAAGACTTCACTTTTGACCGTTTATTATCTGATTTCCGGAGTTTTCAGTTACTTCTAATGGGAGTAATCGGATTTCTTTCACACCTTTGCAGGAAAATATGCAAGAAAAGGGCACAGACAAAAATAAAAGAGAAAATGAAGATTTAAAGAGCTAGTTTAAAATACATTGCACTTCCAAATACAACAGTTACTTTAAAAATCCCTGGGTTAACTGACACGTAAGATCGTCACATCAGATTTCTCCAAACCCTGCCCGTAAAAGTGTATGTTGATTATAGAGACAAACAAAAGTCGGGCAGTATTAGCGTGCACAATGACACAAAAACTGAATGATGTTTATGTACTCGGAGCTCTCTCTCGACTTGAAAGGCAGAAGACGTATTCATTATTCAAGATGTCACCTTAAATCAGGCCGCGCTGCATCCAAATAGAGCTGTCTGGTGCACAAGTGGGAAGTGTGCAGGCGTACACGTTTTCTACACCTACTTTGTTTATTTAATGCGCTGTATATTATTTTATCAGTGGTGGAAAGTTATTAAGTACTAAAGTAAAAGGGCCATTCTTAAGTAAGCTGTTTAGGTGTCTGCACTTAATACATTTTGCAGTGGGTACTTTTTACTTTTACTTCACTACATTTGAATGTATGTATCTGTACTTTCAACTGCACTGCATTTTTGAAGTGGATTGAAAAGTAAAAGTATATTTTTAGGCTTTAGAGCCGCTGAAATGGCTGAAGGGTTTGTTTTTTAGCATGTTTATGAAAACATCTTCCCTGCATTTTTTTGTAGCTCCTTTTGAACAAACAAAGGTTTTATAGAGGAAAAATAACCTGGGAAGTTTCCTACAATTACCAAAACTCAACAGAATTCCTCATGAAGATTTATTACAAATTGATGTTTTAATAGTTTTCAAAATACATAATTACTTTTACTTTTCACTCTTATAGTATATTTTTAAAGGAGTACTCTAATCCTTTTGCTTTTATTAGATTTAAAAAATCTGATACATGTACTTGCTCCTGTATTTGAAACCAAATTATAATTTTTTATTTTTTTTTGGTGACATGTATACTTTTTTATCAATCAATAAATCAACAAATAAATCAACAAATAAATCAATAAATAGATGGATAGATAAATAGGAAGACTTAAGCTTATTTAAGCAAAGATTTTGAAAACATGTTTGAATAATCCGGGTGAAACAAGAGTAATAGACTCCAACAGGAGTGACATGTTTAGAGTAGCTGCACGCACAGCCTGGTACTGATATAAACACTCTATCCCATTCATTTTAATGAGGCAGCAACGTAAAAACATGGATTTTGACATTTGTAGCCTGCACAGACAAATGGTTGTTGTTTATATGTTCATTTATTTGCTCAATGTGCTCGAATTGCTCCTCTGGGAAGTTATATTTATTGACTACGAGTAATAACAGTCAAAATGTAACTTCCAGCTCCATTTTCTAAAGATCACTCATTTAAAGCTGGGGTACACTGACTTTTTATTTTATCATATTTTTTGTAAATGAGTAAATGTTGTGTATACTGTAAAAGCAGAAAATTAGCAGAAAATTAGACCACTGCAAGCTGTCTGCATCTTGTAATGAAACATCTTATGTCAAAACGGAAGTAAGAGTTGAAAAGTAGCGCTCTGATCGGCTGCGCTTGGGTGAAATTTGGCTTCTGAAAAGGCGGTTTTAAAGCCACGCACGAGTCCGAAAATGAATGAATTTGAATTTGAATTTGAATTTGTCCATTTCCAAATTAAGTCCGAATGTCATACAAAAGCTACAATGCCATTCACATCCAATTGCCATAATATCCCGTGCAATTTATATGACCAATTAAAATAAATGTTTATTACGTGGTCGTTAGCCTTTCTTCGTAAGGTTAATGACGACGCTCTGGTATTACTCCCATGTGGTCGAGTCCTTGTCAGTCGCCATGACGGACCTGGTTTTTCATAGTTAGAGATGTTTGGAGACAACTCTTCTATTTAAAAATACATTCGAGTTATAATAAAATACTGTTAGTT
This sequence comes from Chaenogobius annularis, assembly GCA_015082035.1. Classification (NCBI taxonomy): domain Eukaryota; kingdom Metazoa; phylum Chordata; class Actinopteri; order Gobiiformes; family Gobiidae; genus Chaenogobius; species Chaenogobius annularis. The sequence continues at coordinate 1,139,969 of BJKM01000076.1, read as the reverse complement.
TGGCTTTATTCGTCCTGCTGTTTTGTTGCTATGTCACGGTTTTATCATTTGTGTTGCGGGTCTATAAAAGCTATGTAAATAACCGGTAGGTGGAAGTGGTGTAGTGGGTTAAAGCATTCGTCCATGAATCGGAAGGTCTCGATTACTGCGGCGACAAAAGAAAAAAAAGAAACAGCAGCAGATGAAAATGTAAATGCCACATCCAATGTAATTTCAAACCCAATTCAGCTCATTGTTCGAGGCTAGATTTCCCACAGTACACTTCCCCGCGCTCGTCTGCGGCCGTAACATTTGCCCCCCTGCCGCCTGTAAATCTCCCTTATCACACTGACCGATGGTAACCCCTGCCCCACCACGGCGTCTGCTTTACTCAACTTGGATTTGTTGACCCTAACTTACATGGACAGTGAAAGGAGCTCAGGCTGGATTTGGTAAATCTTTGTGCACCTGCTAAGAATAGTAATCTAACTGGTAGACTTAAATTGGCAGATATTTTACATTATGTTCTGCAGTTGCGTTGGGATTTGATAATTCGTTTCGCAAAGCTCACAATGCGCATTTTGAACACATTCAAGGGGCAATAACATTCAATGCATAGTTTTTTTCTATACAAGATCTCATAATTGCTGCAACGGCCATGAATGAAGCAGAAACGACAAGAGGACAATAGGGCAAAGAAAGTGCATTTTTATATGTCTTAGAAACAAGTCGGTGTCATTTGTTTTATGTCGTGAAAAGTGACTGGTTAATCCCATTGGCTTATATTTGAAAAGGTGATTTTTACTTCAAATGGACCCCAAAACAAGACCGTATTGACATTTTTTGGATAGTTCTAGTTTACTTTTGGGTTTGTGTCATATCTGCGACACCAGGCCACAACTGAACACAGTAGAAAGTAATCATGAAATTGCAATGGAACCCATTTTTTAAACACTTGATTTGATGGATGACACATTATATTTAGTGTCCAGACTGAGCCAAGACCAAATCAAGTCAAAGCCAGACCTGGTCAGAAACCAGTCCAGACTGAGCCAAGACCAAATCAAGTCAAAGCCAGACCTGGATCAGAACCAGGTCCAAGTCAAAACCATTATAAATCAAAATAACTGAAATGTATATATATATAAAAAAAAAAAGAGACTGAAACTGCTTTAAATTAGTAAAAAAAAATAATGTGTTTTTAAAATAATTTGAAATCTATTTTTTAAATATATAAATGTTGTGTATTTGAAGCCCGCAGGAGTACAATGCATACACATTTGGTCCTTTTATAGCCTGGAGTCGGCAAAACTCATTCAAGTACCATTCCTTTTGCGTTGATTTTTGTCAATTTTTGCTTTTCTTTTTTTTCAACGGACTGCGGCTCCCACTCAAACCTGTCCCATGGGGAATTAATGCTATAAAATGATTCACAGGAACATGATTAAAAACTATGAAATAAAATTGAGGAATCACTTGATCATATTGGTTTGGTCTGATGACAGGAGGCAAGAGCGTAAGTGAGGGGTAAATATAGTCTTCCTGGTTGAAATTTCCCCTCAGATTTATTCAAATTCAATAATTTGAAGTTGTGTTTTTCACTTTTTGTTCCTCGTTTGTCTTCTCTTTCTCTAATTTCCTCATTCAGACCGCTTACACTCGCCCAATCTCCTAATTCATTTTGTATCGGTGCCAACTTTTCAGTCAGACATCGCTCATAGGCACTGCATTTACTGATTAGACTTTGCTTTTGTCTTTGCTCTCTTTGTGACGGCAGCGTGATTTAGAAAAGAAAATGAACAACAAAATGAAGAGAAAAACATGTTTTGTATAATGGCTGTAAACGATTTGGACAAATATTGAATTTTACCAGCTGCAGCGATCGATTGTAGTTCCAAAAAGCTGCAGAATGAATCTATAGTACGGTATTATTATTGAAATTGTGAGATTCTATACGGTTCTGAGATATAGCAATTGTGTGGATCAATGCAAAGACAATTTACCCCAGTCTTGTTAGTTTTGTGTCACCATAATTCATGTTTTTCACATGTTGATTACTCACTTTTTTTTTTTAAACTTTCCTTGCTTTGATGCCGCATATAGATTCAGGCAAATAGTTGTGGAATAGGTGTGCGTTTTTTAAAAAAAAAAAAAAAAAAAAAAAAAAAAAAAAAAAAAAAAAAAAAAAAAAAAAAAAAAAAAAAAAAAAAAAAAAAAAAAAAAAATAAAAAAAAAAAAAAAAATTTTTATGTGAAAAAAAAAAAAAAAAAAAAAAAAAAAAAAAAAAAAAAAAAACATTTAAAAAAAAAAAAAAAAAAAAAAAAAAAAAAAAAAAAAAAAAAAAAAAAAAAAAAATCCAGCCAGGAAAGCTATAAAACATCAGACAAGAGCAAAATTACATTTGGTGGAAGAGAGAGCCCGCACAGCTCCCAGCACAATAAATATCTCCACCACACTGTGCAAACTTTACACAGACGCGCAAACTTTGGAAACTTCTGTCAGCACTGGAGTGTATCGCTTTTCTCAAATACAATGTCTTATGTTAATGTCAGATATAAAGTGGCAAATAAAAGCATTCATTTTATTTGGGGTGTAATTAGCAGAATCACAGGATGAATGTTGATGTCACAATAGTTCAATTTCAATTTAAAACGCCAAAATAATGATAAAAAACTAAATTTTTAGTTCTGAGTTCTTTAAAGGGGACATATTTTGCAAAATCAACCTTTATGAGATTTTAGCCACGTTGTTACACTGTGTCCGCATCATTGGTGTACTCAGAATGGTTTAGTTTGATTCACGACTGTTTGAGTAATCCTGGATTGTTTTGCATATGAGTCTTGAGCGCTCCGAAAAGGCCTGTTTGCACCTACCCCCTATCCCTGCCTACTTTCCTATACAAACTTGTGTTCATTCAAAAGAATTAGACTCCATGTTCAGGAACGTTGTGTAGCCTTTTTTCAACAATACAACCAAATAAAATGAACATCCACTGCAAGGTGCGGCAAAAGGAAACTATGACTATAATTCTGCACTTTTTAACAGGAAATAATGGCGCCATTTCTATTTTTAAGCCGTTTTAGATCAATTATGCAGTTTGCAATGTACAAAATGTAGAATATGTATTTGTTATAGTTTATTACAAAGTACTGGGTGGAAAAAACATAATATGTCATACAGTACTATACTAGTTTTGATTTAGAGCAAGATCATTCTTTTTTCCAGTATTGATACTTTTTGAGCAATAAAAACAGCTGCTATGGAATAAAGGCTTGTTTCTAAGTCTATTTATTGGCTGAAATTTGACGCAGCAGGGTTTTAAGTTGAGAGCCCTCACAGAGTTGTACATTTTACTGAAAAAATAAATAAATAAAAGGGCTGGGCAAACTGGGCTGGCCAAATCCATCCGGTTTTGTTCCAGTGCAGTTTGGGTCAGATATTTGGTCTCATCGTAGAGTAAAAATCGACTTATCGTTGGACAGAGCATTTTGAGTCGCCACGAATTTCTTTAGCCATATAATTAACAAACCCCACGAAAGCATACCATTGACGATTAGCCGTGGCTCAATCTCGATCTTCATTCAAATTCGATTAACTGCCCCGCCCTGCTTGGAAAATTGTCCACGTGGTCAGCGACGTCCAAGTTTCAACTCCCGGACCACGGTTCTACATCGGCTTTGCGTGTTTGCCAATGGTTATAGTATCTGGAGATGGGTCCGGCACTGACGGATCGATCGAATGCGCGCCCTTCCCTTTCCTGAGCCGCTAACGTCTCTCAACCATCCCGTCCCACAGCTAAACGTTCTCAATGTATGGAAATCCCTGTATCTATCCACTCCGAGCTCACCTTAAACGGCCTGTGCATTTTCATCCATCTGTACCTTGGCCCGGGCCCCACGCCTCTCCTCTTAAGTGCTACTGAAAGATAGTCACCATAAAGCCAAGCGATGAGATTTTACTTCCTGGTGCTGAAGGAAAATCCATTTATTTTGGACGCCGTAGTGTTGTCTCCAGCTAAAAGGCCCGATGCATTGATTACATTCCAAGTGCCATAATACCCTAAGTGCTTGGACGACTACAGTGGACCTTCCTCCCTCCTTTAATGAAAATAGATCAGGTATGCATTTTAATCGCCGGGGGAGAGCGAAAGAGAGAGGTGGGGGGGGGGAAGCCAGGATGTGGAGATTAAAGCGGAAAAGAAAGAGCTGGAACTAATTTGGATATTAGGACTTCTAACGCGAGTAAAGAGTTTGACAGAAAAGTGCCGTGTGCAGACGAGGGGGCATTTTTCACTGTCGACAGATTCATCAGAGCGGAGTTTGATGGCACGCTTTCAGCTCATCTGTTCTTATACTGTATTCGATCCAAATTGGCAGACGACAAACAGTTCTTAAGAAAAGTAGAGATTCTTTACAGAAATAATACTCTTATCCTGTTGGGTGTAAGTTATAATGTTGGTGTTGAGCTGCTGATGAAGCAATAATTTATAGTTTTTATGATCACTACTGATGTATCCATGTATGTTTATGGTCATACTTTACACTTACGCTTTAATTTCCCTTGAAAATGTGACTGAATAGTATTTTCAATTTATTTTTGTAATACCCGAAATCACAACAGCGGTTGCCTCGAAGGCCGACAGTGAAAAACAGATTAAACAATGTTCATAGGGACTTGGCAATGTCCCAGCATCCCGTGTCCTCAGACAGATGTCCCAAGATCCCCTGTCCTTAGGCCCACCTTCTCAGGGAGGAAAATGTACCAAACCTCTTTTGGGAAAAGTAGAAACCTCGAAGGTCCGCAGTGAAAGGTGAGATCCGACTCCCTCGGACGGACAGGAGGACGCGCCTTCAGTTTGCAGATCGACAGGAGGAGAACCATGGGGAAGTAGAAGAAGAAGAAGAAGAAGAAGGTGTGAACAGCAATGAACAGACACAGGTGAAATGAAATATTCAATATTGCTAATAGGAAAAGTAGTCAGAAGCAGAGGATCGCGCTCAAGCTGCCATACTTCACCAGCATCATTTCTATGACAAGACTAAAAGTGCGTGCAGTAGGTTGTGCAAAGGCAGCAGTGGCTCAGTTGGTTGAGCCGTTCTGCCACTCACTGTCTGTTTTGAGGTTTGATCTCCAATGCTGGTTTTACAAACTTGGACATGTGTTCTTGGGAAAAAACATCTTGCCTTTAAAAATATTTGAGTGATTGTTGGTGGTTGAACAGGTGATTGGCGCATAATGGCTGTCACCTCTCAGATAGTTTAGCCTCAGGGCAGCTGCGGTTTGTGCTTTCGAACATTGGATTTGTTTCTCAATTGTCTTTTCTGTCTTTTTTACTTCATGCTAGATTTTGGCTCTTCTTGCTGATTCACCTTTTACTCTCAAAGTCTTTTCAGAGTCAGGTTCAGACAATTTTATTAATCCCACCAGGGGCAATTAGCTCGAGCAGTAAAAAAGCGCATTGTGGACAACCAAACATTCAAGATAAAGTGGAGCAATTCTGAACAAAGAGGCGCTCTGAGATAAAGAATTAGCACCTGATAAAAGAACATTACCTCTACATTATCACATAGAATTCTTAATTTAAAAGGCAAAATGCAGTACGAATACAATACTTCAAATACATTTTCATCATCATTAGTTTACGCAAAGTTGTATTTTGATTGATTCCTGCATGTTTGAGTAATCTTGTATTGTCCTGAAATGAATGCTTGGGAAAATTCCTGCTTTCCCCTACCCCCTATCCCTGCCCACATCCCTGTACTCAGTGTGATTATTTGAAAAATGAAGTCTCAGGTTCTAAAATGTCACGTAGCTACTTTTTCGAGATTAATATTGCGGTTTGCGATGAACAAATTGTGAAATGCTGATCTACTTATGTTATACTGTACTCTATTTCAATACTATGTAGCAGGAAAAAAAACATAATATGTCTCTGTGAGCTAAGAATCACATCGGCTTTTTGTTAAATCTGTGCCTTACAAGGAAGCCAAGTCTGTCTGCAGCACTCAACAGATTGTACCGATGGAAGTTCAGAGTTGTTGTTCAGTTCGCTCTTGACTGATACTCTCTCAAATCCACTGATAAGCCCTTCAGGTTGTGTGATGCCGCTGCAAGTGAATCCGGAAAGCTGCGCGCCGGCCCAATGTTTACTTCCATTTCGTTGCTGACACATTGGACCGGCCATGTCTTCCATCTCTCTCTTGCGCTGCGTCTCTCAACCCTTTCCTTCTTTTGACGATAGGGTCGTAGCGTGGCCTCTCGCACATTGTTTTAATCTGCAGTTATTGGAGGAAAAACGGGAGGTGAGACGTGAGAAGTCGAAGCCAGTCAAGGTACGCGCCAGGGCTGGGAAGATTTCACCGGAGCGTTCATCTGGCTTCAATCACTCCACCCAACACGGCGCTAGCGGCGTTTTCTGTTGCCAATCGCTGTGCGCACAAAGAGATGACGAATAGATACGGGTGCCAGAGTTTGCACGTGGATGGGCAGGACGAGAAAGCGGCAGAGGGTTTGGCGTTTTGGAGATTGGGCGGTTCAGTTGTTGAATGTGAAATGAGTAACTTTTCTGGTGGAAGGTGCGCGACCACGGAGGTTTGATGGCGTTCTTTAGAAGTTTGCGCAGTATGGATTTAACCTTTATCGAGCTCCATGGAGACAAGAAAGTGCCGCACCAGGCCAAGTTACAGGTCAGATCTGTGGAGAGATCTGTTTTTAAGGTGCTTTTGAGCAATATAAACTATCCTTAATAATTGTTTGATAGATTGAATGCCATGTGTGGAACATTCAGGCAAACATATCAACGCAGACAAGCATGTGGCGTGTTCTCCCATCAGCAAAGTTACGTAATGTACCTTTAAAGGTCACACAACTTTTTTGAGCTTTTAATGCTATAATTTTTTCTTCCTCAAAAACTTAATTTGAGAGATCTTTTTTTTTTTTCATTAGATCTACTTACCCTTAATAAATAACTATAATGTTTCAGTTGCACAATATGAATAAGTCAAGTCATTGGATAGAATTCAGTTATTTGGGTGGTGTACTTTTACTGAAGCTGTTGTATTGTAATGAAACACAGGAAGTAGATCGACTGAACTAAAGGTCTCCGAAAGGTTGGACAAATTTTCAATGAATTCCTCACTGAAAACTAGTCCAAACCTTTCCCATTCCTGATCTGTACAGCCGTGGTGTGAGCCAGGAACCCCGCTTTGGCCAGGGCATAGACCAGCTCTTTGATACAGACCAAGGTCCACTGCACCTCTCACCTGGTATTTGCCTATCGTATCTGCTCACTACCAATCGGCCTTCTTCTGGATCAGTCGTTTCTCTCAAATGATTGTCTTTGAGAGTAGCTGTCTGGCAAAATGAGGTGCCAAAAAGGAAAACTGTTCATCTTCAGGGGTTTCAGATTTCAGTTATAGGCTACATTTTGAGGACTTTATACCATTTAGAAGATAAGGTATTTTGATTTAAATTGTTCATTGCTATGGCAAAATCCTTTATTGTTCATCATTCTGAAACCTCTGGAACTACTCATTTGAAAATGCAGTGTTATTGATTTCATTCCAGTTGCTTTTGTCTGTTTATTGTGTTGGACACCATTTGTAGAACTAATCACCACTCAAAAGAGTTTGTATGAGTTGTTAATTATAATGGCAACAGTCCTAAATTTTTATCACTTGAAACGCATTCATGGACAGAAAATAAAACTTTCTTGGCTGTAAACTGGTCTTTTTTAAAGCAAGGAGCAGCTATTGTTCTAAACTATTTGGATACAAGATGAAAATATATTGTTTATCTAAAATTGAACATTAAAGAACTAATATTATGCATTATTTGTATTGCGATTGTCCTTTAAACATGTATTTTAGTATCTCTGCTTTGGCATCTCATATTTTAGAACTTAAAATAATATGTTTAATATGAAGTAATGTGAGACTTTAATTGTCAGGCATTTCCCACATCACAAGATAAGTTATAGCTCCATCTGCTGGCTGCAGAGGGAATTACAAAGAGGATTTAAACAAAGCTAGTTTATGTTTGGTATGATGATTTATTGACTCAACAACAGCGCAGATCTCGGCACTCAACCTACGACATAACAAAACTGGAAAATTATTTTTTGGACACTCGGAGTGAAAGAACTTCCCAAACAGGATTCATCAAACAAACGTGAATGAAGCTAAATACAACTCCAGGTATGTTTTTAATGGGGGATTAGCGGGTTAGAACCTGGTTGCAAACTCATAATACGTAAGCACACCTGTGATATTCTTTACCAATCTGTGCAACCTTTGGACTTTGGGAGCGCAGCCAATATAAAGCACCTATCAGCACATTAGCTAAACCCTGCTAATACATACCACGCTTTACATTAGCACCATACTGTCTTATACCATTGTTCTATGGGTTACACGGGGCCAAGACTAAGCAGGGGAGGGGGGTAGACCTTTGGGGACCCCGCTGTGCATAGATCCGGTCCTGCTGTCTGCTCCATGTACTGAGGACAGGGGCCAAACCACAGGGGCCCGAACCATCTGCTCTGAGCTACGGGCTGCAGAAGGGGAAGTGTTGGTGTGCAAAGAAGACTGCGTATGTCAGTGGAGGGATTCATTTCATCTTTCACAGCGACGTGAGTTGTAATTTTAAATAGTGATTGGATAGCATTATAAATCTGTTCTGAGTTTTGGTTAGTTGTTGGATTTAAATGCATGATTTTTGATATAATAAAGAGCTGAGTTGTAGCCTGTATGAACACACATGCGTTGTTAATTTCTACATTTGTTTTTCCTACAAAGTACATTATACTTTTAAATTAAATTACATTTATTTTTTAAGACTTTATTTGACAAGACAGTTGGGAGAGACATTTGGCAAACGTCACGGGCTGGTAGCAACCACATGTGTAACGCCACCAGCAGCGAACACAGTTGTGTCATTTATTTTCATAATCATTATCTTTTTCTTGACTTCAAAGAGTCCAAACACAATGGAAAAAATACAAAAAACCATGTTATAGACCAGGACTCATCAAGGACTAAAACCAGATGAAACATGAACTACTAAACCAATACTTATCTGGTTCCCTGCCGGACCTGTTCTCCCGACACACTTCCTAGCCTGCCAGAGTTTTCACTAAATTTCAACAACATTCACAGCCCAACAGAAATACTTTGTACTACTACAGGTTTAACCACATGGTGTGCACCAAAAGAAACGGCAATGTCTCTACTTGTATTGAAAACAGATATTGTTTTTATTACCTTAATCGGTTCCTTTTTTATAGGCATTTAAATTATGGTAATTTTCATCAGAATCAAGTACTTAACGAAAAAAACTACAGAAAAACGCAAGTAAACCAGACTTTTGTTTAATTCTGAGTATAATTAACTCCATAGGACAGAATTTTTCATCTTTGACAGGCAACGGTTAAGCTTTAAAAGACGAAAAAATTCCCTCCTTGGCAAGCAAAGAGTTAAAGAGGATTTACTGTTTTTTTTCTTTCATGTAATAAAGTAACATTTGTTTTGCCCCTACAGATAGTGTACAAGCCGCCTTGGAGAGAATGAGACGGCTGTGTTCTGTCTGCATCTAATTGGAGAGCGTTTTTTGATCCTCCGTGAAACAAGGAGTGCACTGTTAGCATGCTAGTTGTTGTTAGCTTACCGTAGCTACGTAGCGTGACTAAAATGTTAAGAATGGGTTAGGAAGTTGGACAGGAAAGTAAGGAATAAGTTTGGACCCCGGCAAACTAGAGCAAGGCATGCAAGTTAACATGAGGTTTTGATACAGTACATCATTTTTTGTTTCTACCAATGCTGTGAGCTCATGACTCCATCTAGTGGCACAAGCTGGAACCTGGAATTTCGTCTCTACTTACCACACTTTTGACTTAAAAACAATATTGCCTTTTGCATATTACACATGTGGCTTTGAATTAAAGCTCTCTTGTGACTTTTGCTTGACTTCACTTCTGTGTTGGCCTGATTGCTTCATGGTTGGTCGAGGAGTCGTCCGCAAAACTTCCCAATTAAGCGCATTTTTTGCAACAGGCTGTCGGCACGGCTTTGGCTTTGTTTTTATAGGATGAAACCGCGAGTGCCTAAAGAATGTGTCTAATGCTGTGTGGAGCTGCCCAGGGCTTTTGCTCTAGCACTAATCAGAAGCAAACGTCATGTGAGGAAAAAAAGTCAAATACTATAGAATTAAAATGATGTCAAAATATTGTCTAACTAATTGAAAAATGCTTACAAAAATATGTTTTTTTTTTTAAATCCAGCATATATATTTAGAAACTGCCAGTGATATGACATTAAAAAACATTTAAATAAATATAAATAAAATAATAAAATAATAATAATAATAATAATAATAATAATAATAATAATAATAATAATAATAATAATAATAATAATAATAATAACCTTGAGCTTTTTTCTTTTTTTTTCACTTTTTGCAAAAATCTTCATGGTAAAAAAACAAAACAGCAACAACAATGTATAATTCATCCATAGGCGTTTGTATTAAGTCCAAGAAATGTCATAGTAACATTATATTTGAATCATGATTTATGAATGCGATTATTTTTCACATCTACACCAAACAATCCTGTTCATTGCTTTTGCCTTTGTCCCTGCTTTACGCTGTTCTTCTCTTTGCCCCGAGCTTGCCGCAGTCTGACGTGAGCGGTTAATAACTCAGATTGTGTCACTCTACATGATGAGCCTGTTTTATTTAAAGCCCAAAAGGGAGTCCGACTGGCTGACCTCCTTTCTTTGCATATCGGAGACGAAACTGGCATCTGACGCACAGAGACTGAAGCTATGTCAATGGAGGTGTCACATCTCTGCCGGCAAAACAAACTGGGTTAAAACCGCTGTGCGTGAGAGCCAAAATTATTCCAAAAGAAGGTAAATATACTGTATTAATTTCAAATATGTAAAGCAAAGATCGAGATTTGAGTCAGTATTTAAGATCAAATGAAAGAGTGCATGCCAAGTCAATAGTTGCTAGCATTGAGTTTTGTTAGCTATACGTTTATAAAATTATAATTATTTTGTATTATTAACCTTTATTTAACCAGATACAGCTGTGTCAGATTGATATGTGATATATTGAGTTCTACACATTTATCAATCTGGACCGAAATCAGTCAGGAAAAGGCGTAACGGCATGACAACATATTTGAATCTGATTGGTCAAGGCATCACAACCTCAAATTGACAGCGTTTTAGAATTTGCTCATTGATCCTGCAGAAATACGCAATGTTTTTTTTAGTCACTGTGATATTATTTGTTGTTATTTTTTCCATCCATGTTTGTTTCGATGCGGACTGCCGATGAGTGTCCCCGATTGGCTAACCTACCTGTCAATCCCAACCCATCCGAACTCGCGGAGAGTAACGCTGAATAAAAATACAGAAAGATTTCCTTCTCGATCTTCCAGGCAACAATTCAACTGCCACCTTCCATTAGCAACGGTATGTTCTGTTACTCTTGCGTTTTGGGATGCTGCTCGTCCCCTCATCTGGATCCTCCCACCGCCGCGACTCCCGAGAGGGGTGTGGGCCGAGCCGGCAGTCCCAGCAGGGGCATGTGGGCGCAGGCTTCCTCTCCTCCGGAAGCCTGCTGTAACTGGCTGAATGCATTTTTAAACAGAATAGTCTTTTAATAGATATATATTTGGGCCTTAATGTGCCATCTGCGCACTGTGGTTTTTGGATGCCGGTGCCCGTACAGATCTCTGATGGCTCCATCCCATTGTTATTCTCCATTAAGTTGGAGTTGATGGCTTGTGTTGTCGCCCACTGCTTTCAATGCCCCGGTGCTGTTTATAGCTTGACATATCCATCTTTTGTCTACTTACTAAGTTGAACTGTTTAACACTTTGTAATAACTACACTTTTAATAGCCTTAACAAAGCATGAACACAAGACTTAAATCAGAATGAGTCAGGCTTGCTTGATTAAAACCCTAACCCAAACCACTTTATGAAGCAGTTACTAAACCTGGAGCATTCGCAACTATTTGTTCATTACGAATTGAGTCTTTGTTCATGCTACATTAAGGCTTATTAAGGTGTGGTTATTATGAAGTGGTACCACAGATCTTACTTTTATAGGAATTCCGGAAAGATCATAGAATTTAAAAACAGATATCCAATAAAAAAAAAAGTTGATGAACGTGGGCAAATTAGAGTTTTTTCTGTTTTTGTATGTCTATATGTTAAAGTTAGGCTAACAAAAGAGGTGGGAAAGTTATGCTACATTGCACTGCTAGTTGGGCACATACCTCACTACACTGTCAAATGAATGTTTAAAAAGTTGTTTTTTTCTTGTTTTTTAATGCAGTTATCGAGACACTTTTTTTAATGGAAAGTTTTTCTTGGTGATTGCAATCTGGGTTTCACTGTGTATATATACTGTCGCATTGCTAGATCAAGCTAATTTGTATTGTTCGGGTTAGTTATCAACTATATATATATATATATATATTCTCATTTCTATTCTTTTTAATGGTATATATACTTTAATATTTTTTCCTTTTTCTTATGATTTTTTTTTGTATTATCACAATTGTTATTTGTATTCATGATTATGTTGATTATTATTAAAGAATATATATCTGCAATAAAAAAAGGCTATAACAAAAAAAAAAGACAAAACTGCAGGTAAAATCCTTTGAGTCGTAGTGTGCTGAGCATGTTCTATCCAGATTGATGGAAACCAGAGCACCTTTAGAAAATCAACCTGGCATAAAGGAGAACATGCGCTCTTATCAAGTCTTTTCTTTCCTTATAACCTCAATAGAATGTTCATTGACAATTTATGTTCTAGTTTGTGCTGGGACACAGTCAGCACCAATTCCCTCTTAATGGGCACCAAAGTTGCAAATAGCAGCAAAAAGGCCACTTGGCAGTTCAGAAGTGTATTACTTATTGATCGAAGAAGGTCAGAGCAATGGAATCGGTTGTTCTGCATCTTTTTTTTTTTTTTTTTCCACTTAAGCACATATACCCCACATGTACGGGACATCATCTCAAGCAAAGCCACTGCATTTTTTGAGAAGATATTTTGAATTTACTGCTCCGAATTTGGACGAGTGTTTTGCAGGAATCATGAATCAGGTCGTCAGCGTTGCCAAATGGTATAAGTCTTCCACTAAGAAGCTCATATTGATCATAACTGTGAGATCCCTTAGGTCATTGTTGGCCGGACTGGAGTGCCCAGTCAGCAAAACAGATATAAAACTTTGTGTGGCGTATTAGTGCTGACAAGGGCATATGAACTTCTATTGGAGGCCTGGAAACAATGAAAGTCATAAAAAAGCCAAATAAAATGTAATGATCCTTCCGTTTTGATGTGCACAGCTTTGTTTGGCTGGGAACTATTAACCAGAAAGTACTACGGATGATTTGGAAAAGAGTTCTAGAGTAATGATTCTGGACATTTCAGTAGAGGGTTTAATATGTGAAGCTGGGAGTTATGGGAACTTAAATATTCAAGAAAAAGTCATGGGGACCAACTTAAGGTTGTTGATTAAATTAAGATGCCAGTATTCCTATGTTGAAATCCCCGGATGTTGAACATGATTATCTTTATGGGTGACCGTTACAACCACTTTGTTAGTGTCATATTTCAATATCCAAAGTCTCACAATTCTGTCATTACAATATCGTTTAGAAATGCAACGTCATCTCCGTAAAACCATCGCTTTGTTTTACAAAAAGAAGAATATAAATCATGATCCTATGCTCCATTTCAGGATATTCGGAAATGAATCATTAGTTTAGTGCATATTTTAACATACAAATACTTAATAAAAAGGGGCTGTCGGTGTTTCTATCCAGTGCGCTGTTAGCATGCAAGTTGTTGTTAGCTTTACAGAATCAGAATCAGAAAGAGTTTATTGCCATTGTCAATGAACAAAATTCAAAAACATAGGAACTTGTCTCGGCCTTAAGGTGCAACATAAAACACTGAGTAATAATAAAACAACATATATTCAATCAAAAAAGGGCATGCATTAGGAAACAATTTAAAATTACTATACAATAAAAATAAGAATAGGCATTTCTATGTACACAAGTTTACAGTTATGTTTAAAGTTATAGTGCAGAAAGTGACAGTGCAGTGAGTGGTTGAATATTGCAGTTAAAGTGACAGGTGTTTTGAAGTGTTCATGAGTCCAACAGCAGAGGGAAAGAAGCTATTCTTGTGGCGGGAGGTTCTGGTCCGGATGGACCGTAGCCTCCTGCCTGAGGGGAGTGGTTCAAACAGACCACTGCGATGGCATCTAAAAACGTATTAGGAAAGTGTGGACTAGCTGTAATGTAAGTAACACAATTATATCTCAGATTTGAGGAGAACCTTCCAAACTAACTCTAAGGCAAGATGAATGCACTTTATATCATGCAGCTTAGTGTCAACGCGGACAACTGAGGAAAAATAAGCTATATGCATTTACCTTGCGTTTTGTCAGGTAATAGCTAATAGAGTTAAAGTACACCAGTTTTCATCTAATTGTTTGCTACCAACTGCTGGAAAACATCTGCCAGACACTACACCAGGGCTATTCAACTTAATTTTCCTGAGGGCCAGCTTTCTCGGGGGGCCGGATAGGCTACTAACAAGGTCAGAACCAAGACTAACCCAGAATCAAACCGGGTCTAAACCTGGTCTAAAGCAGAATTAAATAAGGACTAAGCCAGCAAAACCAGCAAAGGTGGTGTAGGTGGTGTTTACACCAGGTGTAAACTTGTACTAAGCCAGAATTAAACCGTGTAATAATAATGTTTGGAAGATGGGTTGCGGGACAGATCAGATCGTTTGGCGGGCCTGATCTGGCTCCCGGGCCTTAAATTGAATAGCCCTGCGCTACACCGTCGAGTTGTTTGTGTGTCGCGCTGCAGTATCAGAGTGACAGAAAAGACTGAGTGGGCGGGGGATAACAGTTCAAGCACCGACAATTAACCAGCCGTTCTCTTTGTGCAAACATTGTGTCTTTGTTTGTCATTAAGCTGTCTTATCATTGGGGTGAACTTGCGTGGCCCCCTGTGAGTGCAGTGGAGTTTGGATCAGATCAGATACTCGGCCCCGATCCAGGCTAGATCTGAAGATATTAATGTGGCCGAGATGAAAAAAAAGGTACAATATTGGACTTTCTGCAATGTGTAGAGCTCCTGGGAAGAAACTGCAGTAATGAATGGCAATGAGCCTTTTGGAGTTTATCTCTGTCATTAAATGAAATAACAATACATCTTAAAGACGAATCAGATTAAACATTAGCGACCCTATCCTTGTCCGAGTGCGTTTTTAAAGAGATCAATTGTGCCATAAATCTGCTAAATCTGGACATCTGATTCACTCTTCATCTTCTAATATCATCAAAAAGTTTCTCTGGAGATGTTTGAGAGAAATACACTTTATTATAAAGCCCTGTCCATACAACATTTACTGATATTGATGATTAAAGTGATGTGGTCTTGATAAAATTGTAAGACAAATTTGTACTGACAGAGGCTAATTCACCAATGTCACTGTAACACCTGAAAATCATTGATTTAACTTTAGTTTGGGATTTTATTGAACAGTCAGTTATGCAAATAGTGTTTATGAAGCATTTGTGATCGTTTCTCTTAATCTATTTTTTCTCGCTTCATTTATAGATGAATAATTATTACACTCACCAATACTCGATCTTAATAAAGATTTTGAAACTTTTTGAGAAGGTGGTTAAATCTTGATTAATGTGAAGCTTGACTAACTATAGTCCGTTTAGTTAATCCACTTTTCTTGTCAATCAGTCTTTCTTCCCGGAGCGCAAAAAATGATCAATAAAGTTTAATAAATGCTGCCGATGCCGTTAGTCTCAATGTGAATCGCCGTCACTGCCAGTTAGGGATGTCAAGATTATTGTGTTAATCGATACTCGTGATTATTCAGGTCACAATATAATCGTAAGAACCGAAAAATAATATCATGACAAATTTAGGAGCTAAATTAAGTGTTTTTTGTTTAATCTATCATCCAAAAAATAGACTTAAACGTAAATAACTTTTTATATCTGGCTATTATTGACATATTTAAACTTTATTTTGTCTTTCAGAAAGTTTAATTTCATAAAGCCGGTCACAAACTTAAGGAACAGTAACACGTTAGACCACGGGAATGAATGAAAATTAAAGATTTCACTGTTGTTTAGTGACAGTCTCAATAATCATGAATAATCGTTTTTTTTCTCACAATAATCGTAACACTAACGCTTGATTTTGTGACATCCCTAACTGCCAGTGCTGAGTTTGGTGGCGCATGCTGGGATAGCGTGTGCAGGGCATCTATAGTAGCCTACCATCACTCTCCTGCAACCGTTTCCCAACCACGCCGTAACACCGGCATGCTGCTGGTAGACATTTGAAGTAAAACACTGCTAAAGCGCTACGGAGTCTTGCAACGTCATGTACAACCAGGCCCAACTGTGAGATGAGATAAACGCAGTACAGAGTGAAAATCAGGGCGTTCCATTTTCTTCCCAGACACCTTTTTACAATAACATCCTTTAATCCTGCTGAAAAATCCATCAGGCAGCAGACATAAAATCTGAACACCCACAGGACCTTCATAGACCATTTCACTGCGAAAATCGCTCCTTCTTGCTCCACACTGTCCAATTACTCTCACACCTCCACTGCAAACCCACTACTGATCCTTGTGCCTTTTAACTCCGACTTTTAAGATGCTTCTGATACCATCTGACTGTCACCCCCGAGGTTATCTGAAAGTCCTTTTTTGGGGGTAGAATTTGGAGTGGGAAGGAGGAACGCTTTATTAGCAGACTAGTGTGTTTTGAAGTGATGAGTCAGGGAGAGTGGATCTGCTTTCCATCAGCAGATAAGAAAGACGGTGAGGCATTTGAGGTATGTGCGTTGGATGCTACTAGCTTTGTATATGTGTGTGCGTGCGTGTGTGTGTGTGTGTGTGTGTGTCTGGTTTTTGAAGGATTTGGTGACTTATGGGGGGAAAGTGCAAGGCTTAAACGCAAGGATGCAGGGTAAATCTTGTGAACGATGCGTGGGGAAGAGACTGGACAGCTGAACGGCCAAAGAAGTGATCGACTTTTAACTTGTGTTTTAATTGTTTTCCTTTCTCATTTACCCACCCGAACTTGCATTTAGAGTGAGTTATGCGTGCTTGAGTATTCTTAGTAAGTGTTCTCCTTGGGGCTGTAAGCGCTTGGCTCGCTTTGACGATTAATTGGTCAATGAAGTCTTTTTATTAGTCGACTAATTCTCAGAATCCGAATTGTTTTTATTGCCGTTGTTGGTGAACAATACACAAACTAGGAATTTGCTTCAACGCCAATGATTACTTTGCCGAGATTAGAAACATATGATATTATTTGGGCAACCGCAGGCAGTGGAAGACACATAGTGAGTTAGCTGGAGTTTTTTTTCTTCTGCTTTTTTGGGCAGTTTCTCTGTACGCAAAGTCGTGATTGAGCAAACGCAACGCAATATTATGATCTTCTGTGCGCAAATCACATCTCAACGGAAAATGTACCTGAAAACGTACTTACCGAGAGCTTTGAATCTCGATACATCAACAGAAGACAGAAGGAGTTGTTTTTTTTCCATCTGTTACATAAAAACGTTCTACCGATTTTTTGAATAGACATAAAACACGTCATCTGAACAACCAAAACGCCAGGGAAACTCCACGCTTTTGACAATGACTTTTTATCCAAGAAACCAATAACGCCAATGAAACTCCACGCTCTTGACAATTACTTTTTATCCAACAACATCCACAAGTCTTCAGCGTCTTGCAATCCCTAAATTACAAGAGGATTATGGCACAGTTAGCCTATTGTGACGCTGATAATGCACTGAGCTTTGAAGAGCCTTTCGGGCATCCAGACCCATGGAGGAGCAGTGGTAGTCACATAAAAGCCACATAAAAGATGATTCATTCAAATGGTTGCTTTCTCCCCGCTCCTCCTCAAGTGTTCCAAGGCTGCTGTCAAGTCGCGGCGTGCTTCGCAGAGCAGCTAATGCGCACGGGAACAGGTACAGCGGCGGCGGGGCGGAGAAGTGTCACAAAAAACACCGCGGACCGAAGATTATTCTGGCACGTGTCAAATCACTAAGCCGCAACAACACACATTAACTTCATCTGACGGTATCTTGCGGCTTTTGTGTCATGTGAAAACAGTTGTTCAGATATGAGGTCATCAGGTTTGTCTCTTTGGTTTTCCGTTCCGTTTTCTCTCCAGAATGTTAGAAGGCTTAGAGTTTTGTTCAGTTTCTGTCAGTTTTTTGTGTGAAGACTTTGCGACTGGGAGTTCCAAGTGGATTTGGTTGAACTTTAGATAACTTTTGCATGGCTTGAATCTGTTTCCAGAACTGTTATGGGGATGTACAGTAATTTACAGCTTGATATGAAAACATTATTGAGGTTATAAAACATGTATTTTAAAACGTTTGTAAGTGCCATTGAGATTACTAAGGGAGTCCTGGCCAACACACATTTAGAATAATAGGCAACTCAACTGACAAAATGTGCTTTTTTGTTGCCTAATTTTTGTCCGTAGACGTCAAAATTAACTTTACGGCAAAGTGGAAACTGATCGTCAGTTTTTCTGCGGTTTCTCCAGCTGCGCATAGATTAGCAAACATGTTAACTAACGGTATGGGGGAGATAAAGGACACTTCAACTCGCTGCACAAGAATTAACTTTAATTTACTCAACACACGGACTCAGAAACATCTCATTTATTTCCTTGTTTTTTTTTTATTTATTTTTTTTATTTGTAAGTCGCCATATTTGTTTTGAAACTAACAGGCTGTGCCTTTCTCTGATTGGTTGAAGACAGGTTATTATTCCAGACTATAATGTTTTATAAAGTTGCAGTTATTGTAAATACATTTTGTCTTGGCTGGCCAGGTAAGGGTTTTGCAGTGAACAACCATCACTTAATGAGGCCTGTAACGCAAAAAGAACCACAAATATTGCCACAAAATATCACGATAATATTGAAACTATTGTATGCAAGTAAAAGACACAAAAACTCTCATGCCGCAAAATCTCAGTAGAGACTATTCTAAATCTACAATGTCTTTGAAAAGATCTATTCAGAACTTGGGGCCTTTAGTCTCTGTAAATATGTCCCAGAATTGTACCTACGATATTTCAGCAAACTCAGAAGTCCTCAGGTAAAGTCCATGTAAATGCTCATGTCTGTGATTTGGACAGTTTTTAGTCGTTGAAATTGTTATCAATTCAAAATGTCTCTATGTCCATTTTTGGCCGAATTCGAACTAGAACGATATTTCTAATTCTTTCCAATTTGCCACAGAGCCTTCTCCAATCCATTTTCTTCTTCAAATAAAAAGTAAAAGGCACTAGACAAACTAAGATGAAACTGACAAGACCCCTGGAAATACAGCCCTGTTGTTGTGGCAACCGAGGACCAAGTAGCATGAGGCTCTTATTTTTGTAAAATGAATGTGCTTTTGGTGCAAAGTTTGGTTCGAGGGGCTGTGTCAGCATGAGTGGATTAAAAGTGAAGAGTCCACAAACTTTTCATAAGAAATGCAATCGCGCGGGTGTCATTCTGACGTGCTAAAGAACAACATCTCGCAGAACAGGACAGGTAACGCCACATGACGCTAAAACAAACCAAAAATAGTTGACAATAGAAGAAACGCTTACAAGATAGATACATTACAAGGTCGTCGTCATTTTTAAATGTGTTTACCAGTCCGACATTTCCGGAACAAAGTCTTAAAAACAAGTGAACATTGCTGATCCCGTGCGAATGCTCCCAGAAAACACAAACGTCGTGGGGTAATTTCAATTTGACAGCCGTCCCTAGGCAAAACTCATAATTTATTTCACTTTCTACAGTTCAGATCCGCACACACTACAAGTCCCACTAGTGCAAAGAAAATGTACACGCAAAATATATTTGGCCCCCAAAACACCTTACATTCTTTGTTCGTTTTAGACTTTTTCTTATACTTTTCCCCCACATAGCCTGGCTTGCCCCCATGACTTCCCCTAACCTTCTTCTCGTCTTCGCCCACCTTCCCCCTTCACCCGAACCGCTTGCCCGTTAACTCTGCTACTGTTTTGTGGAGTGTGTCATGCCTCATAAAGCGCTTGTGCGTCCCCCCGGTCACAGTGCAGAGATGGTGCAGTGCTCCTCTTCCCCCTCCGCCTGTTTCGGAGCTTCTCGGGGCAGGTTGCCAGAATCCGGTCTTGACAAAGATCAGCGCGCGGTTCAGATGCTGCAGGGCCCCCTTGATGCAGTCCGGTTTATTGGGTGACAAAGTTGGCAACGTCGAACGAAAACATCCGCACTCGTTTCGCTCAGCAGGTTGTAGCGAGAGTGCTGTTCAGGGAGTTTGTACTGAGAGCTATCATGGCAGTAATCGTAAGTCTTGATAAAGTTCTGTTTCAGCTCTTACATGGCCCTTATTCCCAGTTTAGATTTGGTTTAGTCCTGGTTCAATTCTAGTTTGATCCTTTTTTCTTGTGTCGATTATGATGTTTTACTCCTTCAGCACCTGTTTAATCTTGGTTTTGTCTGTGATTTAGTTATTTTTTGGCCTACTCCTGGTTCAGTTCTAGTCTTCTTATTTTAGACCTGGTGTACTATTCATGATTTACTCCCGCTGTTCTGTTTGATTTTGGATTTAATCCTGGTTTAGTCTGGGTTTTATCCCGTCCTAGTCCTGATTTAGATATGGGTTTGCCCTAGCTTGCTCCTCATTCAGACCTGGTTTAGTTCGTACATTAACAAGAGAAATACTGGCCAATAAGAGTGCAGAGGTGAGCCGGCGATGTTTGCCTCGTATATTGTACAGTATGTGATGTAATTCCTCAGCGTCTCATAATGAAAGACAAAATGAAAGCAATAACGCGGTGTGTCCGGCGGGCTCTTGTGAGGACAGGGAAGACACAAAGCAGGGTTCAACGAGAGGCTGTGGTGACTGAGGTGTGCAGGCAGAACTGTAACAAAGCCTAAACTATAGAGATGTTTTGTAATGGGGAATAGTGCTACGTGTAAAGTTGGGAAGCTCTCAAAATCAGGTTTTATTTATCATTCCGTCTGATTTTCCCTAAAACGCCTCACTAAAAAGAAGCCCCAATTCGAACTGAACCCTTTAAGGATTCTTTAAATGTTTGGACTCTGTTTGAAGCCGACACTTTTGGTCTCTGATGTCTAATTTACTCTTAATTGTGCTAAACGCTATGCACATAAGAACAGCAGATTTTTAAAAAAATATATCCTGTATATAAAGCTGCTCTTAGGATATATATTGACGCCAATAAACTAGGTTTCTGGGCTTGTTGTAATGTTAAAAAAAACTATAACGAAAAAATTTTGGGGGGCAAAATGCATATAAAAAGCCTATCAAAATTACTCAAAAGAGGTTCAGAGATAAGCCCTGCAGTTTTGAATGCAATTTCCACATCGCCAATGTTTTATTTCAATCATTTTAAATCCATATTGCAGTTTACGACGTATGAAATGTTGAATAATAACCTACATATGCAGCCGTTTATTACTAAGTACCAGAAAGTATATCTTATTTCACCCCCTGCTCTTACCAGCTATCAAGGACACTTCTGCGGCGTGCCGGTGTTGCGCTTGTATGGTATTCCTGCCTTGTTCGATCGTGGCGTGTGGAGAGTGACAGATCACGGCGCAGCAGCTGACAGACTTCTGTAAGGTCGTGGGCTTGAGGAGAACGTCTGACGAGAGAGACGAGGCAACTCATCCAAGCATCTCATGTATAAACTTTAAATGTGCTTAATAAACTGAGTCGTAAGAGGATAATAAATAATCAACTGCAGTTTGATGGTGAAGTATAGCCACGTTTCGACTGGTTCACTTTGGAGCTGATCGTCTCCGCTGTCTTAAAGTGCGTTTTTGACAGGTTTTTATGATTTTCTAATTTTGATTTTATTTGGTGTATTTATACCTGTTTTACATACACATTATACTTTTATACCAACCGAGCAGGTACTTGTGGGGAAAACATTGAAAAATCTGTAGAAAATTACAGGAAGTGACATCACATTAGCTATACTCACTCGTCAAAGTTTATGCATAATGAACACAAATAAACTACTTTTTTGACTCTCTAAATATGAATTCAACAAAATAAAGTTGCTCTCATATATTTTTATTTGCCGAATAGAAATAATTGGGACATTAGATGAGTTTCCAGTGTGATGTCATGAATTACAAACAGCAAGTGAAATTATAAAGCTAAAAATGAGCTACCCTGGGATAACATTTTTATATTTTTTTTTAGCTTAATTCAAAATATATTTTTATCTTAATTGCATTTTTATTTCAATGAGTTGTCCAACCTGCCATAGGCACTTTAAGTGTACTATACCAATCTATTGAAGTGTTCCAAACGTACCGCAAGTGGTACTATAGCTTCCAAAGGGGTCAGGCTCGCTTTCGGCTCCCGGAACACTTTTCAGCAAGATGATTGGACAAGCGAGAACGTAGACTCAGGTGAAAACAAAAGGGCAGAAACATTTCTCACTAGACCTTCATGTATGAACAGACAGACTTAGCAAAACAAAGCTAGCGTACGTTAGCATCAGCTGTTTCCTGTCAATTCACGCATGACCCAAAATATTATGTTTACAGTGCGTAAATGATCTAACAATGTAAAAACCCAAGGCATTACACAAAGAGAGGTGAAAACGCAGTGGAGGGACGGAAAGAAGTGAAATGCAGATAGATTCAGAGTCGTTTCTTGTTTACGCTAGCTTTAGTCACGTTTTACAACGACACAAACTTGGAATTAGTCCATTTGATTTTGTGAATTTCTGAGATCATGGTTAAAAAAGACACAGATCTGACCTATAACTTGTCGTGGAGTCACCTGCTTGTCACCATGGAGATAGATAAATTGAATGTCATACTGTGGAAACTTCCAGGCAAAGCGTAACATCACCATGGAGACAAGTAGGTGGAAAAAATTAAACATTACATTTGAGCTTTTTTTTCCAATAAAATATAATTATTCATGTCTACTTCTTTTAGTTTCATTTAAATTTCAGTTTAAATAATTGAACAGTTTTAAAAAGTATGATTACATTTCAGCAAAAACTCTTTCCTATTCTCTTCACAAACACTTTGTAATTTGCCTGTTGCCTCCAGCTGCCCTGTCTTCAAACTGCTGTAATTAAATTTAGAGTTCCATTTCTATTCATCATTTGTGCCTCTTCACAAAGACCCTCATTATTTTGGCTCCTGTAAAAACAAATCTAATTGAAATTTCAAACACTGTGTCGTAACTGTCATGGCTGCATGCATCTAGGAGCCCATTATCTGCAATGCAAACCAAGTGTTTTTTTTTCCTTTTCGCAGGGCTAAATCAGGATTGTGCATAAACGCAGATGTTTGGAGTAGATTTACATTCTGGGTGGCCCTAATGAGACGTCGCTCCATAAATTCGGCATTAAAACGGAGAAAGTCATCAGAGAAACTAAACACAAATGACGGTAACGGGCCGTAAATCGTGCCATCCGCGGTAGGCTGGCTGACAAACAAGCTCTGCCTGTCACCGGAAAAACAAATGGTTTCTAAATGTAGCATGGACAGATGTGGAAGGGAGAAGTGCCACAAACTCTCAGTGTTCAATAAGTGTTGAGCTAATTAAATAGTTGAACCAGCGACCGAGCCATGCTAAAAGTGTCAATGATATATTTACTTGGGCGGATAGGAAAGTAACTGAAGAGGAATATTTCTTATCGGATAAGTAGGCTACATGAATGATTTGTTTACTGTGTTTTACTGAGTGTCAAGTTTTACCTAGAGTTGTATTTAGCTTCAGTCACGGTTATTTCGTTAATCCTTTTACGAGGTCCTCTCCTTCTTAGCCTCAGAAAACACTATTTCAAACTCCATAAACTCCATAAATCTTAGCATTTCTGCCGTCAAATCATGTTAATTAACTACGTACTTACATAAGCACTTTGGGGCAAGTTAGTTCTGGTTTATATTCCCATGGCAATTCCCTCCGCTGCCGGTAGATGGAGTTCTAACGTCAAATCCGCCTGAAAGTAATGTGCGGTCAGTACATGCATGCACGACACATGCACGACACTCAGATCTATGTGTCACTGACGGCAGGTGAATATGGACCAGTGGATTCACTCTGTCACTGCATCCAACAGATCAGTGTGTGGATGCAAAGCAACTTTCTCCAGCTGAACTCAGACAAGACTGAAATCATCATCTTTGGCCCACAGAAACAAAGAGAAAGTGTTTGCAGTCCCCTCCAGAGTCTCGCTCTAAAACCTACGGATCAAGTTAGAAATCTGGGGGTAATAATGGACTCAGATTTGAATTTTAACAGCCACGTCAAATCAATAACATCAGCAGCTTTTTACCATCTAAAAAACATTGCCCAAATCAAAAAGCATAGTGTCCAAACCAGATTTAGAGAGACTTATCCAAGTGTTTCTCTCTAGTAGACCGGCTCCCTGTGGCTCAGAGAATAGACTTCAATGCAGCTCTGCTTATCTCCAAGTCTCTCCATGGCCTAGCACCAAAGTACATCTCGGACATGTTAGTGCCATATGAACCATCTCGGACTCTGAGGACCTCAGGGACCGGCCTCCTGCTGGTGCCAGAGTCAGGACTAAACATGGGGAATCTGCCGTTTCAGTTTTATGCAGCTAAAATCTGGAACAGTCTTCCTGAGGATGTGAGACAGGCCGCTACTCTGGCATTGTTCAAATCTAAACTAAAAACTGTTTTGTTTGGCTGTGCATATGACTGAAAGTATTTTATTTGCACTCTTCTATTTTATGTCTTAAACGATTTGACGGATAGCCTGAAAATGGCACCTTTAAATTCCTTCAAATTAAGGTTTTGAGATTTCTGTCATGTCTTTGTGGTTTTAATGCATTTTTTTTCCTGTTATGTGAAGCACTTTGAATTGCCTTGTGTACGAATTGTGCTCTATAAATAAACTTGCCTTTCCTTGCCATTAGTTAAAGTTCTAAAGTACATGTTTAATGGCCAATAATACAAATAATGCATAAAATGTGTCTTTTAAAAAGACTTAAAACAAATACTGCAAGACATTAGCAAGACATGCTTTGTAGTTAAGGCAGTTTGAATGCTAGTGTGCGGATTTAAAAACAACCACGACACACAACAACAAACACGTTACCAAAAATTGTGGCTAAACTGACTAAACCTAGAACTAAAGCTGGACAAACCATGTCTACATCAGGATAAAACCAGAACAAAACCAGGACAAGTGTTACACTTAGACTGTTTTAGTCAAGGTGATCACTTGTTGGGAAGTGGTCATGAGGTCATGCGTTGGGTGTCATGTACCTTGGCATGAGTTGTACCACTGTCTTATATTATTTGGTGCACTAATTTCCTGTATAGGTTGTTGAAGTTACATAGCTGTAATCAAGAATAGTCCATTATTTTTTCACTGTTTGGTTACTGCGACAAATCTGTGGCTATTTAATGTTCCAAGACGCTCCGCCCTGCCAGGATCATGTTTATCCCCAGTTTGGTCTTAAACTCTAATGGACAAGACTAAGTAAACATTAAGGATTAAACAACTCCAAGTAGCTTTTTTCTTGGGAGAACACAAATGTAATGCAGCTCAAAGAAAGATTTAGGCTTTTAAAGTTCACCATCTGACCAATTATTCTATGTGTGATGGAGAAAATGGCTAAGCTTTCCCTAAAAGTTCTCCTAGTTTTCCTCACTTTACTGAAACATGAATTGTGATATCATGAATAACTGCCCAAAGCACATCAGCTCTGCTCCACAAACTTTCGAGATAATAAGTATTCCGAACAGGAAACTCCCTTTTAGAAAAACATCGAGTCCACTACTTTTTTCTTCGGTCCATCTCCCATAAATCTTCACAAGGCGCCGTCAAAAGAATGGATTCTTTCTCTGAGCTGTGGGTGGGAGCAATCTACAACGGAGGGAACATTTCGAACCGCGACCTAAAAAATCTTCTAGGTTTTTTTTTCCTCCCCGATTTTACCATTTGTTTTAACTGCTCTACCGCCCAGAGATTTCACACCGCTGCTCCTCCAAGCGTCATGCAAGACTCACCGTT
Source organism: Chaenogobius annularis (assembly GCA_015082035.1). NCBI lineage: Eukaryota > Metazoa > Chordata > Actinopteri > Gobiiformes > Gobiidae > Chaenogobius > Chaenogobius annularis. Next base: position 1,113,859 of record BJKM01000076.1, on the reverse strand, counting down.
GGCGTTGATCGATAAAAGCAACGCGCATACAACTTTACGGCGGAATCAATGCGTGGAACAGCTTGCATTTTATATTATCCAATCATTAGCTTTTTGTTTAAGTCATCATACTGAACCGTATGCTTGGTACTTGCGTTGTAGTCAAGCTCATGGCTCCTTCTTGCTACAACAGCAATCTTTTATCCTGGTTTAACGCCGGAAAGCTGCCTGCTGATCCTCCAGGCAAAGAGTGTGTGAGCGGGGTTAAACTCGAAGAACAACCATGCCGAGGAACAGCCTGGAATCTGGAATGCCTTGTAACCCTTTAGCCTTTAAGCATGAAAATTCATCGGCAATTGCTCTTACTCGCCGCGGGAAGCCGGGCGCACATCTAAGACTCGAGCGCCGGCGAGAACAGGCCGCGCTCACCTCGAAGTCAAAGGCTGTGGAGGATCGCGATTTTGTGGGCGTGAGTTAAATTTCAGTCGCGTTCAGCTCATTTCAAGGTTGTGACTTAAAAGGAAATTGAAGATCTGGGAAAAGTGGGTTGTAAAGCAGACGTGATGAGGAAACGAGTAGGCGCTGAGTGTTGTTGGGATGTAGTTGTATTAGAGGAATAGAGCTGCAACTAATGATTATTTTAGTAGTCAACTAGTCAGCTAAACTGTTATTTCTATAGTACAATGAGACTTTTTAAATGCATTTTTAGCCAAATAAAGGTTGAAATATGAGGACTGAAGGCTTTAGATGGAGACAATTTACAAAAAAACGGTATTATTGATGAAAATTAGTCATTGTTCATTATTTTTTGACATTTTGATAGGTGTTTTTGTACGTCTTTTAGAGTCTGAATAGTCCTCATATGATAACGATTATCAAAATGCGACTAAATTATTTGTATGTAGTCGACTAGTCACGATTAGTCGCTTAATCGTTGCTTTCCTGTTCTTCCCTTCAACTAAATATTGGCTTATCTTCTATTTGTTGCATTAGTAAAGTAAAATAAATCTTTATATTTCATACAGTTTCAGTTTTGGACATTAAGAGTAATATTTATGAGAGCGGTAGGAGTTGAATGTGTGTTTTTTTTTTCATCAAATTGTGTAATACCCTTTGATTCCTTGTTATAATGACTGTGAGTGGTGGGTTTGCTCTTTCGATTTACTTTGACACTCCAAGAAAAATGTCAAGAGAGTCATCTCTTGTATCTGTAACTACCTGGAGTGGTCGAAAATCGTCATTAATGTATCCAGTGGTATTAAAATTCCGAACGGCATCGATAGAGCTGATTTACCTCCCCAAGTCTGTAGGAAAAAACAGCGCTCCCCAAAACCTGCTGTTCATGAATTGATCATTTTTGGTCATTTTATATAGACCTGTCATGTCGCAATGTACATAACCAAAGAAGAAAAAAACAAAGACTGAAAATGACTTCTGGATGGCATGTGAATCGTCCTAATTTCGAAAAAAAAAACCGGCCTTTTCTAACCAAAGAATGAGGCGAAGTCTGGGGTATCGAGGTATACCTTTTCTAGAATACTGTAGGTGACTTTTTTTTACCTTATGTCTGCAAGGTAAGGTTGCAATACATCATACTTTTTTAGATGACGTGTTTTGTTAAGCATTATAAAATATGCAACTCCAGAGTATACAGTACCATCATGCTGTCATATTTTCTGATTATCATACCATCCCATAGTTGAGACCTTCACCCACTATCTACAGTGAGATTGATGAACCGATCCTCACTTATTTCGCAATACTACACTTCTACTGTCTTAAATCTGCCTTTCGAAAGTCTACGTTCACTTTAACTTGAAGCTTTTCTATTTCATTGTGCGTCATAGTTTAATTAGATCCCTTGCTGCTTTCTTTCAAGAATACATAACAAATGACCACAGCAGAGCAATGTAGTCTAAAATAGAGAGCATCACGAATGAGAAAGTACTAACACTTTTAGTTTGCACATTAAGTAAAGCTGAAGATTGAAGATTTTGTTTTTCATAACCTCCTATTCTGATTGCATCTTTGTGCCACCTGAACTGCCAAATGGTGTCAGGCAGAGCGAATTAATTTTGGAGAAATATTACAAAATGTTGCATCCAGCCACAGCAAAGCAATTTATTTCATAGCGGTGTGCATCACAACCAAATGATGTCCACAATTACAGGGAGCTTTGCCTTGCTTTTCGAACGCTCGATCCGGAATGTCTTTCACTGCGAACTGAGCGGTCGAGCGGTGTGAGAGTAGGACAAGCTGCGTGGGATGGACAGTTTGAAGGCTAACCGGGCTCACAGTGCAGCTATAATTGGTCCGGTGAGGCGCGCAGTGGGACAGGGTTTTTTTGGGGGGGACGACGGTGGGGAGGTTTTACTGGAGCACAAGCGCACTCTGGGGTCTTTCAGCGCAGCAGTTGAACCCAGCTTGCAACCGTCGGCTGTAGCGGTCGTGGCTGAAGAGCTCCTGCTGGGGCGGTAATCCGAGAGAGAGTCTGGAGCAAACAGAGACATGTGCCGCAGCCGCCACCACACACTGGGCGCAAGCACTGGGCACAGACATGGGCAGAGACGCTGCAGCAAACTTGGTTCATACGCGAGCTGGGGCTGTTGTAGTCGATAAAAGAAATTCTTGGTCGACCGAAGACATTAGGCCAATAAAACCGAGGCGCGGCGGTGGCAAACGTTGTCAAATCTATTAAAGGAGACATGATATGCTTTTTTTTTGGTACTTAGTATTGACCCATAACATCATTTTTTAACATTTTGTTCATTGTAAACCCCAATATTGATCGAAAGTGGCTCAGTAATAGGAACGTGTCCATTGACTTTGGAGTGGCACTTCAGCATAGCAGTGGATTTACCTGTTTTTAGTTTTTAAAAGTGTCGGCGCGACATTTTAGAACTTCACATGTGTCGTTCGAAGTCTTAATGTTTCAAATAATGGGCACGCACCCAATGCTAACTTTTTTTTTTTTTTAAATGCCATTTATAAAGAAACAACATCTCTACCCAAAGCGCACTGACAAGTCTACGAGATTAAAGAAGATTACACAATTACTAACATGTATACAGAAAATCCCTTGTAAAACGCTGTATTTATCTGTAAAAAGGCAGTATAAACTCATAATTCACTTCCAAATCTCAAAATATTTCACTCCATGCTTCCTCCTTTCTGCTGCTGGGAATAGACATTCTTTAAAAGACCCTCAAAATAAGGAGTTGACTTGACAACATCGAAAGCCTTACTGGATATACAAGAGAGTTCAAACTTGTCAATATTTTTGATCCTAAATTGAGCGGATTTTAGTCCTAATGCGATTTTGGTGCAGTCGTGTTTTAGTCCTTGTTTAGTTCTGAGCTAATCCAGGTGTAGTTTTTTGTTTAGTTCCAATTTCGAGTGCGATTACGTGCACCCTTAATCCAAGTACGACTGACTTTATATCTTCATTGTTTTGCCAATAATTGATTAGAGTTTTTCTTCCTTTTTCAGTAGAAGTACACATAAAATCATCATCATTAGATTAACCATTGCGCTATTGGATAAAATGATAATACGACTTCCTTGATCAATCTTGGGACACATAACTATATAGAATGGATGTCAACATAAGAAAATATTCTGCTGTTTTTTCGTATATGCATTCACCTCAAACGCCCAAACGTCTTAAAGAAGATTCTACCTGTTTTTTGTAAAGCGACAGCGTCCTTAAAAACCTGGTGCAGTCGTTGGATTAGCACCAAAGGAACACTGAAACCTCTGACGAACAAAGAAGTGCTGAAAGCCGCTACAAAGTGACCTTGATAAAAGACACAGGAAGTTCCAAACTTTCTCACACATACTGCTCAAACCGTTGCTTTTCATGCTCACGTCGCCACATCTCGGGGTTTTTGATCATCCTATAACTCTTGGCTTGGACAGGACATTTCAAACACTTTGCCGATGTCTGAATGTGTGGCGGAATCATTGGCGGTGGTCGGGGAGGCGCAGAAAGGCAGTTGTGTCTATGGCGGTCAGCTGATGTACTAAAAACTCAATTTTGCTACGAAGAAAACGGCTTAATACATGTCTACAAAGAAATTACAAAGAAAGTATTGGCTGAATACTTCACTAAACATACTATTTTTAACATATCTCAAATCCTCTTGCAGAAAGAAGCCACTATGCAATTTGCAATTTAAATCTCTATTTAGCATCCATATTTAGACTTTTGAAAATGACTCTAAGGATGCGTTCACACTTTGTTGGAATAATATTTTCAACACAGAAGAGTAGGTTAATTTGATTGTGTGGTCTTGTTTCAGGCAAAGTTATTAAGAATTTACAACTTACAAACAACCAAGAAATGAAACTTAATGAAACTGAAATCTTTATTAAATTATTATTATTATTTTATAAATCAGAGCTTTCACGGTAATAATATCTAAATTATATAAATGTATTCACAATTTGGGCAGCCACTCTACTAATTACATCCAAAACAAATGGGAAAGAGAGGGTCACTTTATTTTGACTGATGAAGAATGGGAAAATATATGTACTTCTGAAACTGCTCACTATTCACGAGGAAATTCCAACTGTTGGAGAAACAGTGGTTGCCAGGAGGCAAGCTGCTATCATGTTTTTGACCGTCTTTGACTCCACCATCTCACCTGATTTCAGGACTATGTATCTGGCCTCCAAACTCCTGTCATGGACACAGTAAATGGATACATTTGCAGCATACTCTTGCCAGCAGGAAAGAAAAATAGATTAACTCAAACGGCACCGACCATCAAGGACTGGACCGACACCATAACTAGCATACGGAATATTGGACTTAACTTGAAATTCTGTCTGATAGCTTGTCGTAATTTTCTTTAGTCAGCTATTTTTTCTCCCTGATCTTGTTCCGTTAAGTGTGTTAAGTGTTTTAAAAATGTAGAAAACATTTAAAATAACAATAATAATAATAACAATAATAATTCAGGAAATGAGCATTTTTTTTGTATATATTTTTTTTGATAGTTTGTCAAGCGATAACAAATATTTTACCATGTGACTATGTGACTAATTTCTCATTGCTCACATGGTGATCTCTCCCAAACGCCCATGACTGCTTGGATAAAAATTGAACAACAAACATCAATATATTTTTTCCCTTTTGTCATGACGCCGTAACAAAATCATGCATCCCGCTCCTCTCAACCCACAAAGCCACATTTACATCCAAACATGTACTTAACCCAAGCCACACTATCTGTCCGAACAGCCTCACATCCTCTGCCAGTCCGAAGCTCATTTCCCTCTTCCATTTTCAACGGCAAGCAGGACACCGCCACGCAAGCAGCTGACCAGCGTCCAGAGGAAGGATAAATAAATAAAACGGAGGAGGAAACAATCGCGCTCTGTTAGCTTTCATCCCGGGGCCTCTTGGTAATTCTAGCCCAGTCAGCAGTGCCAAAGCGGGGCTGTGTGTGCGCCGCCGAGGTTGGTAAGGCGATCTCCCCACTGGAACGGGACCATTGTAGCGTGTATCCTATTTGTTTTAGGGGTATTATTAGTCTAACCTGGGCTGGTGGTGCATGCGTGTGTGTGTGCGCGGGCGTGTGTGCGTGAGTGTGTCGGGCGGAATGCAGTGGTTGAAGTTTGTCCTTGGAGTTGTCCCGTTCTCTTTGATTTCTCTGCAGTGACCTCTAAAGTTCTTTGCCAATGCTTTGAACTTCAAAATTCAGCTTGTTTTAGAAGAGACATGCTGCTTATGTTTCCATATTTAAGGCTAAACTTTTTTACTAGCATCTTCGGTTTATTGTTTGTCTTTTATGTTTCTTTAGAACATAGAACAAGAAAAAAAACAAGCAACAACATAACAACAACAGAAAAGAGAAAAAAAGAAGATAAAAATAAAGACAAAAAAAAGAAACAATACAAAAAGCACAGAAAAATAATAATAATAATACAAATCTAAAAAAATACCACAAAGAGTGAGCTGGACCAGGGAGAACATTAGTAAAAAAAATCTCTGTTTTTTATATGTATTGAAAAGTTATAGCATATCTGGTTCAAAATAATTGTCCCATTTGGTCCATTGTTTTTTAAATTTGTCTATTTTTAAATTGAGCCCTGAGGTTATTTTTTACATTGTGCATATGTTTATAGTTGTTATAGAGTGTAAACAATTCAAAGGATATATATGTATGCGAATGTAGTTCAATAACATTTTAAAGGAACTGCACTTTTAATATCCTTAACAAACCATCAACAAAGACATAATTCATAATGACCAAATCGTTTAAGAATGATAATCCTAACTCCTTACCCTCAAATAAGTATAGTTACTAAGTCTGAATATTTCTTAATGCCTTGTTAATTATAAATGAAGGCTTTGTTCATGCGAGTGCAGTTATTTAATAGTGTTACCAAAGTACCTTTTGAAATGTGTTCCTTTATGACTTTAAAATCAATAACACATTTGTTTATTAAAATTGTAATTATGTATTAAGGTTAATTATGGTGTAGCGGTGATAAATGCCACCTGTGTTTCTCACATATGAATGGATGACAAATATTAAAATGCATATTAAGCGTTTTTGAAAACACTGACATATTTTTGTATTCCTATTAATACTCTTATGTACTTTTCATGGTCACAAACTTGATTACCAATTACAACTTCGTAAGCAATTATCATGTGCAATTGTCACCATACAATCTCAAGGTGACACTTTGATTAGCCTTAATAAAGCACGAACAAAGACTTAAGTCATTATGAACAAACGGTTTGTTAAAAGTGATTCAAGCTTAGTAACTACTTAACTCCTAACTCAATAATTAAGTTACTAAGCCTGAATCGCTCTTTTTTAATGTTGATTAAGACTAATTAAGGTGTGATTATTATAAAGTGGTGTCAGTTTTAATGATCACAGTTAAGTTCTACAGATGTTTAGCCTTTATCATCTTTAGTGTTACCTTTTAGAACACATAAAAACATATCGTCGATTTGTGCATATACTTTTTACAGCGTTGTTATGTCTGTGTGGCCATACTTTTATTTATTTTCATAGTAACCCATTCCAAAGTTGATACATTCCAAAGTGTCAGCCGTAATAAACATTCAAGGCGTTTTCTCTTTATGTTCACCGTGTCCCTCTGTTCAAATATATCGTACAAACCGCGTCCGAATCATATGTTGGGAATGGGTGATTTCGGACTGGCACTTTTTCCGCTCTCGGTGCTGTTTTTGTCCATATCCGGGGAAGGAGGGGTAAACATATGGGAGCTTTCATTCGTGGTGACAGCGGCGGGACCCTCCAGTGACCTCCCTGTCAAGTCGCTCGAATGAAATACACAGACGCAAAACTGCCGAAAACCAGACAGGATTGGAGTTCACACTTCTAGTCCAGGCGTCAAATTCAACTCAATGTAAATTTGATTGATTCAAGGGCGCACTGTGTGTCTTTTCTGCTTTAGCCTCCTTTGTGGCCATGGAAATGTTGCTGCTTTGCCTGGAATGTCCCACACTATGACATCTACATCTACATATCTCCATATCTTGGACTCATTTAATTACGGCTGTTTTAATTGCTCAAAAGAACATTGATTCTTACGCTGAGTGGGGTCGTTCCTCTATGGATTTGACCTGCAACTTAGCCTTGTGGCGCCACCTAGTTGTATCCATGTAAATCAGACATGTCCTAACAGAAACTGCAGCTTCTCCAAAACTCTGCAGCCCGCATTATCACCAGGACGCCCTCCCGCCATCACATCACCCCCATCCTTCAACAACTTCACTGGCTCCCCATAAAACAACGGATTCACTTCAAAATTATCCTAAATACTTTCAAAGCTATCCATAACCTGGCTCCACCGTACATCTCTGACCTCCTCCACATCTCCACTCCCTCTCGCTCCCTCAGGTCCTCCTCCTCTCTCCAGCTCTCTGTCCCCTCCTTCCGTCTTATTTCAATGGGGGGCAGAGCCTTCAGCCGCTCTGCTCCTCAGCTCTGGAACTCTCTCCCTCCTGACCTCCGCAACATAGACACCCTTCCACTTTTCAAATCCAGACTCAAAACTCACCTGTTCAGACAATCCTACACCACATAACTCAGTCACTCCAACACCAACCATCCAGTTCTGTACTGTGGGTTTTATTCTGTTGTTTTATTCTGTTGTTTTATTCTCTTGTACAGTGTCCTTGGGTGTTCTGAAAGGCGCTTTTAAATAAAATGTATTATTATTATTATTAACTACGACCTGGGTGCCAAATGCTGCCCTCAAACCAATTTTTGTTGGTCTGCTAAGTTGGTCCAAACAACAAAAAGTAGTACTTTTTACAGTAAAATTGGAAAAATTCGAGCATTTTGATGCAAACCTAATATTAATGTCCCAGGTCTTATTAAAGGTGTGGAGGCTCATCGAAACTATGCCATAAGTTTCAAAATGCGACCTTCGGTGAAAAAGGTTTGGACACCCCCTGATGTAAATAGTTTAATGCCATAATGTGTCACTTTCAAGGCAAAGATGGAAGTTGCCTCCACGTCCATAAGTGAACAGTACAGTCTTGTTTAAGGAGTCTGAAGAGGACAGTGAGTGATACTCGCTCCCAGAGGGTGCTAACTCCCCCCGGGCTCACACCACATGAGGTCCAGCTGCAGTGATCGCAGTTTTCCGTGGCATGAAAAGTGTGAGAGGAGCTCAGACCACACGCTGTGCCGTGCGGAGGGGCCGTGCGGAGGGGCCGTGCGGAGGGGCCGTGCGGAGGGGCCGGCGGAGGTGCTGCGGCGCTCCCGATCCTTTCTGTTGGAGTGAATATTCACCGGACTGCTGCAACCCACCGCCTTTCAGTGAAGCTGTCAAAACGAGGCGAGTGAAATGCATCCTGGCGTTTTTTTTCCAAATCAAGCCCATGTATTCGCTCAACTACCTTTACTACTGCTGCTCACGTACATTACGTCACGACCGGTGACACACACAGAGTGCGTCGCTGCGTCAGCTCTCTTATTCAAGGCCGTGCACGACGAGAGATAAATCAGAAATAAAACGTCCACACTTACTAATCCCAAAGCGTCCTCTGAGTGGCACACTGAAACAGACCTCTCCGACCTAGCAGCTGGACCTCGAGCTGTCTGAGCCCACCGTCACTTTCAGAATATTTCCTTTATCCAAACTCAAGGTGCAGAGAAGTCAAATAAATGAAGGAAAAAGCTGTTGAGAAACCGGAAGTTGTTTCTTGTTTACTCGAACTTTTGCCACAGCGCCTTTTGCGAATTGCTGAGATCAGCCTTTTGAAGAAAAAGTATAATTCTGGTAAGACTTAGATTTTATGTATTAAAAGAAAACATTTGTTTGTGTGACATCAGATGCTCACAATGTAGACCTCTGGAGCCGAGCACTTGCCATGGAAACACACACCGCCTTTAACAGAAGCGTGACAAGACACTCCAAAGCCATTCGAAACATGGCAGGAGTGCACCTTTTAAGAGTTGGAACAGGCATGTAACAATGTCTAAAATGCAGTGTCACTACAGTATTCACTTCATTTAAAGATGCAGTATTTATATTTGTAACATTCTCTTGAGCTCCCCTGCTTTGGCGTCTCATGGTTTAGAACTTAAAATCTACTGAAATCTCCCATTTCTTTATATCAGGTGTTCCCCCATCAGGAATTGTGTTAGAACTCCATCTACTGGCAGCAGAGGTAATTACAAACGGAAAATAAACTAAAGCTAGCTTGCCCTCGACATGCTAATGCAGGCACGCAGCTGTAATGAACGCTATTTGACGGCAGAAAAGGTCTGATCATTGATTTACTTAAAAACAGCACAGAAGTTCTCGGCGCTCTACTTATGACATCACAAATCTGGGAACGTTTTTGAGAATCAGATGGAAGAGGACTTACTGGCCAGGATGGAAAAGTAAATTTTGCGTGATACGTGCGGTTTAAATATTTGAAATGATTGTAATATTGTGCAAAGGTGGTGTATTTTAAGTTGGTAATTATGTTTTCCATTGATCCAAAGGCTGTTTAACATTGCATATTGTTGTGTCATTGGGCCAGACACATTTCCTGGGTATAAAAGGGCTTGTGTGTCCCTTTTGTAAGACTGATGCGTTATTATGAAATGCCTGTTCTCCACAAATGCCCTGTTGTGCCTGAAGTGCAATCAGCATCATTTTTCAAAAGGCTCATAATGAAATAATTACGTGTAATTGTTTAATAACAGTAATCTCACCAACAAAGGCTAATAATTAGCTAATGGCTAATGAAGTTCCTTGTGTGTTATTGACATCCACATTCAACATTTTAGCCCTAAGAATCAAACATTTATTCACCAATAAAAATATTAAATGCTTTACAGCTTTGCATAGATATTTTACATAAAGCAGTGGTTCCCAAACTGTGCTGTTGGTACGCAGAACGACCCAATGGGTAAGTAAAAAGAGATATGGGGAAAAAGAAAAGAAAATTGGCATCTTGGTGTTTTTTTATGATCATTTGAATGATTTGGCTCTTCATGGCTGGCCTAAACATTTTAAATGTAACGCACGCATATATATACTACAATTATATACTATATCGTTCATTAGATTATAGCTGGAACAATATATTCATCGTGTGTACATTTTCTTTGCAATAGATTGGAGGTTTTGGTCTTTTTTTTTTGTAATATGATCATTTGAGGTGTAGACTGTTGAGTAAGCTATTTGTTACATTTAAATAAATAAAATAAAAATAAAAAGGCTTTACTGGGGTTATCTCGCTTCATGGTTATTGTGTCAGTGCCATAAAAAAAAGTTTCAAAATGATCATTTATCGTGATATAAAGTCCATATATAAAACGTTTGCAAACCATCAAAATGAAGAAAACGTATAGAGATAAAACATGTCAATGCTATTACCGTCCCATCGAATGCTTGGATTAGAGTCTGCGCCCTCTGCTGGCCGCACTGGGAGTTAAGCTCAATCCTCGAAATGAAGCGTTTTGAAGAAGAGATGGGGAGTAAACGCTGACGAATCTTTCTTCTCGTTGGTGTGCGCAGTGCTCCTCGGGGTGCTGGTGGCCGGAGCTCAGACGGAGATGAAGAGGGTGGTGGGGGACAACGCCACGCTGCCCTGTCACCATCAGTTCTGGGTGGGAGACGACCCCACGCTGGACATCGAGTGGCTGCTGCTCAAGCCTAACAACAAGCACAGAGTGGTGAGTACGCAAACGGTTACATGTGAGAGATACTGCAGTTTAGTACTTCGGAATAGGTACTTCAGTTGGTAAAGTTAGTACATCTGCATTGAATTAAGAAAGTTTAGCGTTGTTGTATTAGTGCAACAAAATTAGAATATTGAGTTCATTGTCTGTAATTTAAACTAATTAAAATGACAGAAACGTGTATGAAGTAGACGTTTTGTCGCTTAGTCGATTCATCGTTCGATGGCGTCTTAATCAATCAAGATTTGCATTAGGCGGCAAAGGATTTTATTGATATTGAACTTATATATGTTTATATAAGTTTAGAGAGGAAATGTTGACTTTATTCTGGCTTATTATGATTGTCAAAAGTATTTAAAATCAGATACTTATCGATACTAAAACTCGATTCTAAACAAGTATCAAAAAACAAAAAAAGAAATCATAAACAGAACAAAATGTGGCCTTTCCAGAATGATCTAAATTCATCCAATTTTAAGGACTAATTTGACTTCTGTGTTTTCTTTTTTGTTCTCGGTTTTCTTTTAATTATATAATAATAATTATTATTATTATCTTGTGTCTGAATAAAGTAAATTATAATATATAAAGTACTAATATTTATATTTAAAAAAAAACTGAGAGATCTAGTTTTGTCAAGATGCTGACACAAAAGCAGAGCAATGTGGTGTATTCTATCCAATGCAGTGAAGAAAGTTGTAAAGCCACTGCACAAGAGGCTTTATCAGCACAGAAGACACTCAAGTTCAGGGCCCCAGAGCGCCGTGCATCTTCATCTTAAAGCCACAAACCACTTTACTGAAGACAGTGAGGTGGAGATTCTGAGCAGGGAGAAAAGATGGTTTGAAAGAGGAGTTAACGCCCAGGGCATTCTGATTCTAATCAGGTACTCAGTGAGGAGGGAGCGAAAGTCAGTGTACAATAGCATGTAGATGGCCCATCTCAGGGCTGTTAGTTAAACAAAGAGAGTAGTTTCAAGTGAAACCAAAAACTCCCTTTATCTCCCCTTTTACCCTGTGGGCAGGGCTTACACAGAGGAGGATATAAAACCTGAGTTCGCAGACTTGCTTCACAGATTGAGAATGACTCTTGGATGGAGTCGAACCGTTTGTTTTTTCTAAAACAGAGTCCAGATGACTACAACTGAATCTTTTTCTACAATGGGATTACACCAACAAGTGGAATAATTTTTATGAATTATGCTTAGTTAATTTAAAGTGAAAAAATATGCCCAACCAAATATACTATTACATTTGCACGTAAACATTTTTCTTCACATTTTTAAAATAAGAAACGAACAACTTGGCATCTGATGTGACACGGGTGACTATTTGAAACACTTATTGTCACAAACTAAACTTTAAAAGCTTAGTTTACTCAAAGTTCCTGTTTCAAAATGTTACAAAAATGTATATTTGAAAATTTAAAAATTTAGGATAATATTAGTGTGTATTATCAATAAAGAAAAAAAAAAGAAAAAAGAAAAGAACCAAGACCAAACAGGTGCAAGTTGAAGACCGAACAAACAATCTCGTTCCAGATCATAACGTACTTTGCGGGCCGGGTGTACGACCACAACGATGACAACCGCGTGGCGTTTGCCGGGGAGTACCTAAAGGGCGACGCCTCCCTGCTCATCAGCGACCTGTCCCTCAGCGACTCCGGAGAGTACAGCTGCAAAGTCAAGACCGGAGCGCAGTACCACTGGAGCACCATCAGCCTCATAGTACTGGGTGAGTACCACTACTGCTACTGCAATTCAGCCTGGAGATACTTCAGCAAATACAGACAAACGAGATCATTGACTAGTAAAGTATGGATTTGTTTAGAAAAATATATCTCTTAGGGCTTAGAGAAGGAGATGGAAGGGCTGAGTCAAATTCTTTATATAGCACATTTCACAAAGGATAAATGCTCAGTTAATTTTTCGAATCTTTAAAAAAAAAAAAAGTATATATAAAACACGATACATAAATCAAATCAATGTGTAAAATCTACATCCTGTAGTCAGGTAGGAGGAAGGCTGTCACATTCACATAAACACAATTTATTGCTACAGAAAGATCAGAATAAACTATAATATTAAACCTGAAACAAAAACATTAAAACAAAATAAGAACAAATAACAATAGTTGGCTCGCAGCGCTGGAAAAAATAATTGGATTTAGCAGCAGAAAGTTAGAAAATCACAATCACAAAAACAATGAGACAGTAATTGGTGAATAACATTGACCAATTGGCAGTAGATTAACCAACGTTCACAGGAATTAAGCAAATGGGTAACTGTCCCAGAGCGCCCCCTGTCTGCAGACTAGGAGAACCTGGAGGAGACCCACAGTGAAGAGAGAGAGAGATCCTACTCCCACGGACTATTTCCTATTTATTTTTCAAACATAAAACAAACTGACCTATGCAATGAAAGAGAGAAAAAAAGAGAAGAAAATAATAATAATAATAATAATAATAATAATAATAATAATACATAAATAAATACAATAAAAAACAGGGCTGGGCAGGATCATGGAGAACGCAGAATAACTAAAGAATATAATTAGAAAGTAATAGAATAGTATCCAAAGGATTCCATTTTGTCCATTGTTTATTGAATTTGTCTATTTTCAAATTGAGTCCGGCGGTTATTTTTCCCATGGTAGTATGTCAGTTATGTCCGTCCAGTCCTAATCATCAGAGCAGTTTGTGTCATCAATTCTTTTGTGATTGCCTTTTGCCCAGCAGCCAAAAGTATGGACCAGAGATATCCATTCATTATGTCCATGGCAGGAGTTTTGAGGCCTATACAAATTGTTGCACATTGTTAAATTGAGTGGGATGGCCCTATCAAAAATAATCTGCATTGCTTTATTAATTTGTGCCCAATATTTCTGTGCAACAGGACAGAGGTAAACATGTTCAAATCAAATATAGATTTGGCTGGTAACCGTTTTAATGCTGATTTAGGTACCATTTATTTATAACTACATCTTAATTTGCATTAACAAAGCATGAACAAAGACTTAATTCATAAGGATCATAGTTTATTAAGCAGCATAATTAAGATTTAGTAACTACTTAGGGTTAGAGTATTAGTTGAGTAATTACTAAACCTGAATCATTCTTAACAAACTATTTGTTCACTCTGAATTAAGTCTTTTTTCGCGCTTTAGTCTGTAAGTGTAGTTGTTGCTCTGATTTATTCTTAATACATAAACATTGGTTATGTTGTAATTTGGTGTTTTTTTTCTTAAGAAAATTCTCCAATCAGAAAGCAGAACGAGCCTCCCACGAGTCTCTTTGGGTTGCCAGTTCCTGCGCTTTAATCCAGTTGGTTTAAACCTAATCCCAGCATCTGCGGCCAGTCACGACTCAGTGCTCGAGCGGTCTGTGAAACACTTCATATGTGTCTCTATCTGCGCGTGAAGCTCTGGCAGCACAGATTCACTTGTGATTGTAGTTCATTTTCTAAACCAGTAAGAGCGCAGGCTACGTATTGTTCCGTTATGTATACAAGTTTGAGGAAAATCCTGCTGTCATTACGTAATTAACAAACATTGTGATGTAACATTAGTGTTTCAAGACTAATGAAAGCTGTGATGGAAGCCTCCAGTCAAAGGCAACATTTTGAAGACATTTTAGACATCCCTGCGCTGTAGTACAAATATAAAAAGTAGAAAAATGATTGGTTAAGAAAACATTTACTGGGCTATGATTGGTTGACTGTGACAAGTTTATTTGAGATAAGTCGCGGACAAGGCCATTCAAAGTGCTTCACACAACAGGATAAATGCATTAAAATCACAAAGACATGACAGAGATCACAAAACTGTTTAAGACATAAAAGAGCGCACCGAAAATGATTTCAGTCATATGCACAGCCAAACAAAACTGTTTTGAGCTTAGATTTGAACATTGCCAGAGTAGAGGCCTGTCTCACATCCTCAGGAAGACTGTTCCCGATTTTAGCTGCACTTTACCTGACTCTGGGCACCAGCAGGAGGCCGGTCCCTGAGGTCCTCAGAGTCCGAGATGGTTCATATGGCACTAACATGTCCGAGATGTACTTTGGTGCTAGGCCATGGAGAGACTTGTATACAAGCAGAGCTGCTTTGAAGTCTATTCTCTGAGCCACAGGGGGCAGTGCAGAGACCTGAACACAGGACTAATGTGATCGTACTTCCTGGTTCTATGTTTTTTAGATGGTCAAAAGCTGCTGACATTATTGCTTTGACTTGGCTGTCAAGTCTTATTACCCCCCGATTTCTAATGTGATCAACTCCTGACTGAAAAACTAACGTAGAAAAGTAGAAAACGCTTTTATTATCTCAGTTCTATTTTGTTAGCCATTATTTATTTTCCAAACAGGCAATTCAACGTAAACAATGTATTTGATTTAACTGCACAAAATTGTGTTTTTGTCTCAATTTACCTGTTATCATGCTTCTGTTTACTGTTGTCGATTATTTCATTATGTCAGATTTAATGTAGTTTTCCAGAGCAATATTTTCCTTAACAGATGGCAGAAAAACCACCATCATTTGTTACAGTTTGTTTTTATTAAAATTTAATCGCTTTTCCACCACAGCGGCTACATCTGCTTCCTCAATTTTAATGTTTTTTGAGCAGAATATTAAACTACTACTCCCAATCTGTTAGCGAGCCCCGCTTCTCCAGTCACTGATATTAAATGTGTAAAGTCTTGCAGTCCATCTATAATGCATGGGGCCTCCATAAGCAGAGCAAACACCTCTTTACAATCCACTACAGCGGGCGTAAACAAACCCGGCTGCGTTTTAGTACCCAGTTTTCATTATTTATAGTTTCCTCTTCCACTCTGCTGAAGAGGTTTAGCTCCCACAGGCGGCCGGACTCCTCCACTCCTCGCAACCGTGGAGTTCTCCGGTCTAATCCCGGCTCGTATATAACGGCTCAAACCAAGCGTCGTGGAGGGAAGCGGCCGTTCAGAGGGGCGAGCCCGGTCAGATTTGGAGCTCATAAAGACGTCAAGCGAGAACTATGGGCAAAAAGCGAGTGGTCATTTTGTCAGACGCCAGGGGGAACGAGAAGAGTCTGGTGTGGGAGCGCATCAGGCATGTTTCTGATTAGGGAACAAGGCTTTAATGTTTACAATTCGTTTTGGTATTTCATCGATTGATTTATCTTTTATATTTGTAACCATTGTCTTTTGTTTCTGCTTAAGATCAACACATCACCATGGCAAACGCACATATTCAATTTAATAAATGTATTAAATGTATTGAATGTATTTCATTTATTTCCATCCATCCATCTTCTTCCGCTTGTCCGGGGCCGGATCGTGGGGTCAGCAGTCTAAGCTGGGACTCCCAGAAGTCCCACTCCACAGACACTTCCTCCAGCTCCTCCGGGGGGATCCCGAGGCGTTCACAGGACATGCTGGGGGGACTATATCTCTCGGCTGGCCTGGGGGAGACACTCTTCCCAGTGGGACATGCCCGAAACACCTCCCCATGGAGGCGTCCAGGAGGCATTCGGAACAGATGCCCGAGTCACCTCAGCTGGCTCCTCCTGACGTGGAGGAGCAATGGCTCTACTCCAAGCTCCTCCCATTCGACTGAGCTCCTCACCCTTCATTTATTTCATTTCTTTTCATTTTCATTCGACTAAAGAGATTCTTGGCCGATTAGAGACACTATAGACGGACGTTACAAATGGATTATTGGGATCTTAGTGTTTGAAGTCAAGCTGGATCAATCGGGTTCCTGGGTTACAAGCATTTGGGAAAACTGGCTTGAATTGGACTAGGCGTTATCCAGTTTTCAAGTGGAGGTTTTCAAAATAACTAGCTCAGACTGAAGCACCCGTGTAAAGTTGGAACATTTTAACATTCTACGGACATTTAGGAAGAACTAGCAAATTGCACGTGAAATGGGACTACATTAGCAGTCCTCCGCCCAGGTTTCCACACTCAGATGTCAAAAGTGCTAATCCCCCTTTTCCCCCCCTGCGCTCCCTGTGGACTGCAGATAACTTGTATAGAATAAGGAGCCGACTATTTCCTGGAATTGACTGTGTGTATGCGGCGCAGGTTGGAGAAAAAGACAGCAGCAGGTTATCGATTCAGAGCAGTCTGCAGTCCTTTACATTAGAGCTGCTTCCTGTTTAGGAGACGCGATGGAGACGTTTAACCGGGATGTAACTCCGCACCGTTAGCGCCGAGATGGACTGGGGACTATGAAAAACTAATGAAGAGAATGATTGGACGTAATTGCAAAATCTACTCAAAATGTTTTATTTCCGGGGGCGTGTATTTGCTGAGACGTGTAATCAGTGCCCATTCAGTTTTTCATTTATTCACAATCAAGATTTTATTAGTTCAAAATAGTCCTAATCAGCGGAGCATTCAAAATGCCGGTTTTGCTTTTAATTGGAGTTTGTTTATCATCAAAAACCCTCAAAACTCAAAATTTTATAAATCAGCTGAAAGATCATCTGTGGGATTTCTAAATGAATCAGTTAATTGATGCTTGTGATTATTCACAATCTAACCCTAATACCAAAAAGAAGAAAGCATTTGGAAGTAAAAAGTAGTAATACTGATTTCAATCGCCTGTGTACTCCAGAAAAGTACAGCAAAATGTACGTTGCTTTTTATAACACATTAAAAGGACACTGTGTAACTTTTCTGGTGCCACCTGTTGATCTCTATGGTGCTGTTATTGCTTTGTTAGGAATATTCCACAGTATGGCATTAAAATGGTATATATTGCATCAAAAACACTATACTAGTAGTAGTAGTAGTAGTAGTAGTAGTAGTAGTAGTAGTAGTAGTTTAATTAATAATATTAATTAATTATTAATAATAATAATAGTTATTAATTATTATTCAATGTTATCCTTTGGCGATTGTATCTAGATGTTTTACCCCTTTAGACTGAAAAGTTATATATTTTCTTTTAATATTTATTCAGACCAAAAACACATGTGGGGCAGATAAGATAACATCACCTTTATTTGTCCCACAGTGGGGAAATTCCATTGTTGCAACAAAGGGTACAGAAGCAGATTATGAACAGTATAATAATAAAAACAGATAACTTAGCGAAAAAAAAGAAAGCTCTTATAATCTTAATAATAATAAACAGCCTTATTTACAGCTGTCATATGGACAGAAAATATTGCACAGGGATGATTGACATTGCGTCACAGTATTGCAGGAGTATAACAGTATTGCACAGGATTATGAAAGCTGACTGACACGTTCAGGACTAACAGTGTTTGTTGTAAAGTCTGACAGCAGCAGAAGGAAAGACCTGTGAAACTTCTCCTTCACACAGCGAGGGTGGATCAGTCTGTCACTGAAGCTGCTCTCCAGAGGGGGTGAGACTCATGGTCCAGCATAGACATGAGTTTAGCCAGGACCCTTCTGTCCCCCACCTCCTGCACCGAGTCCAGAGCACAGCCCAGGACTTCTTGATGACTTGTCCAGCTTCTTCCTCTCCCTCTCTGTGATGCTGCTGCTCCAGGAGACCACACCGTACAGGAGGGCTGATGCCAGCACCGAGTCGTAGATACTTGACTCCATTGAGATAGATAAATGTTATGCCATACTGTGGAACGTTCCAGGCAAAACTATAACATCTCATGGAGCCGCCCAATTCCAAAAGTGATATTTACTTGACTTAGGAACTTGCTTCAGCGTTAAAGTGCAACAATAATAATAATAATTGCAAAATACATCAAAGCCATATATAAAATTAAGAATTTCCTAATAAAATTAATATTGACTTAGTCTGAGAATATAAACAATATTGACAGTTGGTCAGAATAGTGCAAAAAGTGAACCGTGCCGTGATTGGTCATTGGTTTGAATAATAGTTAAAGTAGCAGGTGTTGAGTGTTCAAGAGAAACTGTTCTTGTGGCAGGAGGTTCTGGTCCGGATGGCCCGTATCCACCACAAAACTTCTTTGTAAGTCCCTTTGATGGTTTGAAGGATTTATTTTTGGGGTGTTTGAAGTGTCCGTCGTCGCCCCCTGGTGTATCTTGGCAGAAAACCAGCAAAACCAAATATTTAATGACTGATAAATTACAAAGAAAGAAAAAAAACAGATGCATAAGCCAGGTTCATCTGTCAATGCCTTCTTCTGTGCTCTGTGGCCCTCAAAGACCTACAGACAGCTGACTGCACAAGTACGCTCGCCGCTAGCCTTCGCCACGGGCAAACTGGATTCAGCAGAGAGAGAGAGAAAGGAGAGAGAGAGGGAAGGAAGGATGGAGCTTCGGTTTGCACAACAGCGGCGGTGTGCATGCAGCGGTGGAGAAGATCTCCTATTCTGTCAGTCCAAAGAGTTCAAAAGGCCCAAAGACAAGATGAGGACTTGGGGAAAGGAGACGTCTGTAAGAATGACAGCTCAGTGAGAGGAGCCCGACTATAGAGGGCTGTATAGGAACAAGAACAGAGACGAAAGCCCTGCAGTCCAAATGAGTCTTATTAGAAGTGCATTGGAGAAAAAGAATAATTGTTACAGGTGGGAATTTAAAGTGCGTTCTTTATTTTACTGAATACAGTTTGAGTGATTTATATACGTAGATTTTGTTTCAGGTATTACATTTTGAGGGATGTTTCTCACTGAAGAAAATCAAACAATCCACCTCCTGTGAATGTTGAACTTAATTTTGATTCTTCAGAAAAGTCTCAAGTCTCAAGTCCCAATTGATACCACAATGATAATTCAAAAACAAAGCATGTGGTTCAAGAAAGGTCCCACTTTGTCCTATTTATGTATTTTTTTCACAAGTATTGCTTCCTTAAACGGACACATATTACATAATTTAACCATGTTATAACATTTGTCCCTCCTCAAAAACCTACTTGTGTTATGTGTCATTCACGCATGTTTGATGAACCCTAGATTTGTGACATCATAGGTAGAGCTCTTAGAACTCTTCGCTTCTTCAAAGTCCATAAATAATCACCAGGCTCGTTCTGAGCATTCCTGCCGTCAAATTGCGTTCATTACAACTGCATGCTAACATTACCATGTCAGAGGAAAGCTAGCTTTTGTTTATTTCTTCATGGTAATTCCCTCTGCTACCAGTAGATGGAGTTCTAATACAAATACTGGTGAAGAATTGCCTCACAGATAAGAAACTGTGCTCTTAGTAGATACATTGAGATGCTACAGTAACAGTACATTCAAGAACATGTTTAAGTTCTAATATATAGTTTTAGTCGGCCGATGGATTAGTATCTGTTTTTTTACAACTCTATGTGTGTTTGTGTGCAGTGAAGCCTTCAAAGCCGCGCTGCTGGATGGAGGGGAAGCTGCTGGAGGGGGGAGATGTGAAGATGAGCTGCAAGTCTTCGGACGGCTCGGACCCGATTCACTACAAATGGGAGCGGGTCCTGGACAAGGGCAAGTACGTCGGCAAGCTACCTCCTCTGGCTCTCGTAGGTAAGATCTGGTGCTCTCTGTGTTCTGACTTCCGTTTGGAAGAAGCTGTACGCATCTTTTTTCATGTAATAAAATGAAATCAGACATATTGTAAAATGAGTCGGCTGTGTGCTGTCTGCATCGAATTACAGAGGGTTTTTATTCTTCGCGGAAGCAAAAAGTGCGCCGTTAGCATGCTAATGTTTGTTAGCTTTGGACGGCGATGGCTCTGATTCCGCTCTGGGCTCTGAAAAGTGCTAATAAATTCATTGCGGTGAATAATTTCAATGCCCAGAATGCATTAATTAGCAATGAATATGGACAACTGCAAGAAGTTAAAATGAACTCGATGAATGAACCATTTTTCAACAATTTTTCACGTTTTAAGAAGGCCAGTAGGGCTGCGCTCAATAAATCAATACTGTGATATATCATG
This sequence comes from Chaenogobius annularis, assembly GCA_015082035.1. Classification (NCBI taxonomy): domain Eukaryota; kingdom Metazoa; phylum Chordata; class Actinopteri; order Gobiiformes; family Gobiidae; genus Chaenogobius; species Chaenogobius annularis. The sequence continues at coordinate 1,092,856 of BJKM01000076.1, read as the reverse complement.
ACCACCCTCTTGGCAGTAAGTGTATCGATACGAAGATGTTCTACACTTCTGAACCTACAGACTGCTGCGTCACGGCTGGATCTGAGGAGCTGAAAATGTGACTTCATCATAGGACAGTTGTATTCTGATATTCTACTTAATTAAAACATCTTTTTAGTAAACATCTAACACCGGTTTTAAGGGATATCCATGAATCAGGACGTGTTCTGTGTCAAGTTCCATATTGTGTCGTTAGAACTACTACGTCAATGTACTTCTACTACTTTGCATCATCCTTGTGTACGGATTTGTGTCGTGGATCCTGTTCTCCACCGCGTGTCGCGAGGTACGAAGGCCAGCGGTTCTCAAACTTTTTTTCTTGGCGACTCACTTTTTCTAATTGGTCACTTCTGGGAACGGGCCGTGAATCAGGCGAGACGGAGGCAAGTGTCCCCTCCTCTGCACGGCTCTCTCCTCGAATATAAAACCCACACAGGTTAATACGCGGGTTATGCTTGGGGGGGGGGAATGTGTAAAACTCATAAGCATGCGCGTACCCCAGGCTCACCTTAACCTCGCGCCGACGTGTGTGTGTGTGTGTGTGTGTGTGAGAGTGAGAGGGTGGGGAAGGGGGAGGAGCCAGCGTGTGCGTGGATCTGCGGCTCGTCTCATCACTCCAGGTAAAGCAATAACTGTATTTAATGACTTTTTTCACTTTCATTTTAAACAAAAGAAAACTAAAACTAAACTAAAACAATAAATATATTTATACGTTTTAGCATCTAATTAGCTGCTAATTAACTTACATACAATTTTATGTTCATTTATGCATTACCTTGCTGCTAATTAGACTTTTTAATTTTTTTATTTTTTTTTACAATTTCCTTATAACTTTACTACATGATATTACATTTTTTGTACATGAATAATGATCCTAACAGCTTTTCTTACAAACTAGATGTGACTAACCCTTAACAACACCTATTATTATTATTATTATTACCAAAAGCAGGCATGTCCAAACTACGGCCCGGGGGCCAAATGCGGCCCTCAGACCATTTTTTTGCTGGCCCTCCGGCTTCCAGCTAAGTTAGTCCACACAACAAAAAGTTTTACTTTTTACTGTAAAATTGAAAAAAATCAAGTATTTTGACGTTATACCAACCTAATATTGATGTTCAAAGTCTTATTAAAAGTGTGGCGGCTCATCGAAACTATGTCAAATGTCAAATTCTGAATGATTCACTTCATTGTCTGGTTGTCTGTGTCCGTCTGCTCCGTATAAGTATTAAAATCCGGCGCTCTGTGAAAAAAGTTTGGACACCGATGACCAAGAGGATTAGAATGAATGCACAAAAATATCCTAACATCATACTAATATGTATTAATAAGGCATTTGTTAATAGCCAAGTGTTAAAAATGTCTTATGTCTGTATGAAAGTGTTAAAGGTCTGATTAGCCGCAGAATAGGGACATTAATGAGTGAATTGTGTGTATGCAAATTAGCAATGAAGAATAAATAAAATAAATGTAAGTGTTACCATAACAACATACAAGTTGCATTCTGACTTTAAATAATTTCATAGTGTTTAAATGAAAATATCCACATTCAAATTCCCAAATTGACGCAAAACTCTCCTGAGGACAAAAAGGAAGAAAATAAACTGTAGAATCTAATTTATCCCTGTAGAAAGTGTTCAAGTTTGAGAAGCTTAAAAAGAGGTATAAAGCACAGTACAGACGGCGACATTATCCCGCGCTGATCTAATGAATCCTGCTGTAATTTGTTCATAGCGAGGCCGTGGCTCCTCTGCGTTTTAGCCCCGGGGCCCGGCCGTGTCCTGATCAGGTGAAGGCGGCAGAGCTTCTTCAAGTACAGTCGGGAAAAATGAATACTGCCACTTGTCCTGTTCAGCTCTTTCAGGACTTTTATAGCTTTTTGTGCTGACTGCGCCGTCTCGTCCCACACAAGAAAGTCCCCTGTCTGTTCAAATTCATCACCTAGTTTCTCCATCTACCCCGGGTCGCCCTAAATCTAACTTAGAAAAGTGCTTTCATGTGCACTGCAAAAGAGGAATAGATATATATCTGCTAGAATGAGTGGACTTCGGATGATTTATCTTGTTTTGTTTTTTATGTTGGATATATTTTGCGCTACTTATTAGACCTATAGTTACATTACACATATTATTATTATTATTATTATTATTATTATTATTTTTGAATGGAGTTACATTTTGTTCTAGTAAAATTTTTAAAACTGGCAGATAATATTTCAGTAAGTACAAATATTTATTTTGACTAAAGGTGATTGTTATTAAATTGTTTACTTTTACTAGTGCAATCAAAAGTGCAATCAAAAAAAGAAAAAAAAAAAAAAAATCCGAGTAGTCACCCGTTTGCCTCGCACACTTTTTAAAATTACATTGTTTAAATATTAAGTATTTGCACACATTTTTCAAACAAAAATGTAATGATTTCACAAAGAATTGACATTGTATTTCATAATGAATGCTCACATATTTCAGGTAAATGTTCAGGACAGAACAACAGGTTTACTGGCTCAAAGCCCTTCATTGCCGCTTGCGGGTGTAACTGGCTCTTACGGGGGCAGATGGCCGGGAGTTTACAAATGTTTGGTGAAATATTTAGCTAATTTCACTTGCTTAAGCGCTCACACTTGAGTTTTATTTTCCTCACGGGGTCTTTCTTTGTTCTGCCGCGCTCTATTTGTAAATGTAACCACTCTGCTCCTGAATCTTCCTCCTTCGCTCACGTGAAGCCTCCAGTGTAATCTGAAAGAGCGCGATTGGTCAAAACCGTGATTACTCCTTATCACGTCACATGATTAATGCGCCAATTTTCTATGATTAATCGCATCATGAGTTAATGCGTCAACTTTGTCAGCCCTAATATTTATACATTTATATTTTCAATGTGTACATAAGTATGACAGATACTGGCACTGGAAAACACTTTTGTTACACTTAATGTTAGGGTACACTTATTATTGACATTGAAACTAGCTACTGATTTGCGTCTTATTCTGCACAACCTTGTACTGCTACTGATAATCCCTTTACTAACACTTTCCTGTTAATACACTCCTAATTACTGCTTATTAGTATGACGCTAATACATTTTTGTACATAAATTAAGCTCTTAATGGTGCAACAATTAAAAAACCTGACGATTCAGTTCGTTGTCACAATTCAGGACCTATGATTTCATTCGTCACGTTCTATCACGATTTATAAAATGATGAAAAATGTTGTTATCCCCTCTTTGGTGACGAAAAAATACTAAATAATTAAGTATTATTATTGTAGATAATAATATGTGAATTGCCCAACTGTAGCCTAATTGTGTTGTTATTTCACATGGGCTTAATATGGCGCTCTTATGTCATCGTTCCATCTTCTTCATGTGAGGTGACCTGCTCCGTGCATTCAGCCCGTGCGTATCATAATCCACATGCGATTCTCTACGGCATAAATAAGTGTTTCTGCGTCTTTACAACAGTTTGGTGAAATGTTTTGCTAGATTTAGCTGTTGTGCGACATGTACACGCTGCCGCCCGCCGTCTGCATTGTCGGCGCACGCGCTCTGTCCCGGGGCGGTTCTGCTGTGTGCGCGCGCGCGTGTGTGTGTGTGTGTGTGTGTGTGTGTGCGTCTGTCGCTGCTGTTAAGAATGGAAATTTTGTTTGGAATTATTTACGCTTATTCATGCACTGTTCAATTTGACCAGAGCATTGCACATTAATTATATGAATTAAGTAACATTAATATATTGCACAGAGTCAATGGGCAAAGTGAAGCAGGTAAACGGTGCGCGAGCGAGCCATAAGAAGGTCCTTTGTGACGTTAAAAATGCAGCTAAAAACAAACAACCAAACCAGTACCTCATCAGCAATACAAATGTACAAAGTTAAATATTTACAATTGACTTTATTATTGTAGAAACAGATCACTAATGACTTACAATCCTGGTTATGGAATCGTTGGTAGTGGAAACGTAAATCCAGCTGTAACTAGTTGTATTTCCTTTGGTTATACTGCCTGCGTGCATGTTAATGAACATACACCACGCACATGCTGTATACACGCTGGACTGTGGCCATGGGCTCATTTCCATCCGTTGTCCCACATTCACTCATTCATACTCCAGCGTACTTGGACACTGGCGGCAAGGTGGGTGAAGCAGTGTGCACTACCGCCCCCACTGTGGCACGCGGCATTGCATCTATCGCCCATCCAAGTACTAACCATGCCCCCCAGTGCCCCCAGATCGGGTGTTGCACGGCCTCACAGCGTACCCGCAGTGACAGCAGATCGTTGTGCGTTTTTCTCTCCAGATCTGAAAAACCCAGAGATCGTGACGCTGAGGAACTTAACAAAGGAAAGTGCAGGAGTGTACAAGTGCACGGCCAGTAACGACGTGGGAGAGGAGAGCTGCACCGTGGAGGTCAAGATGCACTGTGAGTCACCTTTGACCTTTTAACTCTATAGTCACACAGTCTGCACGTACTAGAGAAGACCGAATCCAGTGTGCAAGGCTGTACAACTCAGATACAGTGAAACTATTATGGTCTAGACTTATCTTTACTTTTTTACTGTCATTTCAGTAGTTTGTTTATAGTTGCAGAATCCTTACTTGAGTGGTATTGTCATGTCACTAGACTAAATTTCCTGATAAAACTTGTCACGCTGTATGATTCTTGAAAAAAAAAATCATAATAAAAGCAAAAACAAAATAATAGTAGTAGATATTAATGTTATGTCGTGTGACTTTTATTGGCGGGGCGAGCTATGTCAATATTTAGTGCATAATGTTTGCACGCAAAAAAAAAAATTCAACACGTGCAAAAGCCAGTCACAAACCCCGGTCCTCCGCATGAAAGGCGACCAACTAGCTTGTGTTTTAGCTGCTGGATGGATTGAATAGTCTCACTTCACCGATCAATTCATGACATAAATTAACTCTCTATGTTGTTAAAATACTGCCTGTGTTTCTAACGAATGTCTAAAAATCAGAAAAATCAGTTTGTTGAGACAGGTTTATTCAGCGTGGCTTGAGCATAGATCCATGGGTCTGAGGCTGTGTGGTCCTCAGAGCCTTATCGCCGAGGCTAATTCGCAACAGCAGTCCCGAGAAGGGCTTTTAACAGATGAGATTTCACCAACTGATGTGTTAAATGAGTTTAACGTCAATAAAAACAATAAATACAGTGGCTGTGCCCAAAAACATATGATATAATAGGACGGTAATATACACTCACACGTCCACAATCCACCCACGATCCCACTGTTGCTGTTGCATGAGCCAGAACGTAGTCTTCTTTAGGAACGTGGAGAGTTCCAAAGGTTAGTTCCATTCACCGAAAAGAGCTTTTACAGAGAGGACCTCGACAGTCCCCATGTGTGGTGGTCCTGTCTATTTTCAAACCTGCTGAGTGGTTCAGGTGCAAGTCCATTCAGACATTTAAATACAAGCTTTGCATAATTTGAATGACAAAAATTCATAAAATGTACTGTTTAAGTTTGGATGATTTGGGATTTCTAAAGTTGAATTGGGAAGTGTTTCTCTTGTTCTACCTGTTTCATGAGGACATTGTATTTATTTTCTGGAATTCTGTTTTGCTTTATTTATTTAGGATTATTATTGATATTCAATTATTTATCTACATCCATATTACCTTACTATTTCCTTTAGCCTCAGTAAACATTTTTATATAATGGTCTGATCTTTCACAACCTGATTTCTCAATTTAAAAAAACTAAACGGGTTGAAAATCCTGTACAGTTTTGAAGTCCATAAACCCATTTCTGCCGTCAACTTGTATTCATTATAACTGAGTGATTCTATTAGCATGCCAATCACGTTGCTCAAAAGCTATTTATTTATTTTTTTCCCACTGCTGCCAATAGATGGCGTGCCAACACCAAATCTCACATCAAGTCTCCTTTAATATATATTACAGTACAATACCTCATCGTCAGTCACAGTAATAGAAGTTTTACTATGTTTGATTTAATATTTTTGGATTATTGCAAATAGTGAAAGAGGACATGACCTTTTCTGTCCGAGCTGCTCATGATTAAAATGCCCCGCCCCCCCCGCCACCGCCAGAAACCTCGACACATACGCTTCATTTAAAGTACTGTTGAAAAAAAAGACTCCTCCACAATCAAACCTCCGTCTGCTGATGTAGGATTTTAGAGAGATGAATTTGAACTTGAATAAGCGCAATTTTACTTTGTATAAGGGGAACAGAGAGTACAGATGAAAAATAGCTTTCTTTCTAACTGGCATATGTGCATGTAATGTTGGTTTATATGCATTGTCCTTGAAATAAATAAATACATAAAATAAATGGCAGAGAATGCAGAGAAAAGCGTTAAATGGAGCCAAAATGATCACGCTGGACAAATCCATTAGTCTTCATTAGCCTTTGCCACCAATTAAAACCTCGTTCAATTCGACATCCATAGTCAATTATTAGCGTTAATGTTTAAATGGCGCCCGCGCTTGCGAGTTGGCAGATAACATGGGATTTCACCTGTGGACGGTTCAAACATGGGATTATTAATGACATCGTGCACGGAGCGGCTAACAAGAGCCACACAACTCAGTCTGATGTTCTCTTTATCGAACGCTGGCCGATCAATCAGGGGCTTCCTGCGGGCGCCGAATGACTTAGAGCGAGCCGTCGCCGAGGAGGAGGCGGTAAAGTTGTCTGAAGCCAGGTTACGGACTAAGGCCATATAAGGACAGCGTTGTCTGGATTTGGAAGTAAATTCAAACTAAAACTTGCAAGACCACGCAGCATAAGGATAATGAAAGTAGGGTTGAAAGTAGCTGACTAAAAAAAAAAATCGATTTAAGGCATGCCCAACTGAAATGGGATGTTGTGTGGAGTTGGTAAAAAGTATGAAGTATCTATGAACTGACCAAGTACGGCAGGAAATACAAGTCGACGGGACTTCATGCCAAAATAACTATTTGTACAGAAAAGTATATGAGTGAATATACTGGGCACAACAGAGGCTGAAACTAAACGCAAACTTAACTAAACTATCTTTTCACTAAATGCTTCAGTGTTTGCTCGTACGACCACTGGACCAAAACAAAATCCATACGAAACCAGTCTAAAAGTGCTTTAAACCAGGACCAAATCAGGACTTAACCAATCAGGGCAAGCCATGACCAAAAGATAAAGGATTACTTTTTAGGGACGGTCTGATACATGGACAGTTTCGATACGATATTCAATATTTGACTTGCTACTATGGCCGATAAAACACAATACCAATACTGCAATTTAAAAATCTATAGCAAGGCTCACAAATCTATCCTAATTCGAAGTTCAGAAGACAAAATAACTTTTGTAATAATGATAATAATGTCTTTATCTGGTGTCGAAAAAGTTTCTAAAGTTGTCATATGGACAATGTTTGACAGAGTGTCGACTTCCATCCCAAAATATCTTTCAAGCTTCGGACTGAGAAAGTAGATTTACTGTATACTGCTCTGAGCTCTGAGTCTGTCTGTGTTTACCCTGAAACTAACTTCCCATCTTGAGTTCTAAAACATTGTCCAGATTATTTTCATCTTTCAAATTGAAACCTTTTCTACAGTGGATCGAATGAGGGATTACGCCGACGTATTTATCTGTGATGTCAGATCATCTGTGGTACGATTGCATAAAAATACAAACATATTTCATTGTTTTTGTGTTTGTTTAAAAAAAACAAAAAACTGGGGTACCACTCCAAAAAAATAAATCAAATCGGCACGTATTTTTAGAAATCCCCGATACCGATGAAAACTGTCAATATCGGCCAATACCAATACTAGAACGGAAACATCGCCCATCCATACTTACTACAAAAGAATTACTGAACTAAGTATTGTCTAGAACTGCACAGTACTCTGATTACCCCCTCATGCACATCAGTTACAGAAAGATATACTGGATAAACCGCCAGTTCCGGGATACTGACCAGGGTTTAAATCGATCAATAAATGTCATAGACTTTAACTTTTACTGGTCACATTTGGTCAAGAATGTCTCATAATGTCTGAATTTATCATCTATTGAATTCATCCGTACCATAGTTACCAACAGTTGCATAAAACCGTAGTGTGCGCGTTTGTGTTTCTGTGATTTTTCTATTCGTCATCATCTTGTGCGTCGTCTGTACAGATGTGAGGGGGATGGGCGTGGTCGCCGGTGCCGTGGTGGGGGTGTCCTTTGGCGTCCTCCTCATCATCCTCATCATCTGGCTGGTGTTCCGCAAGAAGGAGATGAAGAAGTACGAGGAGGAGGAGACGCCCAACGAAATCAGGTACGGATCGCGGCCGCGCGCTTCCGACAGCTTCCGACGTTTGAAAAGGGAAAAAAAAACGCGGGGAAAAAAAACCCGCTTCATGCCCGGAAAGTGCGACGTTATGACAATTAATACTGACGCCAACTCACTCTTGAAGCAAAGGCTGGAGAGGGATGCGAGAAGGAGACGCTCACAACAAAGGCTGGTGCAAATTATGAAAGCTGCCAACGAGACATGGCCATTTATTAAAGGGGAGGTTTTGTTCTCGCTGCTTTAAATTCAGGGGGAAAATAAGAAATAGGTTTATATACAGTAAAAAAGTCATATTGTACAATTTAGGGGTGAGCGTCTTGACAAAAAGAACTAAGATTTTTGATTGAATTTCATTTTTTAAAATTGAAAACAAATAAAAATGCTGTTGTGGATGCATATGTTAAATATCCATCAAACATATTTTCACCAGTTTGAAACCTGAAACCATGTGTCCAGGTACAGAAAATATAACAACCCTGACTTTCCTACTCAAGGAAAGCATAAATGTGTTACATAAAATGGAAAATGGAAGCAGTTCAGCAGAAAAGGACTTCCTTTGGCAAGTTTATAGAAGACAAACATAACGTGATCTGTTTCCTCTTAAAGTTCACCAGTTCAGTCTTATCTGCCAATGGAGTAAAAAGGGGTACTTGAAATGTGAAAAACCCCACTCCCATGGCAATACAACTAAATCAGAGTCAATGAGACGTATCGTAAAACAAGTCGCATAATCAATCGATGTCAAATTAATAATAATAATAATAATACATTTTATTTAAAAGCGCCTTTCAGAACACCCAAGGATACTGTACAAGAGAATAAAACAACAGAATTTAATAAATTAGTCATTAAATTAGTCTCATCAAGGTTAATATTCTGAATTCACTAGATTTGACTCATGAACTCTTTTCACTGTATTAAAAGTAAAATATTAATTTCTCACTTCCTTTCGACTTGTGTTGTATTTATTTATTCATTTATTTATGTATTAATTTTTTTATTCATGTATTTATTTATTCATTTATTTAGTCATTCATTTTTTTATTCATGTATTTATTTACATATGTATTTATTTATTTTGAGCAAGTCAGTAAATACATATAAGAGAGTGAATATATACGTCACCAAAGCCATACTTAAAAATCTAGAATTTGGTTTCTTAATTCAAGCTCAAACAACAGTGGGAAGAGGAGAGCGTATTGAATCCCACCTCTGCCTTACACGCAATCATACTTCAAAAAGACGACGACATAATATTCAATTCCAGTCTCAAATAAACAATGACCAAATATGAGTCACATCATTATTATACGTAAGGTTTGGACAATATTTGATTGAAGCTCCCATGCTCTCCACAGTCTATAGTGGGCACAGGCAGGGCTCAGGGGTCCGGGCTCATCCTCTGACCTTCACCCCTCACTGCTGCCCTTCTTCACTGCAGTATCTCACAGACAAGTCCGAATGTGGAACAGCCGGAACTCTCTGTCTATCAAAAAGTTCTCGGACAAAGAAAAAAAAACGAACGCGGTGCAAGTCGAAATGTCCGTCCAGATGACAGACCTTTGATACTCTTCTACGACGAATCAATTCTGGGATTACACCAACTTTATTGAAATAAAGGCAAAGAAAACCAAGTAAATTACTCAATAATTGCAGAATGCAGTTTACTGAATGAAACGAACACAATTTTACTAACCTTAAAAGCATTGCTCAAAGTTGTATTTTGGTTGATTCAAGTATGTTTGCGTAATCCTGTATTTTCCTGCAACTGAGGCTCGAGAGCTCCCATTTTCACCTACCCCCTATCCCCGCCCACATCCCTGTACTTAGTTGTGATTATTTGGAAAAATTAAGACTCAGAGGGACGCACGTTGGGTTTGAAACATCATGTAACCACTTTTCAAAAATCATCTTTTAAGAGCCCCAGAGCTCAACCATTGTGTTTTATATATTGCTGGTATTTTACATCTAAAACTACTACATTCTGAAACTGGTTGTGTAGGTGTAATCCTGGCACATTTATAGGAATGATTATGAATGCGCATTGTTCCTGTTGAATAAACTAATATAAAAAAAAAATACAGTAAATAAATGCAACCATTGTTTGTTTTCCAGGGAGGATGCGGAGGCTCCCAAGGCCAAACTGGTGAAGCCCAACTCCCTGTCCTCGTCCCGCTCTGGCAGCTCTCGCTCGGGCACCTCCTCCACCCAGTCCATGGTCCACAACATGCCGCCGCGCCCCCAGCGAGCCTGCGTGCCCGCCGTGGCCGCGCTCAAAGAGAACTGCCACCACCAGGCCCCTGGCTTCTCCCAGTCGCCACCCGGTTACTCCCAGACCGGCTACTCCCAGACCCTCCCCAAGACGCCCGAGCCCCGCGCCACGCCCACATCCACCTCCACCGCCACCACCGCCTCCACCACCTCCAAGCCCAGCCCACCGCCCAAACTCAGCCCCGCCAATCTGTCCCGCATGGGGGCCACTCCGGTCATGATCCCGGCCCAGAGCAAGGCCTTCCAGACTGTGTAGACCGGGATTATGTACTAAGGATTTCCCTTTTGCTCAAGTCTCAGGACACGGCAACCAGCTCTACTCATGATAAACTTTGGGACAATCTTCTTCACTATTAAGGCTCATTTATGCTCTACGTATGAGGCGCAAACGGATACGCATGGAGGCTTCTGTCCGTCCTTTGCATCGTTCTGTTTTTGTTAGGGTTTTTTTTGGAGGGGGGGGGGCAATGATGCTGTACATGTGCTGACTTCTGGGGACACAGCAGATGATCACAGCGCAACGGGGGCAGTTTAACTTTTAAAGGACACATATTTCTGCAACTCAACCTTTTTTTTTCCTCATCAAAAACGTACCTGGAGTTCCAGTTAGCTTCATTCAGTTTGAAGTTTGATGAATCCTACTAAGAAAGTTCTCTCCCTCATCAAAAACATTCCGAAATGTCCTCGATGTGTGATGTCATATCCTAAATATTCTTCTATGATATGGCTGAGCTATTCTGTGCTGTTTTTAAGTTCATAAATCACTTGTGATGACAGCAGAAATGCTTAGAACAACTGCGAGGCTACATTAGCATGTTTCTCTCTCCAAAGAGGTGGAGCCAATTGTTCCTTGCGGGGGAAAAGCCAGAGTGACATGAAGTAATTTGGCTTTTTAAAACTTTTATTTTTTTTTGCTCTAAAACATGAGATACCAAAGTAAAGGTACTCAAAGCACCTCTACAGGCCAATAACAAAACAAATAATGTAGAATATTTGTCCTTTAAAATTAAAGCACTCACCTCATTTTCTTGGCTCTTCCCACAACTGGGATCTAAAAATTGCCGTGGGCACCTCAATGTTTGTTTTTCTCGTTGCTTATTTTCCTCTGTTTTTGGAAAGGCTCTAACTGACATTGAGTGCCCTCTGGTGGTTATTTATCAAAACACAGCCTTGACACTTGTCAACGGTTGAAAGTATAAATGCAGTAAAGTAACTACGTTTGGTATGCACGGCTCCGTTTACGTACAAAAATGGAGCATAAATGAGCCTTGACTCTAGCATATTTTTTTCTTTTTTCTTCCCACAAAATTAATGAACAGTTGCCAAGAAGGCTGTATGACGGATGTATCACTATGAAAGCAGATTACTCACCGCGGTATACGGACTACGGAGGTGGGAAGAAAACTCCAGTTGCGGTTTCAAACATGAAACATGTTGGGATGAGTGGCATTGATTGTACAAACTGCATATTATACACTTAAAATGAGTTCTATTGTGTGTCTGCTGTCTCCATATATTTCCATTTGTACAGTTTGCTAAAGTTACAATAGTAGCCATTCCAAAGGGACATTGGGCACTCACTTTTGTCTTTGGTGGTGCAAGTCCACATGACAAAGCGGTTTTTAGTAGGTTTAGAAATATAGAAGAGGCCAAGTCATGGACCTGACGTGTCATAAGCACTGACGAAAAATGAAACGAACAAAAAATGTTACCAGCTCAAAACAGCAATATTTGAGCTATAAAGCTTTAAGTACTATTAGCTTCACTAAAAGGGAAGGCAATTCATTTCCTGTGTTGGCTGTTAGTTTTGGCAATATCAGGAAAAATAAGTAAATTAAGCAACCATGAGAAAATGTAGTAAATACACATAGTATGTTTTCCCAATCTCTAAATTATATTTCCTCATGACGATGTTAACACTACATTGTTAAAAGTGGACTGAAATCTCAAATAATCAAATTCAATCTGATTTACAGAATAGGCCATGACTTAGTTTCTCTGTTGAATTGTCTTGTTTTTCCTTTATAATATCAAACCAGATCATGGGTATTTTTGAAGATTGTTGCAGACTATAAAGAAAGTGCCACTTTGTGAAGGTTTACACTTCATTGTTCCTTCATCCCAGATCAGACTGTATGAATGTGAAGATAAATATATATAGCAAACATATACATGATTTTATTTTCTAGCAATAATCATATTCTATAGATGCATTGCTCATTTGCAGCACAGTATTGTCAGGAATGTCAGCCTCATAGCATAATTGTCTTGCTTACCTTTTCAACCAAATCCTTTCTAACTGATACAACTTCGTCATGGTTATATCCGTGGCCATCAAAAGGCTTGTTTGCATCCCAAAATGATCCTAAATGATCAACTCTGAAGTTTAAACTTCACATTACAATTTTGTTGTACATTATGGGATACTAAGACAGTTTTTTATGTTGTTTTTTTATTCTATGGTATATACAGTTTTAAATCATGCGACACTTGTATATAACTAATAAGAAAAGTCAGACAAAAATTCCTATTATTTAAAAAGTGTGAAATGCAATTATATGAAATAGTCTAATATCACATCATCATACCGCCTTTATTTTGTGTTGCAGATTGCCTAGTTTCATTTGCAATTGCAGAACAAAAAAAATTTTAAATAATTTTTTGGGAAGAATATTATACCTACAAGGGGTTCAAAATATTAATTTCTGTGCATGAATTTGTATACCTTCCAAGATCTTAAAGCGGCTGTACCCATTATTTTTCATGTTATAAAGTAACATTTGTTTTACCTGCATCTAATTAAAAAGTGTTTTGTTTGCCATGAAGCAGGAAGTGGATTGTCAGCATGCTAATGTTTGCTAGCTTTACCGTCACGATAAAGCTAGCAAACATTTGCATGCTCTGGGCTCTGAAAGTGGTGCAAAGTCCTTATGAACTAATCACGGTGATACATTTCAAACTGTTTGAAATGAACTAGTTCTTCTGTTCATCAGGTACAGCACTTTTAATATCTTGTTGTCAATGTCAGCAAATATCGGCTAGGCCTTTATCGGATATTGTATCGGCTAAAAACAACGGACAAAACAAAAATATCATATCAGACCGCAGGGAAAAAGAACAGCAACAAATGAATCAAAATCTGACTAGTCCCATTCAAATAATAAAATCGGACGTTCAATTACGCTATGAGGCTTACAGTTGCTAACAAACTGCGCGGAGTGCCTTTGGTTGTAACGAACATGCTCACGTTGACGCTAGCATATGAACAATAGTATATTTATGTTCTCTCGTAAGGAACATGACACTAATCAGACTTAATGTAAAGTTCACAGGCTGGATGCCACTTATAACTGACCTGCCGCATACCAGCTATATACGGACGCACGGACAGACCTCCTCTTCCTCCATAGGGCCTTCTGCGGTCCCCAATCTTCAATCGCATTCCACTGCGCTTCCAAACGTAATCTGCCTCTTATCCCTCTTCTCTCTTTCAACTCACCTCGCTTGGTCCCAGGGCACTTGGATCCGGCGAGGTGCATTGTTCTGCCTGGTTGGGGGTGGGGGGTGGGGGGGTGGGGGGGGTGAGGTGTGTAGTCATAACCTTCATCCAAGGACAGGAGGGCTTTTTCATTGTCCCGGTTAATGCCAAAGTTACTTTGATATAACTGTGGTTTCCCCGCTGACAGAGGAGAGCGAGAGAAGGAATCTGCCGTGTGCAATAGACGGCAGAAGGAGAAAAGGGGATTCGAGAATGTAGTTGGTGACAAGGTTAATGAGCCCCGTTGGCAAAGATAGTGACAATAATAAACCAAATTCTTGCTTTCATCATTTTAATGTTTCATGTCAAATGTTCGTGTGAGAAGACAATTACAATTTTACTATCCAGGCCGGTGAAAAAAAAATGACTTTACATTTGGATTTAATTGAATAATTTACCATTTTAGACTGTCCTATATATACTTCTGTACACAAAAGGAAAACAAAACATTTACCCTTATATATATTTTTTTAACTAAAAGGTGTGATTTGGCTATATGTGCACACAAAAAACGTGTGCTGCCTGCGACTAAAAGAAAAACCTGCTCTAAGCTTACAGACGTTTAGACAAATCTTAAGAATAATCACACCAACCAACCAATTTATATAAATTTGTTTGTGTTTTACGCACTAACAGTTCTGGAATATGTTATATTAAAACATTTGTTGCGATATTTGTAATCATAATTAATTGCCAAAAATATCTTGATGGCTTTTTGGGGGTAAATAACAATGCCAACCCCTAACTTCAGTGGGTCTAATGTCACTGTCATTAGCTGTATATATTTTGTGACGTATGGCCAAAAGGTGAGGCAACGAACTAGCACAGCAGCTCAGATCTTGAACTCACTCGAACACGTTCCACTTTACATACTCATTTGGTTGAGGGCAGTGCGATCAATATGGAAGAGCGTGGACGGGCCCCCAGCCTATAAAAGCAGCCTGGAGCAGTTCCATAGGCAGTAAATTGATGTAGTGATGGCATGGCTTGAATAAACATAAGCAAACATGTGCAGGTCATCCACAGGCAAGGTGCCCTTATCCTCGAACAACCCAGCCACGATGCTAAGTAAGTTCTAGTAGGCTAAGATTGTTGTAGCAAGACGCATTTGGATTTACTGATGGATGTTTAGCGTGAAAAAGTGGCAGTGAGTGGTTTGCAACTTAACTTTATGAAACTACAACCGTGACAAACAACTATTTTGAATATATCAATAAGAAGTAAAAGTATATTTTATGGAAATGAAAACAAATCTGGTGTCATTTAACTGTTAAATTGGTTGACAAAATTGTACTACAGTTACTTTGAAAAATAAATTATAAACATTTAGATAGATGTCTAGCCCTGCGACGAGTTGGCCACTGTCCAGGGTGTACCCCGCCTAAGGCCCAAAGGCACTGGGATAGGCTCCAGTCACCCGCGACCCCTAACAGGAACGAGCGGTAGAAAATGGATGGATGGATGGATAGATAGATGTCTCAGGTCATGTGCCACCAGAACGTCCACGAGCCCTTTTGGGTGAAAACAAACAGTGTTAACAGATAGGCGGGAGATTTTATTAAAATATTCACCAATTTCTCCGTCCATGGCTGCTGTGTCGCCAGTATCACTAATTTGTTGTATTTTGGAGCAAAACGATAACATTTTAACAATTTGTATCTCCCGCCTATCTATTAACACTGTTTGTTTTCACCCAAAACGGGGCGTAGCCTTAGCGCTGGCCTAAAAGTACTTCGGTATGACCGGAGACATCTGTGACCACGAGATTTGAAGTTAACTCTCAAACAGGAAACGCATAATATTATTAGGATGATCAGAAAAAAGTATGGAGCACTGCAAACTGTTAAAATGTTTTAGCTACTTCACGTTTTATGTTTTATATAAAAATGAGACATAGCGCTTTTGAATGTAATAATAAACTAAAAATAAACAGGAAATTCCAAAGCTTGTTGATCTATTTAGAGGTGCACTGTAACTTTTCTGGTGTATTTTTTGTCCGTGTATTTGAGCGTTTGCTCCAGGTACAGGTACATCGTAAAAGCAGTGTGCTGTCAGCCTTTTATCATCCGAGAACCAGGAAGTAGTAGACTATTAGCAAAGCAAAAACTCTGCTCAGCTGGTCTCTGAAAGCTGTGAAATTAGGAATGCGTTAGGCTGCAAACAGTTTAAAATCAACTTGTTCTGATTTTCCTGTTTTTATACGAAAAAGTAGTTTCTTTAACTTTCTTTGACTGGAATGAGTGCCCCTAGAGTGATGTCACTTCCTGTCATTTTCTACGAATTTTTCAAAGTTTTCTCCACAAATACCTACTCGACTGTTGTAAATTGATATGTACAACAGGTATAAATACACAAAATGAAGTCAAAATTAGAAAATTGTAAAATCCTGTCGTGGCCCTTTAAATACCGTTTTGCTGCTGAAAGACAATCATCCATGCAGCAATTATCCAGTAGGAGGCTGGTACCTTTTAGCTGAGTTGAACCCGGGTGGCGACTTTTTTTGGGGGGGGGGGCAGGCAGTGTATATGACCAGGTAGAACATATCTAGGTTACATCCCGTCGCATCACATTCTACTGTTTCCAAAAACAACCTATCTCCACTTGTGTTTTTCCCTCTCGCGTCACTACTTGAACGATCCTCGTAGACCTGGAGTCATTCCGCTCCTCTCCGCACACGTAGCTTGTTCTTTAGCTCGGGGCTTCCAAATTGGATCAAACCCCGCGCCGAAAACGGATTAGATGTGTCATGGCGGCTTGACAGAATTTCCTCGTTATCAAACCGTCTGAAAAGTTGTTCAAAATGAGGTTTGCACTGCAGATTCTTTTTGGATTACATGGCTATATGAAATACTGACTTATTGCTATAGCGTCACAGGCCATTAGCCTTCCTAGCCTGATAAAGCAGCCAATTTGTGTGGTGGATGTCCTCTACGGGTGTTTGGGGTTGCGTCGAGTGCGAAGGGGAGACAGATAGGATGACAGCGCCCATGGGAGAACTCCTGATTACCAAAAACAACCGCCGTATTTCCCATAATGCCCCTAAAATTCAGCCGACCGAGGCCAGGTGGATGATGGAAGGTCTGTTGCAGTAGCGCGATGTGCTAAAACATACTTAGTGACTGATTTGCCGTCAAAACTCCGCCAAATTTGTGCCTGAGTTCTTTATCACTACATTTATCTTATTCGAGTTTGACAAATACGTGGAAATTGCTGCAGTCATGATGGAACTTAAAGGGTATGTTTTTCAGGATGGGTTTACATGTTGTTGAAAGTGTATTCAATCTCTCAGAAATCGACAAAATATTCACAAAAAGACAAAGAATGGTGGTTATATGCATGTAACAGATACTAAACTAAAGGAAGAGACTTTTCTTTGTCGAAGCGTATATTATATAGAGATAAATATTTCTTTTTCAAAGCTTATACACTATAGAAATACTACTCCTATAGATGAAATGTAATGGTCATATATGTCACTGTGTAAATTCATAAATATCTATTTTTGCTTTGTTTCCTGTATGCGTTGCTCACAGTGCTATGTGCTCGGGACTGGTGTAAATACAGACTGTGGCGTATGGCAGCAGCACAGTGCCAAAGGGACTTGTGTCTTCTCACGTGTTCTAAAAGTCTCAACCAAAAAGCCCCTGTACAAAGTCCTCTGCTCGTGACAGATGTACAGTTGTACAGTACTGTTTCCTCTTTTGTTTTTTTAAATAAAACTTTGAACTGGGATGCACAGAGAACTCCTGTTTTTATTCGTGTGTTCAAGGGAGGAGGGATTAGGAAAAGCCGGCCAGGCCACCACCAGTTTAAGGACACTTTTTTGAGCTCTTAATCATGTTCCTGTTTCCTGTTGATGAGGTTGTCTCCCTCTGAGCATCAAAAAACACTCTAATGTTATCACGACGTCAAAGGTAGTGGTCCGGAGGGCTCCTGTGCTGTTTTTAAGTACAAACGCCATTGCCAGACTCTTTCTGAGCATTTCAAATTGCATTCATTAGAAGGGCATGCTTGTATTGGGAATGTTGCTTGATGGCTATCTTTGTTTTGTTTACCAAAATTAAGTTTTGATTTTTTTGTAGAATAACAAACTTTTCATGTTCACCAAGCTCTTAAAATAAGAATACAATTGCCCTTTGAATAAGTCACAGGTTAAGAAGTGTAGAACTTAGCAACTTATAATGAGTGCATGTATTTTAAAGCACATCTTTGTATCAATACACACATATTGCCAAGAAGTCCATCACAATATCATGCTTTATCAATATTTTGAGTACAGCCCGACAATATCGCAAATATTCAAATCATGTAGTGTTGACAACGTAAAGCGTGTATCACTGACTTACTCACAGTGGGAAGTGTAACCTAAACTTTTACTCAAGTAAGAGCACTTTTAGATTTATGTTATTTATTCAGCTGTTGTTTCTTGGACATGGACTGGGACAGGTCACAACAGCCGAAACCAATTAGTCCAGTTCTGAAGGCGGCTTGCAGTTTGCAGCCCAAAGAGTACTTTTACTTCAATTCAAAATGGGTAAAATGATACTGCTAGAAAACTACTCCAAGACCTACAAGTTCTTTAAGTAAATGCAACTGCTAAGAATGAAAGCAAGGCCAGTTACGTCGCTCGGATTGGCGTTACCGGGGCCCCACCCTGGAGCCAGGCCTGGGGTGGGTGCTCGACGGCGAGCACCTGGTGGCCGGGCCTTTTCCCCCACCGGGTGCAGCCCGAACGAGTGACGTGGGGCCGTTCTCCCGTGGACCCACCATCTGCAGGAGGATCCGTAAGGAGCTGGTGCAGAGGGATCTGGGCGGCAGTCAACGGCAGGGGCCTCGACGACCGGATCTCCGGACACAGAGACTAACTCTGGGGACATGGAACGTCACCTCGCTGGGGGGGAAAGAGCCTGAGCTTGTGCGGGAGGTTGAACGGTACCGACTCGGTAACAGATTAGATATAGTCGGCCTCACCTCCACGCACAGTTCGGGCACTGGAACTCATCTTCTCGGGAGGGGCTGGACGTCCACTTCTCTGGTGTTGCCTATGGGGAGAGGCGGCAGGCTGGTATGGGTTTGCTTATTTGCCCACAGCTCAGGTGCCATGTGTTGGAGTTTACCCCAGTGAACGAGAGAGTCACGCCTTCGGGTTGGGGACAGGTCTCTCACTGTTGTGTCGGCCTACGGGCCGAACAGGGGTGCTGAGTACCCGGCCTTCTTGGAGTCCTGGGAGGGGTACTGGACAGTGCACCGACCGGGGACTCCGTTGTTCTACTGGGGAACTTCGGGCAACGACAGTGACACCTGGAGAGGGGTGATTGGGAAGAACGGCCCCCCAATCTGAACCCGAGAGGTGTTCAGCTATTGGACTTCTGTGCTAATCACGGACTGTCCATAACGAACACCATGTTCAAGCACAAGGGTGTCCACCAGTGCACGTGGCACCAGGACACCCTAGGCCGGAGATCAATGATCGACTTTGTTGTCGTGTCATCTGACATCCGGCCGCGTGTCTTGGACACTCGGGTAAAGAGAGGGGCGGAGCTGTCAACCGATCACCACCTGGTAGTGAGTTGGATCCGCTGGCGGCGGAGGAAGCCGGACGGACTTGGCAGACCCAAGCGCATAGTGAGGATCTGTTGGGAACGTCTTGCGGAGCCCGCTGTCAGCAGGGTCTTCAATTCACACCTCCGGGAGAGCTTCTCCCAGATCCCGGGGAAGGCTGGGGACATTGAGTCCGAGTGGACCATGTTTTTGACCTCCATTGTCAATGCGGCTGCTCGGAGCTGTGGTCGCAAGGTCTCAGGTGCCTGTCGCGGCGGCAACCCCCGAACCCGGTGGTGGTCACCGGAAGTAAGGGATGGCGTCAGGTGGAAGAAGGAGCCCTATCAGGCCTCTTTGGCTCGTGGGACTCCTGAGGCTGTTGACGGGTATCGGTGGGCCAGGCGTGCCGCAGCTTGTGCTGTCGCAGAGGCAAAAACCCGGGTCTGGGAGGAGTTCGGGGAGGCCATGGAGGAGCACTAGAAGAGCAAAGAAATTCTGCAAACCGTCCGGCGCCTCAGGAGGGGGAAGCAGTGTTTCACCAACACCGTTTACGGTGCAGGTGGAGACCTGCTGACCTCGACTGGGGATGTCGTCGGACGGTGGAAGGAATACTTTGAGGACCTCTTAAATCCCACTGTCACGTCTTCCGAAGAGGAAGTAGAGACTGAGGACTCGGCGGCTGACTCATCTATCACCCAAACCGAAGTCACTGAGGTTGTTGGTAAACACCTCGGTGGCAGAGCTCCGGGGGTGGATGAGATACGCCCTGGAACCTAAAGTCTCTGGATGTTGCAGGACTGTCTTGGTTGACACGTCTCTGCAACATCGCGTGGAGGTCGGGGACAGTGCCTCTGGACTGGCAGACCGGGGTGGTGGTCCCTCTGTTCAAGAAGGGGGACTGGGGGACTACAGAGGGATCACACTCCTCAGCCTCCCGGTAAGGTCTATTCCAGAGTACTGGAGATGAGAATCCGACCGATAGTCGAACCTCGGATTCAGGAGGAGCAGAGTGGTTTTCGTCCTGGTCGTGGAACACTGGACCAGCTCTATACTCTCCATCGGGTGCTCGAGGGTTCATGGGAGTTTGCCCAACCAGTCCACATGTGCTTTGTGGATCTGGAGAAGGCTTTCGACCTGTGTCCCACGGGGTGCCCTTTGGGGGGTGCTGCGGGAGTATTGGGTCCGGGGCCCTTTACTCAGGGCTGTCCGGTCCCTGTATGACCGGAGCAGGAGCTGTGTTCGCATTGCCGGCAGTAAGTCAGACCTGTTCCCAGTGCGTGTTGGACTCTGCCAGGGCTGCCCTTTGTCACCGGTTCTGTTCATTGTTTTTATTGACAGAATTTGTAGGCGCAGTCAGGGGTTGGAGGGTGTCCGATTTGGGGACCACAGGATCTCATCTCTGCTGTTTGCAGATGATGTTGTCCTGATGGCTCCATCAAACCTGGACCTGCAACATGCACTGGGACGGTTTTGCAGCCGAGTGTGAAGCAGCTGGGATGAGAATCAGCACCTCCAAATCTGAGGCCATGGTTCTCAACCGGAACAAGGTAGCTTGCCCTTCCGGGTGGGTGGGGAGTCCTTGCCCCAAGTGGAGGAGTTTAAGTATCTCGGGGTCTTGTTCACGAGTGAGGGAAGGATGGAGCGTGAGATTGACAGGCGGATCGGTGCAGTGTCTGCAGTGATGTGGTCGCTGTTGTGGTAAAGAAGGAGCTGAGACAAAGCTCTCGATTTACCTGTCAATTTTCGTTCCTACCCTCACCTATGGTCATGAGCTTTGGGTAATGACCGAAAGGACAAGATCGTGGATACAAGCGGTCGAAATGAGTTTCCTTCGCAGGGTGGCTGGGCGCTCACTTAGGGTAGATAGGGTGAGGAGCTCAGTCACACGGGAGGAGCTCAGAGTAGAGCCGCTGCTCCTCCACGTCGAGAGGCCGGATGCCTCCTGGGCGCCTCCCTAGGGAGGTGGTTTCGGGCATGTCCCACCGGGAGGAGGCCCCGGGAAGACCCAGGATACGCTGGAGGGACTATGTCTCTCGGCTGGCCTGGGAAGCGCTCGGGATCCTCCTGGAGGAGTTGGAGGAAGTGTCTGGGGATAAGGAAGTCTGGGAGTCCCTTTTTTGCTTAGACTGCTGCCCCGGTGACCCGGCGAAAGATGGATGGATGGATGGAACTGCTAAGACGTTTACTTTACGTATACTAGACACAATAGATAACAGAGAGCTCTGTCCTGAAATACAGTATGTCATAATCAAAACATATACATTTTTTTTCCAAGCTGTAAAGAACTTTGCTTTGGTTTGATTCGAAACAATGAAACATGTACCAAAGGAATACACGTGATAGGTTGTAAGAGTTAAGGCCAGAGTATCCCCAGGGGAGGCTGAGGGTCAAAGGGCAGCTATATTTAACAGCTGGATGCCTGAGCTGTGACATGGGACACAGAATTGACTGATTAGGATGCCCAGGGCTCCATATAAAACCACAAAGGGTTCACAAACTGACTGAAAATCCCCGTGTTCATGGTTGGAAAGCTCTTGTAGCTCCAATATAGCTACTTGCACATGTTGTCCCGCTATCCCAGCATGCACCAGCAAACACCCCATGGCGGGGAGTTTCAGAGATTGTGGAATATTTTTGGTATTTACAAATGATCGCGAGTAGAAGAAAGAAAAAAACTCCAGATTGGCAACATTATTAAGATTGCGTATCGGTGATTCTTTTAATTATTCTGTCGAGATAATCCATCACAAATGCTTTTCAAAAACACAGGATTTTCAGGTGTTATAACATTGCCATGAGTGAATTAGCCTCTGTCAACTTCACGTCAGAGTACAACATTTTGTCACGATATTATCAAGATCACATAATTGTAATTGCCAATACCGGCAAACGTAATATATACAGGGTTTTATAATAAAGAGAATTTCTCACAAACATCTCCAGAGACACTTTTGATCATATTAGAGGGTGGAGAGTGAATCAGCTGTCCAGGTTTTGCAGCTTTAGGACACAAGCTACGCAATCTAAACTAAGAGTTGCTATGGTTTATTTCTGACTAGTTTTTAAGATGTATTGTTATTTACGGCTACTTTTAATAACATAAATATAAACTCCAAAATCTAAATCTGATTATTATTACCGCTGTTTCCTCCCGGCCTCCTGGCTCATGGTGCAGGAGCTCTATGATCTACCTAAAAAGGTATGATTAATTCAAAATGGTGACTGTATTCACACATTTATCATGAGCTGTGGTCTCGCTGTGTCTTTTTCATGCCCTCGCTGGACGCTCATGGGGTGTCAATTCTGTAGGCAACATCTCCCTCTTGTGGACCAGTATGGTAACTGCAATATGCTGAGAGACAGTAGATAGGGACATTACAAATCATTGAATATATAAAGTATACAAGGTATCCAGAGTATACAAAAACATTGAGATTAAATCCTATTTTCAAAGGATTCCTGGCAAAAGGCAGAAACGTTTAACACAGTTACAACATATAAATTAACAACATAAAAATAACAGTTTATGAGAAACAATTACACATTATTGAGGAAGTCTAATGTTTTCAGCCTGATTAAAGGCATTTAAAGACGAGACCTCAGTCAGTTTCCAGTCCCTCTGCAACATATTCCAAGCAGAAGGAGCTGAGTGTACAAAGGCTTTCTTCCTCAGCTCTGTGTGTGCAAAAGGAACAGAGCTGATCAGTTCATCACACTTCTTTGTGTGATCAGAGTATAAATGTATGTTGGCAGTAATCCAAGCATTGCTTTGTAAATAAATGTTTACTAATGTCCTTGCCCTCAAGCGGCCAGAGAAGGCCATGTCATGGCTCTGCAGTTAGTAATGAACCTCTGAGAAGCATGATAAATCGTGTCCACCATTTGAAGACAGTTGGAGGAAGCATTTATTCAAAAAAGATAGCCTTTTAACTTCAAAAGAAAAACACAATTTATTACGGAAGAAAAAATAAAGCATCTAAGTTTTAATTTCTATGTGTGATTTAAAAGTGAGGGAGTCTTCAATCAAAACACCAATGTTCATGAACCACTTCTATGACGTTCCCTTCAAGAGTGGATACTACTGGAACAGACTGATTGAAAACAACATTAGCTTAATTTTGTCAGCTTTGAGGACTAGTTTTAACTGATAAAGTGAATGCTGGACAGCTAGAAAAGCTTTCTGCAGTGTTTCACTGGCCTCAGATGATCCATAACAAGAAGCCTGATTACAATTTGGCGAGGATATCATTTGAGTACAGGAACTCTATTCAACTGATCACAAGAAAGCGATTCCAGAATTTTCGATAAAACACTGGTCTATACTCAGTCCGAACTGCTGGATCAGCTCCTTTTAACAGAGGGAGAACAAAACCTGCTTTCCAAAGTAATGGAATTTTGTTGTTTTTTATTGAAAGATTCTTCTTTTTTTTTTTAAGTGGCTTTGTAATAAATTCCACTGCAAACTTCTGTCTGAACGTGCGGTTCTATCACGCTTGGTCCAGGGGGTTTTCTGTGAGCTAATGTTTTAGAGCCGTATGCGCTTCATTGTCAGTAAAAAGGGACAACATCAAAAAGCTCTCCAGAAAACATTGGGGATTCTGTGCAGAGATCCATTGAGAAGTTCCTGCAGTATCAAATAAAGAGCCAGATGTTAAAAAGTGCTCATTAAAGCAATTCAACACTGGGACAGAATCTTTAAAAACGAATTAAAGACGAGAGATTTTCGTCACAAAAAGAGATCTCTTTCCAGAATTTATATGGATCATTTAGGTTCTCGGTGGTGACAAACAAAGAGAGAATAATCAATATAAGAAGTACATTTATTTACAAGCCATTTGAAAACAGACCAATCAGTGGAAGAATCTGTTTTTCTGGCCTTGTCCATGTTCTGTTAAGATCATGTACAATATCTGCCAGTTCAGGTGAAAATTAAGCATTCTCTCGCCCCTTCACTCTGCATCTCCTTATAGGGGCATGTTTATTTACAATTTGCATCAATATTTCTTTCAAAAATGTCCAACCAAGCTCTACATCTGGTGGTAGCCCTATATTTTCCCATTTCACCATTGACAAATCATGATGAAAAGCTTGATCAGTAAAATGTTTAGGATTTCTTTTACAAACAATGCATGCTTTTCCCCCCAGAACCCTTCAGACCCTTTAAATGTTTGTCAAATCACCCCAATATAAATAGGAGATTATGACAGACACATGGCAAAATCCAGATTTTTTGTTTTGACTTTACAAATGTTGACTTCACAACTTTTCATTTTATCTACAAATATATAACATAATTGACCAGAAATTATACTTTAATGAAGCTCATATCCATTTTAAAGCGAAACCTTTTCTATCCTTTGTAAAAGAAAAGCAAAATAATGTCTTGTTTCTTATACATACATAATCATGCAACAAATTATTTTATATCCTAGGTAATACATTCTGTTATTATTTCAGTTATTAAAAAAAAAAAAAATTCTCCATAACATATTAATATATTACAAATGATGTATCCCATTTTTATATTGTTTTTCTACATTCAACATATGAACGCTTTTTATTATTAGTTTTTTTTTTTACATTTTACTGTGTAAGTGTCTTGCCTATCTCAGTATACGGTGTTGGTTATGGGAATCCAGCTGCCAACCTGCTCACAGTAATCACATTGGAGCCGTTTCCCCTGAGCAGAAGGAACTGTCGGGGGTGCAGAAGTGCAAATGTGCTGAGAGAACATAAAAGTGCTCATAAAGGTTAATTACTCAAAGGTCAGCGTGTTATCAATTCCAGTCACTGTTTTGACATTTGCGATTGAGTTCTCTGGGGACCGTCTTGTGACTCTGTCTTCATGTCGCTGGGATGGTTTGGGCGAATGATTTTGGAGTTCCAATGTATTTGTTGCATTCACGAGACGGAATAAAATACCAATATGCAGTTCATCTCTGAAAATGCAAATACTGTAGAGTAGAGTAGAGGTACGAGGTATATAAACTTTACAATAACACAATTGTTGGTTTGGAGACATACTCCATACTAACATTTTCAACATCGTCTATAATTAAAATGATTCATAATAACCCCAAAAAGAAACAGAGACGAATGATATTTCTGCAGTTTTTTCACTTCTTATTTAACATTGCTATTGAGATTGAGATTGTTATTGAGAAAATATATATAATTTGTTGTCAATTTTGTCCAAATCAAGTAAAACTGACACCAAGTTGAATGTCTTTTCTGCCATTGCGTAAACTACAAACATCTTGGCTTGGAGTATCCCAATAACGATAGTCATTCATAACATGCCAATCCAACAAAATGTGTTAAACATGCCCAAACCTATTGGATGAGCTTTAATAATCAGAAATTAATTACAAAAGTTCACAAATATCAATGTATTACCCTTTTACAACTGTTTACAATGCTTTTCATTTTGATTTTAAATCAGTTTATATATATATATATATATATATATATATATACATCCGCTGGAGGGGGATTTGAACCCGGTCGAAGGTGGTAGGTTGTACAAAGGGGCCTGAGTGAGACAATCCAGCACATAACTGCAGGGTGTAAGATGCTATATATATATATATATATATATATATATATATATATATATATATATATATATACATACATATAAAAATCCCTTCTCACCCTCCGCGGGTGGTCTCATCCCTTTCTCTAAGCTCGGGTCCTCGAGCAGAGGCCTGGGAGCTTGAGGGTTCTGCGCAGTATCTTTGCTGTTCCTAGCACTGCACTTTTCTGGCCTGAGACGTCTGATGTTTTTCCAGGGATCTGCTGTAGCCACTCCTCCAGTTTGGGGGTCACTGCCTGGTGTGCGCCGATGACCACAGGCACCACTTTCGCCTTCACCCTCCAGAAAAGCTGGAAAAGGCGTCTCCAGCATCTTACACCCTGCAGTTATGTGCTGGATCGACCCGGGTTCAAATCCCCCCTCCAGCGGAATGAGCACCCAGTGTGGGTCCTTAGGCAAGACCCTTGGCGCTACTGCCTACCTCATACAATGATGAGTGACAATGAAACACATGAGATGCCGGCTCAGACGTCGCCCGGAAAAACAAAGTCTGCGTCAGATGCTGGGGAACCCGAGCACCTTGACGACAAATGGGCGAGATGCGAGAACCAGGCACTGTTGGAATGCTACTACTCAAGTAACCCTAAACCCAAGTAATTATCATTATTAAAAATATACTTGATTTTGCATATCTTCAAAACAAGATTCACGATATGATCTAAAATGAGATCGTTAAGACTGAGGATGAGGGAATATGTAATCTCCAAAGGAAAAACAAAACATGTTGAACCTAGAGGTGAGCGACAGCATATTCCCTTTTGATATAATTAAATTTAATAGGCCATGAACGCAGCATGTGGGGGATAGAGCATGGGGGATGGTGGTGCGGTCATGAGGACTGTTTGAGAGGGGAGACTAGTGGTTACAGATGATCATTGAGCACATTCGATTTGAACTGTGCACTGTTGTGACACTGGACACGCATGAGGAGGAGTGTTTTATTGTTTTAATAGCTTTTAATGGGCAGGTTTACAGGGGGCAAGTGAAGGTAACACAGATACAAGCTCTTAAAACAAGTCAGTGTTGGTTTTGGTTGTTTTATTGACGAGATCAAAGCAGAATTTTATATTATGGAACACCTATAGCCACGTTTCGACTGGCCCTGATCCCTCGAACCGGTTCAGATCCTGGCTCACAGGGACTAGATATGTGAGCTGCTGACGTCACCCAAACATAACTAATGTTTTTTTAATAGATACAATTTAAATGGAATTCTGAAGGTCAATCTCGGTAAATTGTTAAATGATATTTAGTAGCTTTACTAGTGTTGATTTAAATAAGTTGCAGGTGTTAAGGGCTCATGAGTCCAACGGCAGAGGGAAAGAAACGGTTGTTGTTGTTGTTGTTGTTGTTGTTGTTGTTGTTGTTGTTGTTGTTGTTGTTGTTGTTGTTGTTGTTGTTGTGGGAGGTTCTGGTCCGGATGGACATTTGGATGGATCCAAATGTGGCTGAAACCTGCAGAGTCTGGCATTAAGGTTTCCTTTAGATTATTCAAGAATGAATCAAAACTTACTTTTCAACATCAGCGTTTCTTTTAACTAAGTTGAGCCCAGGCACAGCTTGGGTAACCAAATGTGTAATGAATTGCGTTGATATTTTTTGTTTATTAAACCACACAAAATTTTTCAGGTTCATATATCCTTTTTATTGTTTTTTTGGAGTTAGAATTGTCAGTCAGTGAGCTGAGAACTCCCCTTTCAGAAACTGAGACTGAGTAGGTTATTGATGTTTTGTAAAACAAGCTTCAGATGGTGCCCTTCTAAATATAAATATGAACATTAACTACCTACAAGCCTACACAAGTGATTTCCACAATGTAATGGCTAGTCCCAGAGAATATACATTACATACTGGTGCCACCGTGAGAGGAGCAAACAAGATTAATATACGCTACAATACTGCCTCTTGTGTTTCCCCCAGAGAGATCCCTTTTTTCTTTTCGTCAGCTGGAATCCCTCCAGATGAAGCGCGCAGTTCGGGATCGACTCGCTGAGCCACATTTTCATGAAAAAACAGAAGAAAAGTCTCATCAGTAGCGCCAGTTCATCCATCTTGTTGCAGAGTGAGCGAACGTTGGGGAGGAAAAGGTAAGAGCATCACGCGCCTTCAGAAGTGCACGAGAGCCCCTGCTCAATTTTCCAGCGTCTCACGTTTTTGGCCAAAAAAGAGATAAATAGCAGAGGACAGACACAATTACAAGTCTAGATCCTCATAAAGCAGGCCAAAAATCTTTGTGTCAACGTTCTAAGACCCTGTGTGACTTCAGTCCTGGTTCAGACAGATTTCAGGAAAGCACAATTAAGTCCCAGCATGCAGTTCGAGGCTTCATCCTCATAAACGGCATGTATGCGCGCATGCGTCCAGCTCTGCTCCGGTCCCATCCAGAGTCGTTAAACAGCAGATTTACAGTTACTCAAGATAAACACCTTTTATGTCCTTTTCATGTGCTTCGGCTTTCTGTTATACGCAACATTTTGAGGACTTTCCCCATTGAAAAATATATTCAGTTTAAAATTGTTAAACACTATTGCAAGAGCTTTTAATTGTCATTAATCTGAAACTCATGGAAGTTTCCTTGTTATGGATTGTCAGCGCATGTGATTTTGTCAACATTTTAGAATGCAGGGGTAAGCATTAGTCTTTGGGATTCTTAAAACAGTGTATTGCTCACTTCTAAGCAGCCGCTGCAGTTTAACAACTGACTTGGTTTTGTTTTTAACACTATGCCACAGAGCTGTGCTCTGTTTTGTTCAAATAGATCAGCATTCAATATAAATAGGAGCTTCCCTTTGATCAATTTCCATGGAATAAGAATAAAGAAAGTGTCTTGAATTGGTGAGCTGATGTTTGGCTAACAGCTGTATTTTCTTTGGTTACATGAGCAAAGACCTGGAGAGCAGTGTTGTATAAGGAACTTTAAAGAATTAGGCAGGCCAACTGTCCTTAAATGTGCTGTACATAATGTTTACTGTCCCAAAACTCCCGAGTTGACCCAATATTTGTACGTGGGAGCAGACATATAATGAGTTTGGACACTTATTTTGGGATAATGTCTCAGAAAAAATAAAAAATATGCTGCATCTAATTTACCTAGCGCCGCATCGGCGCCAGCCCCCGCGCGCTCC
Organism: Chaenogobius annularis; assembly: GCA_015082035.1. Taxonomy (NCBI): domain Eukaryota; kingdom Metazoa; phylum Chordata; class Actinopteri; order Gobiiformes; family Gobiidae; genus Chaenogobius; species Chaenogobius annularis. The sequence goes on along the minus strand of BJKM01000076.1, from coordinate 1,063,443 downwards.
GGCACAGGTTCAGGCTAGGTTCTATTGTCAAGTCGGTGTTATCCCTCATTCACCCAGAGGTGTTCAATTGTATAAAAAGGTTCAGTTGTAATCATCAACAAGACGTTTCGACTCTCATCCAAGAGTCATTCTCAATCTGCGGACCTCGTCTGAAAAACTGGGATATGCTTATGCTAATCTGAATAAACCCTGCCCACTGGGCGGAACCTCCTTTATTATAGCCAGTCCTATTTTTGTTTTCATTTACATTGAGTTTTCAACCTGAAATATTCTTGGGTCATCGAAATACCATTGTTACCTGGCTGCAACTCCCTAATCGCTGATGTGGACCTGATTAGCATCTGAATGGCCAGGGCTGATGCCGTCCCATGTCTTCAAAATGCTGCTGTACACTGCATTAAACCTCCATTTCTGTTTAAAGAGTTATTCTCTTCTTCTTTTCTTTCTTTTTTTTTTTTAAAAGAAAAATGGTTTCCTTAACTCCTCTTTCAAACCATCTCTTCTCCTGCTTAGAATTTTCTCGTCACTGTCCCCAAAGGAGTGGTTTGTGGCTTTAGGATGAAGTGCACAGTGCCTTCTGTGTTGATACAGCCTTTTGTGTCGATGGTCTCACTTATGTACCGCTCTTTACAACTTTCTTCACTGCATTGGATAGAATACTCTACATTGCTGTTTTTGTGCAGGCATCTTGTCCTGAGGATCTTATCTTAAAATGTTACCCGGTTTAAAATAAACTGGGATTTTGCGTTGTCTAAAAAGCCTTTGTAGTTTTTCAGACAGTCCACAGACCTTTTTTCTTTTTTGTCCTGTTTTTTGGCTCTTTTAGCTTTGTTACAAGCCCAAGCGAGGTAACCACAGGCTGAGAGAGCATTGTAATGTCCTGATCCCCCCCAGCTTGTGCTGTAGAATGTTTTGGAGTTCGTCCACACCTCTCCATGTTTTTCTTCCCGGTGCTACCAAATACAAAGTGCAAAATATCGTGGCATTTCATAGCTCTCTCGCAAGAGTTCCTGCTGGACTCCCGTGGCTCACTTCTGTTATTATGGCATGCTCACCATTTGTGCGTGTGTGTTGTGGGTGAGGCTAATCAAAGCTTCTACTCCGCCGCGTCTACCATTTGATACAACATTGTCACCTGTGATTTTATAAAACAAGAGGGACTCAGCCAGGTTCCATCCATCCGTCCTATTCATTCGTCCATCCATCCGGTTCTGAACTTTCGATGGCGAGCTGTCCAAGATCTCGAACCAGCGTAAATCAACCACCTTCCACAGTGCGGTAGGAAGCACAGTTGCTCACACTTCACCTTACGCCGCCATAAAAGACCTCTCTAACAAACTGATATCTGGAATATAACGGCTATTAGCCGGTTATCATCCAGAGACTATCTGCCTTGATTTTGCAATCAAGCTAAGCAGTGATTGACCAATACAATCTAAAATTAATGTGTGACACAATTATATATAAATTGTTAAAATAAGCCTGTTTTCCCCTCACTTTTCCTGCTGCTTTCGCGTATTTTAGTGGCCGCTACAGGCCGCTCAGCATGACTGCGCAGGAAGCACGATTCTTTGTTTGCCGCAGTTGCTCAGTTTGTGGCCGTGTTCAGAGGCCCGTTCATGCTCCACTCTCTAACATGCACGTTTAGAGCCAGTGCTTCTTTTAGAGGTCTGTGCATGCGCTCTGAGGACCAAAGAGCCTCAAACCCATGGATCTATGGTCAAACCACGCTGAATAAACCTGTGTGGGAATCTTGACGTTTGCATGTTTTGGACCAACTGTGCATGTTCGAGGAGATGCGAAGCAACAGCAGCGTCAAGTTTCATCAAACAGACTCAAAAACGATCTTGTTTGTAGCTTTGTAGATGTTTGTTAGAAATACAGGCAGTCATTTTACAACATAGAACGCTAGTTTGCGTTCGCCCTTCATGTGGGTTCTTGCATACTAGATTTTTTTTTTCATTTTGTGTCATTCACTAAATATTCATGAAGACCCCACATCTGCTTGCCCATCCATAAAAGTCACCGCATGCTACACGGCTTCCTATATACTTCTATCTGGAGCTTCCCGTCTTCTCTGATAGTGGAACAATCAAGAAAGATGCTAAGGTTCTCCTTAGCATCTTCTCTTGTAAACCTGATATTCGGGTCCACCTCATTGATATGTTCTGAGAACGCTTCCAGCTCTTGTTTCTTGATTGTCACAAATGTGTCATCCACGTAGCAGTACCAAAGACTTGGAAGTGCCTGGAAAAAAAGTTCAATGCATTCTTCTCAAACTTCTCTATGCACAAGTTGGCCATGATGGGAGAGACGGGCGAGCCCATGGCACAGCCGTTAATATGTCTGTAAAAGTGTCCCCTAAATTGAAAGCAAGTGGTGTTTAGACAGATGTCTAGTAGTTTGCAGATGAAGTCGGGTGTCAGCTTGGTCTTGTCCTTTGAAGTGGTGTCTTCCAGCAGTCGCATCCTCACCGCTGCCTCAAAGGTTGGGATACAGGTGAACAGGGACACCACAACATAGGAAACCATGAGATGAGGGACGATAATCCCTGGACAGCTAGCCTACCAGGAAGCCTTGCTTATTTAACTGCGTAGTACACTTACACACAAACAGATCAGACACACTGGCAGATAGGGTGTGCGAGGAGCGAGCATGCAGCTCGGGGAGAAACCACCCAACGACGACATGCCTGCAAGAAGTCTTGCCAATTTTAATGCACAGCATTGGACATATGAACACTAAAATAAATACAAGGTTAATGACATGGTGATAGTAGTGATAATTCAAATCTTTATGCTCTCATCATTCTCATCTTTATGCCCTCAGGCATTTATTTACTTAGTAATTCTCATTCAACTATTTACCAATACATTGTCATATACATCGACATTCACATCAGTACATGAACATAACAGTACATAACAGTACAACCAAATACTTAACAGTCATATCTATTTATTTTGTATTATTATTTCTTTATTTAATTATTATTTCTCGTCTCACATTCTTTTTCCCTTTATATTCACTTTCTCTTCTCTCGTCTACAAAAAAGGTCATTTTCATAAAAAATGGAAATATTGTATACTCCCTGTCACCCGGTGTTAAAGAATCAAAATGGTTTTTTTTGTTTTTTTAAACGAAGAAGTCAGTCTAATCCCTTTTTTCTATTATGTTCTTTTGTTATGGCTCCTATGTTTGTGTGTTGCGTTCAACCAGAGAGCTGTGTAACAAAAGCAGATTTACGAGAATGGATTCATTATGGTTAATATTGTAGGCATCTATAAAATTGTGAATAGCATATTTTAACGTTAATGACATATTGAGTCTAATTAAGTGGTCAAAGATACTAAGAAAGATGAGAAAAGAAAAAATATATATAATAAGCCTTCAAGAAATCCGTTTGAATCAAAACATCAAAAAAGAACATAAAAAATGAACTACATTTGGTTATAATGGAATTTACTATTCCTTATACAGGGGCTAACATAAGAGGGGAGTGGCCATATCGACATCAAGGAGGGTAGCCTTTGACCAGAGTTTTGAACACAAAGAAGAACTATAACTGGAATAGTTTTACTTTTATTTACTTACTGATAAATGTATAAGCTATGTGAGAGACAGAATAAAAAAAACGAAATCACATTGTATGAGTTTCGAATGATTTATTTGTATGTTATTGCTGCAAATAAGTATTTGAACAGCTGCTAATCAGCAAGAATTATGTTAGTCTGCCTTTAAAAAGTCCACCTCTTCTCCACTAAGTTAGTAGCACCTGTTTGAGCTCGTTAGATGCATAAAGACACCTGTCCACCCCACAATCAGTCAGACTCCAACTACTACCATGGACAAGACCAAAGCACTCTCAAAAGACACCAGAAACATAATTATAGACCTTTACAAGGCAGAAAAGGCTACGGGCAATTGGAAAGCTGTTTGGTGAAAAAATATCAACTGTTGTTTGAAAACTGAAGAGGCTAAAGATGACTGTTAATCTCCCTCGGACTGGGGTTCCATGCAAGATCTCACCTCATGGGGTATGAACGTTGATAAGAAAGGTGAAGAATCAGCCCAGAACTACCGGGGGAGCTGGTCAATGACCTGAAGAGAGCTGGGACCACAGTTTAAATGGTTACTATCGCTAATACATTACGCCATCATGGTTTAAAATCATGTCTGAAGTTTGCCAATGACCATCTGTTTGAACATGTGGTCAGATGAGCCCAAAATAGAACTTTTTGGTATAAACTCCACTTGCCATATTTGGAGGAAGAAGGATGAGAACCATCCCAAGAACCCCATCCCTACTGTGAAGCATGGGGGTGGAAACATCATGCTTTGGGGGTGCTTTTCTGCACAGGGGACGGGACGACTGCACTGCATTAAGGGGAGAACTAATTGGGCCTTGTATTCCGAGATTTTGGGCAACAACCTCCTTCCTTCAGTCAGAGCATTGAAGATGGGTTATGGCTGGGTCTTCAAATATGACAATGACCCGAAGCACACAGCCAGGATAACAAGGAGTGGCTTCCTAAGAAGCATATCAAGGTTCTGTCGTGGCCTAGCCAGTCTCCAGACCTAAATCCAATAGGAAATCTTAGGACGTAGCTGAAACTCTGTGTTGCTCATCAACAGCCCAAAAACCTGAGGTCTAGAGAAGATCTTTGTGGAGGAGTGGGCAAAAATCCCTAATGCAGTGTGTGCAAACCTGGTCAAGAACTCCTGGAAACGTTTGACCTGAAAGAAAATGGCAGCTGAGTCGATCACGTCGAAATTGTCTCTCTCGTTACAAACCATACCAGCCACTGATTGTACTCCAGTGCACTTTTGACTGTACTCCAGTGCCTACAATAAGAATCTCTGAGATGCCGAAATCACCAAAATCAACACGAGCTGTGCACGAAGACCGAACTGTTCAAGCCACAAACTCTGACTGTGATGCTAACGCTAGCTCCTCCACTTTTCTGAACTCCACTTTTCTGAACTCCACTTTTCTGAACTCTCAACAGAGGCTCTACCAAAGATGATAACTGCGGCTGTTGCGGAGGAAGGACGGCGCATTCAAAGGTCAGTAAAAGAGTCCTTTGACAAGTTTGAGTCTATGGTGGACACCAAGTTGAACAACATAACGCATCGATGATGTCCTAGCAACAACTGATTCACTCAAAGCACGACAGTCCGAGTCTGAAATTTGCATCTCTGAGCTGGAAGATGATATTGCACCGATAAAAAAGCGAATGCATGAACTACAGAAAACTAAAAAGGAGCTAATGAGTAAAGTAATGGACCTGGAAGGGCGAGCGCGACATGATAACATCAGCATACTAAATCTAAAAGAGTCTACTGAAGGAAGTGATCAATCACGTTCTTTGAAGTATTTATTCCTAAACTGTTAAAACCACCGGTCACCTCTGTAGCCATTGACCGCGCCCACCGGGGCCTTGGAGCGCAGAGAGATGGACGTTCACGCCCAATATTCATCAAACTACAACGTTCGAGAGATGCCAGGATGATATTGACAACAGCCAAACGACATGGGGATATACTGCACGAGGGTACTAACCCTCAGATTGCTCCAGATATTCCATCAAGTGTCCGGATGGCCAGGAGAGCGTTTAACACTGTGTGTGCGGATCTTATCAAGAGGAACATACGCTTCTACATGGCATATCCTGCAGTCCAGTCTTTCACCATCAATTACATTAAATAGACATATACAGACTCCAAAGACGCTGAAGCATTCTTAAAAACTCATCCCTCTGTACAAGTCGACTGGCGAGTGCTACAGTCCCCGATACAGCTGACAAATGATTACCTCTGAAAAGAAAACTCTAGACTAAGTGGGGATTTATGGGTATGGTAACAAATGCCCTGGGAATTTAACAGAGAGTCATATTTTGATATCTTGATTAAAGTTTAGAGTTATAAATCAAATGTTTTTATTTGTTTTTGTTAATTTTTCTTTTTAACACAGTGGTCAGGAAAACGTGTGAATACAATGTTGGTCGCACGATTATGGGATCCAGTAAATATCTTAGTTTTAAAACAATCAACATATGGGTCTGTTAGACATAAATTGTTGCTGTGAGCATGAAAAATTTTAACAGCACAGCTTGGGTACCCCAGGAAACATAAACTGTAAATATTATTACCCTGAGGACTTAATAAATACTAAGAATGACTTTTCCTTAAGCAGCGGGCTGGCGTGGGCCTGCTTATTGCCCCACAGCTCAGCCGCCATGTGTTGGAGTGTCCCCAACGCCTTCGGGTTGGGGACAGGTCTCTCACTGTGGTGGCCTATGGGCCGAACAACGGTGCTGAGTCCCGGCCTTCTTGGAGTCCCTGGGAGGGGTACTGGACAGTGCACCGACCGGGGACTCCGTTGTTCTACTGGGGGCCTTCAACGCCCACGTGGGCAACGACAGTGGATTGGGAAGAACGGCCTCCCCGATCTAAACCCGAGCGGTGTTCAGTTAATGGACTTCTGTGCTAGTCACGGACTGTCCATAACGAACACCATGTTCAAGCACAAGGGTGTCCACCAGTGCACGTGGCACCAGGACACCCTAGGCCGGAGATCATTGATCGACTTTGTTGTCGTGTAATCTGACCTCCGGCCGCGTGTCTTGGACACTCGGGTAAAGAGAGGGACGGAGCTGTCAACCCCTCACCACCTGGTGGTGAGTTGGATCCGCTGGCGGCGGAGGAAGCCGGACAGACTTAGCAGGCACAAGCGTATAGTGAGGGCCTGTTGGGAACGTCTTGCGGAGCCCGCTGTCAGCAGGGTCTTCAATTCACATGAGCTTCTCCCAAATCCCGGGGGAGGCTGGGGATATTGAGGACCATGTTCCAGTGGCCATGTTCTCGACCGCCATTGTCAATGCGGGTGCTCGGAGCTGTGGTCCCAAGGTCTCAGGTGCCTGTCGCGGCGGCAACCCCCGAACCGGTGGTGGACAACGGAAGTAAGGGATGCCGTCAGGCGAAAGAAGGAGGCCTGTCAGGCCTTTTTGGCTCGTGGGACTCCTGAGGCCGTTGATGTATCGGCGGGCCAGGCGGGCCGCAGCTCGTGCTGTCACAGAGACAAAAACCCGGGGCTGGGAGGAGTTCGGGGAGGCCTTGGAGGAGAACTATCGGTCGGCCCCAAAGAAATTCTGGCAAACCGTCCGGCGCCTCAGGAGGGGAAAGCAGTGTTCCACCAACACCGTTTACGGTGCGGGTGGAGACCTGCTGACCTCGATTGGGGATGTTATCGGACGGTGGAAGGAGTACTTTGAGGACCTCCTAAATCCCACTGTCACATCTTCCGAAGAGGAAGTAGAGACTGAGGACTCGGAGGCTGACTCATCCATCACCCAAGCCAAAGTCACTGAGATTGTTAGCAAACTCCTCGGTGGCAGAGCTCCGGGGTGGATGATCCGCCCCGAGTACCTAAAGTCTCTGGATGTTGCAGGACTGTCTTGGTTGACACGTCTCTGCAACATTGCGTGGCGGTCGGGGACAGAGCCTCTGGACTGGCAGACCGGGGTGGTGGTCCCTCTTTTCAAGAAGGGGGACCGTAGGGTGTGTTCCAGGGTACTGGAGAGGAGAATCCGACCGATAGTCGAACCTCGGATTCAGGAGGAGCAGAGTGGTTTTCGTCCTGGTCGTGGAACACTGGACCAGCTCTATACTCTCCATCGGGTGCTCGAGGGTTCATGGGAGTTTGCCCAACCAGTCCACATGTGCTTTATGGATCTGGAGAAGGCTTTTGACCGTGTCCCACGGGGTGCCCTTTGGGGGGTGCTGCGGGAGTATGGGGTCCGGGGCCCTTTGCTCAGGGCTGTCCAGTCCCTGTATGACCGGAGCAGGAGCTGTGTTCGCATTGCCGGCAGTAAGTCAGATCTGTTCCCAGTGCGTGTTGGACTCCGCCAGGGCTGCCCTTTGTCACCGGTTCTGTTAATTAGTTTTATGGACAGAATTTGTAGGCGCAGTCAGGGGTCGGAGGGGGTCCGGTTTGAGGAACACAGGATCTCATCTCTGCTGTTTGCAGATGATGTTGTCCTGATGGCTCCATCAAACCTGGACCTGCAACAGGCACTGGGACGGTTTGCAGCCGAGTGTGAAGCAGCTGGGATGAGAATCAGCACTTCCAAATCTGAGGCCATGGTTCTCAACCGGAAAAAGGTGGCTTGCCCTCTCCAGGTTTGTGGGGAGTCCTTGCCCCAAGTGGAGGAGTTCAAGTATCTCGGGGTCTTGTTCACGGGTGAGGGAAGGATGGAGCGTGAGATTGACAGACGGATCGGTGCAGCGTCCGCAGTGATGTGGTGGCTGCATCGGACTGTTGCGGTAAAGAAGGAGCTGAGTCGAAAGACAAAGCGCTCGATTTTCCGGTCAATCTTACGTTCCTACCCTCACCTATGGTCATGAGCTTTGGGTAGTGACAAATACTCCCAAATTTAATTCACAATGATCAGACAGGATTTATTAACAAATGACAAACACAAGATAACATAAGACGATCTTCACACATAATGAACCATATACACCAAAAGTTTGTGTAATCCCTCATTCATCCAGGAGTGTGCCATTGTAGAAAAAGATTCAGTTGTAGTTATCTGGACACTGTTTTTAGGAAAAAACTTAGGAAAAAAGTTGAACTTGAGTATGCAGAAATACAGATCTACTCTTCCAATGGGAAGGTTTACATCCCTCCATACACAATGGGTTCCACTGCTTGTTAACATGGATTGGCTGATTACTAAATGCCCCGCCAATCTATGTAACTGGATACTTCTTGTCTATTATGTGAAATTTTTTGCCAATCAACATTTAAACTAATTTACACTCCATATTGTGTCTCGCTGATCTTAAATGTATTCATGTTTTTTTTATCTGCCATCAACCTGCCAATGGGACTCCGGATAAAAAGGAGCTGCATTTAGAGGAAGCTGCTTTGATTTGCTCACACTAGACTAATAAATTACCAAAAGGTGTGAATGGAGCAGTTTGTGGCAATGGAAGGGTCTGAAATGTTCATCGTAGGTGCATTTCCACTGTGAGACAGAATGTAAAAAAAAAACTAAAAACATCCAGGCTGAGGAAGATTGGCCGTCATCTTTAGCCTCTTCCATATTCTGTTTTGCTTGTCTATATTTTTGTAGAAAAAAATAATAATAATTGTGCTTTCATGGCTTATTTTATTTCCACCTTAAGTACTTTTTTTTTTTGTGTGTGCTTTCAGAGCCTGTTTTATTGCCATCTCGAGTACTTTTGTTTGGTTTTTTGGTGCTTTCAGGGCGTTTTCTATTGTCACCTTGAGTACGCTTGGGCATACATGGAAAGAAGCCCACATCTGTACTTGCCACATTTCTGCCTGGTTCATTGTTTGAAACTATATCCCATTCCACATTTCTACTGACAAATGGCATTTTTACATTGGTGGTTTCCAGAGTGCTCCCATATTTGGAATTCGAGCAATGTTCAATTTCTCTTACAGTTTTCTTACAGCTTTCAGAGCTTATTCTATTGCCACTTAGAGTTAGCTTGGGCATACATGGAAAGAAGCCTACATCTGTACTTGTTACTTTTCTGCCTGGTTCATTTTGTATAACAGGTTCAACATACACACTAAATGTTTTGCATGAGTTTATTTCATCACTTGCTTTTTCCTTTTCATCAATGGTTTCCAGAGTGCTCTCACCTTTGGAGTACGAGAGATGTTCATTTTTTCTTGCAGTTTTGGACCTTCCCGAGGTCAATTTTTTCTTCATTTTGCTGGTGTGGATTTCTTCCAATGTGTCTCCACCTCCACTTGCAGTTCTAGATCTGTTGATGGATTTGAAACACCTGCTAATTGGTTTTTTAGTTTGCTTGATAAAGAAGTGTGTTAGCGCCTTTTTGGGGGTGATCCGTTCGGCCGGATTTACCTGCAAAAGTCGATTCAAAAATTTTAAAAACTGCCTCGACTCCTCCTTTTCTTTGTAAAGGGTTGGCCATGGGTGATATGCTGACATGTGCTCCAAACATGTGAAATGTTTGGACACTTTTTTGCAGGGTTTGTAGGGCTTTCCTGTTGTGTCTGTGTAATCTTTGGGCGAGATCAGATGATAATTGCCACATATATTCTTGAAGAAGCGGTCCACGAATAGACCTTCCTGGAGTTGCTGGACATCAGGCATGCCTTGAATCTGTGTAATTATTCTCATCATTTCATATTCGCATTTAGTAGGAAAGAGATTCTGGCCGATGAATAAAAATGCCATCACACAGCAAGAGACCACATATCAACTGCCTCATCCAATTTTGTTCCCAAAGACACTTCTGGAGCCCGGTATCCAATAGCCTGGAGGACAGAACCAGGAACCAAGCTACTCACAGTGGTAGAAAAGCCAAAATCGATCAGCTTTATTTTCAGCGGTTCAACCTTGTGGTTAACCAGCATGACATTGTCTGGCTTGAGATCTCCATGAACCAGTTTGTACTTTTCCAGTTCTTTAAAGGTTTCCAGCAGCTGCTTGGTAATGTAGCAAATGTCCGAAAGGTTGAAGAGGTTTGAATCTGTCTTCCTCTCATGAAATCATACAAGCTTTGATCAAGATGCTCCATGACCAAACAGTAATGGCCATGGTGTTGAAAATACGTTATAAACTTCACTATGTTTTTGTCTTGACCCAGACTGCTCAGCCTGCTGGAGAATAGTTTGCTCGTTGCCTCGTTTTTGGTTGAGCTGGAATACTGGAGTCGAGATATTTTTATAGCCACGCTTTGGTTTGTCCAACAATCTATGCACCGGGCTACATGCCCATAGAAACCTTCTCCTATCCGCTCCATGATCTGGTATGAGCCAAAATCACCAGTAATAACTTCTTTTGCACTCAAACGAATTTCTTTGTCCGGTGCCATTTTTTCATGAAGTTTTTAAATATTTGTGAGAATTTTGAAACTGTTGTTGTTGTGTTACTTTT